>JALMQS010000228.1:1985699-2020263 GCA_024734495.1 Forficula auricularia | reverse complement strand
AAATTTGAATCTATTACCATCGGCAAATTAATATCTTTCATATTAAAGTATATATGATTCAAAATTTAGTTTAGTTTTTGTGAAGTGGTTAACAAAAAACAACAATTTTATAGTAATGATTTTTAATTATTTGTAACTAAACTATTAATGTATACTATACGAGCTGCTCCAGGCGTGCCTTCGGCACGCCCTCTACAGCTCAGCCCTCCGGACAGGTGGCCCTGGCGGGTGATTGTTAGGTCTGTAATATATATTTGTAATATTTTGCCCCCTCTTTCGCCCCCACGCACTCATTTTGGCTATTGATTTTTACAGCATACATTTTATATAGTCTTAAAAACTAACATTACAAAATTTGATCTATATCGGAGAGAGTATTAATTTTTTGCCCCCACTCACATTTTGGGAGGTAGAAATTATTTAATAAATTTTAGTGGATTTACTATATTTATATAAACATAAACCAATATAAATTTGTGAGCTCCCTCCTTGGATACGTTTCTATTTATAGACATTGGCAATTGTGACAAATAATAATAATATCTAAGTGTATGTCGATATAAATTTTTTATTTTACTTTGACAGCGTTTTACTTCACAGTGTTGTTCTTTTTAATTAATTATTTAAATTTATTACATTTCTAAAGACACGACTTGAAGTAATAAGCTATTTTTATCAGCAAGTTCATAAAGAAATGGGTGACGTTTACGCATTTCTATTTCTATGTGTCAAGTCAAGATAAATTTGAAAAGTCGATCTCACTGTTTATTTAGAATAGAAAAATAATTAAATTTAAGTAGAAAAGTACCTTCATAGATAACCGTCAAGACGATTGTTTAATTTTAGGTGTCTTGTTCAAACAATCGAAAGTAAAAACTGCTCGGTTGATTCTGCGCGCTGTTAAATAAGCTGATTCTCTTGCGAGTGAAAGTGCGCTGCTGTCACGCTCGGTTTTGAATGCATTATACTTCAGTTTACACACTTGGATGTTTCAACGCTTATTCATTATCAGAACCTCAAATAACACGACTAAAGTTGCAGAGTGGGGCGCCCAGCTGTCTATTAAATGAAGATCTTAATTATATTAAACATTTTTCAGTTCAACGGAGCGACGCAGAAGGCATTTTTCACAATGGAAAATATGCAGAAATTAGCTACAAAATAGAATAAGTGATTATTCAGTAAAATATCTTTATTTACATTTAAATAATTAGGATTGTTTATCTATTAAAAAGAGAAATAATTATCATTTCGAAATTCGGGAATTCTTGGTAAAGTAAAGAAAAAAAGTAAAAACACAAATCACGAATATACTAAGAAGATCAACCCCATGTGGCTAGAGATAATATTATCTATGACTTTTTTGTTCAGGGAGAATGGTGTAGGTTCTAGGTGAAACATAAAGAATAAAATTTAAGTTTAAAAAATACAAATTATAGTAATTTGTACCTACCTAGGGTAGGTTTCTCAAATAAAAGACAAATTGCTTATGAACAAGACTCTATTTATATTTAGGGTTATGAGCCCATCTTCAGGAGTTTATAGAGAAAACTTTCTTTCTTAGTGAACTCCTGAAAATGGGCTCATAACCCGAAATATAAATAGAGTCTTGCTCATAAGCAATTTGTCTTTTATTTGTGTAACCTACCTAGTAATTTATATTTTTTAAATTTAAATTTTAGTATCTATCTATGGCTTTTCAATTTCCAATTAGAATTAATCAAATTTCAATATGAGAATGATCAATTTTAAATGTGGTATTAATAAATATCAAAATGGTGTTAATTAAAAATATAAAAGAATAATTTATTAAATTTGTATAAGAATAGTAACAATTTTAAATTTATTATTTCCAATTTTAAATTGATTATTATTACCAATTCGATTTTATTCTAAATTTGTAAATGATTATTCCCAGCTTAAAATTGATTATTTTCAATTTGAAAATAATTATCCTAATTAATCTCATTTTGAAATTTATTGATCCTTTTCAATATCTATTAATAATCTCAATTTGATGTTTCAAAGGTATAGGTAAGTAGATTATGACGGCTGGTATTTTTTTTTTTTTTTTTTTTTTTATAATTGGTGCTAAATTTCAATTTTTCAAATTATGAAAAAATAGCCAGTTTGAATAAAATTCCCCACAAACTGAAATATCTTTTTTTATTTCGTTTATTTATTCGTTATAAATAAATAAAATTTATAATTCCAGCAGAAGAAACACTCTTTTATTGTCTCCTTCAATATATAAAAATTCTGCTACCCTCGGCACAAAAACTTTCAATTTAATGAATTATCTATGTTACCTATAATTATTCCAAGCCACTTATCATTTTGAAAATAAAATTATTTATCACAAAAAATTGTCGACGATCAATGACAAATAATAAAAAAATTTCAGTCTAAGATAGATATTTGGTTTGAAAATTTTATTTTATTTTATTATAGTTAGAGTTGAATTTAGTTCTATTAGGAAGAATATATTTACTACTTCTTTAGGACGTCTAGTTTCAAATAAATGACGGGACACCTATGGAAAAATACCACCAGATATCACTCACATCATGCTAGAGATTTCAAGGAAATTCCGCACATTTTAAATTTTAATTATTAAAATACTTAATGTACTTTTATATACCTACTTGTTATTAATATAAAATGAATAATGTTTATTAAGTTTTGAGAACGATTTCATTTGAGTCAGAGAGAGACGAATTTTGAATTCAAAGATATTTATCTATGTATGTTGTATGTGCTTACGTACCTACATAGGTATATAAGTATAATAAACAGTAATTATTTAGTCTATCATTTTGAAAGAGTTCTTTACACGGTTTGTGGAATCCAATAAATAAGTTATGAGTAATCATTAATAGTAAAATTAAAGTTTTAAAAATATTTTTCAGTTCAGAAAGTATATTTTTACATATTTCTTCTCAATATGTATGCATAAATATATGAAGGTATACTCAATCATATTTTTTTCGTACAAAGAAAAATTCAATTTTAACATATGCTAAAAAAAATCGATATTTTTTAGATAAAGAAAATTCATATAAAAAAATAATTAAAACAAAATTTATTTTATTTTATTGGTCAGCTTGTGTTTGAGGCTATCCTAAAAAAATAAGTGAAGCGTTTTTAATGTAGGAGAGTTACAATTCCCTGTACGTCTTTCCATCAATTTCAGTGAAATGTCCACTACACACTTGGGATCAGGTTGATTTTAAATATGTTAATATCATAATGACATATAGAGAGTCACCATTCTAAGAAATCACTCATATCGCTTAAATTATGACATCTAAAAATTAATTTAGATACATACATACTTCTAATATATCGTTTAATAATTTCAAATATCCAACACCTCTTCGTAGGGAAAATAATGCAAATCGATTGCCAATTAGTTTAGTCTATGCCTTCTATAGAATCTGGAACACTGATTCACTTATTTCATTCCAGAGTCCTACAATCTTCGGTCCTTCAAAAGCAGCTTCTCAGGTATCTTAGTCATCAACCTAACCACTAAAATTCTCTTCTTGTGGAAACGAAGAGTCAATTCTTATTAGTGTACTAATTTCTATCACCTTTATCAGTAGGACCCTTCCTAACTGACTCAGTATATGAGTAGTTCTCATACTTTTTTTTAATGATATTGATGTGAGAAGGAGATATACCAAAAAGGTGCATGCCCTAAAGGCCTGGGTTGGCCCCTCCATCGTGAAAAAAAGAAGAAAAGAGGATTTTATGGGCTTATTTAGGTCATCTCTTATTATTTAAAGGAGAGTATTTCATACTATATTCCACGGAACAATAAGGTTTCGTGAAAAATTAATAAATATTGGGCGAATGTTTAGAAAGCTTGGTTCAATTTCATATGGAACAGGTTCGATGCAACACCAGATATGAGAATCCATCTATATAATATTGTGCTAAATCAAGGATGCCCAAAGGGTGAGGGGGTGAAAATTGTTGCAAAATTAGCATTACATACTAAAAATGAAAACGGTCAACTTAATAACTTCAACAAAAGGAAATAAAAACCTCTATTAATTTCTTAGAAGTGAATAAAATATAGGGTACAAGGGGGGTTGGGGGCTAATTTTCATGAGAATGGGGGGAGTGGTATGAGTCGTGTAGCTAGGGGAAGATCGGCACCCCTAGAAAAATATTTAAAAAAATTGTAATTAAAGCGTCAAAATCATCAAAGTCATTAATAATTTGATTTTTTTTTTTATTAATATTTTTATTTATTTTATTTTAAAAAACTACCATTTAAAAATAAACGTTTTTTTTTCAATATGTTTAATTTTATTGATTATGTTATCTAGCTATCTTACAACACAACACACAACAAGGGTTCCGCTGTGAGAAAAGTTTCGAACACCCTGAATTAAAAAACCCACATCATCTGGAAAATTTTCAGAGAGCGTACCAAAACTTGAAAAAGTCTTTACTTTTTCCTCCGATTTCTTTGAATTTATCCCTTATAGAAAGAAAATTCTCAATGCTACACTATGTATGAATTATGCAAAAAAGCAAATGAAAAAAATAAAATAAAACTAATCAATTGCTGGATATGACGTGTGTGTTTGAGTGAGAAAAGAGGGAATTGGTGACGGGGACGCCGACGTCGCAGGATAGATGAGCGGGCGATGACAGGGTGTGAAGGGTTCCAAGCACGGGTTGTCAAAAGGAGCAGCAGAGATAAAAATAAAAGAGGAGGGGCTGGTTGGCTGGCTTATGGTCCAATCAGTCACCAGAGCCGACTGCACTGACGAGGTGACGACCACTGGCACTGGCGAGCACTGGCAAACCAACCTGGAGACCTGCCTTCCGCCTCCTTGGGCTGGCAACAGCCAGGCGTCAAGGCTGCTGCCTGCTTGGCTGCATAACCAACAGGCGCTCCCAAACACCAGCTCTTTGAGGGATTTCCCCATATTCACCCAATTCACTTGATACATTTCGAAGACCGTAACAATTAAGAAGTAAACAAAATTTTCATCTACAATTAAATTACAAAAACAGCGCATTGTAAATTCCATTTTTAATTTCGTTAATTCATTATTCTCTATCAAAATGCAGAGTTAAAATCTTCAAAGAAATCAAAATCTGAAATTGTCATCTAAACCCGAGCTTATTATTTTATTTTATTATTATTGATTTAATTACAATTTAATTATTATCTACATTTACAATAGTTTTGTTCTTTTGATAAATTTTGTTGCGAATTGCAAATAAACAAAACTTCAGCCATAGTCTTTATTAGAGTTGATTTTAATGGGTCAGCCAAAATTCAAAAAAGAGAGATAATCATAACTATCTTTTTTATTCAAAAACTGACGTTTCAGAGATTTATTCCCTCCTTCTTCAGGGTTTTGAAATGTCGGTGAAGGAAATCCAAATTGGAATAAAAAAGATAGTTATAATTATCTCACCTTTTTAAATTTTGGACTGCTTCATTAAAATCTAGACAATTCACTTATCAGTCCGTCTCCAAAAACTTCTTCAGTCCTTATTAGTTTTAGGCTATTATGTATAGATAATTTTTATTGCATTTTAGAAGAATTGTATTCAATCTTTGAGGGAAATATTTTACACGTATATTATCCAGCTCACGGGTAGCCCATTGGCACTCGGGTTTGATTCATGATGGGATAAAACTCGCATGTAATAAAAATTTCCCATAACAATTCAGATTTAGTAGATTAGAATCAATATAATAGAGAAGTGTTTTCATTAGATATTCTGTATTTTTTCATTATTTATTGATTCCTTGGGTACATGCCCATTAGATATTCTGTCTACTACATTTCATCTGCTTGTTGTGACTTCAGTGGATAGATAGATGAATTTGAGAATTATTTGAATTTAAAGCATAATAAAATTAGAAAATTAGCTACAAAAGGATATTCCATCTAAAAGTGTATCTTAGAGCCATGAATACTCAATTGGTAACGTACTCTGCGCTTAACAAGTCAATTAAGAGCCGGTCGGATGCTCAAATTAAATTTTGATCAAAATAGTAAAATAATTATAAAATAAATAGAATAATTTAAATTAATTATTTGATTTAAGTGTATGCGCGGTTATTTAATTAAAAAAATGATGAATTTAATACTGCTACCCGCAGTGCAGTCTTCGCCTTAGATAAATACACAATTCTCATTTTGTTAAAATACAATTAAAAAATCAAATGTTTTATTTCATTCATTTAATATCAGCAAGTCAAAGGCATTGCGAAATAATTAAAATTATATCAGAATCGAAAAATATTATATTTACCTTTTTTTTTTATTTATTTATTCAAGATGTCAAATAAATAAATAAATCGTATTTCACGGGAGTTTTCAATCGGATAGTCAATTATATTTTTATTTTTTTCTGAGGAAATAACAAACTCTCTTGTGAATTGCATGGAAAGGAAATCGATTGTATCAGTATCGAAGATGAATTGCATCATCGAGGGAGGCATTAAATGCAGGAAAGCAAAAAGAATGCATCGGCAATCAAATGAATCTCATACACAATACGAATAATAAATAACGCCGGACGGATCAGTTCCCAGAGAGCTCTTAATAAACGTCCGTGTTTAATTAACATGTGATCTTGGAGCTGGGAGCTCCATTCTAATTTTTATTTTGCTAACAAGCGACATAGAAAAAAGGACGTATTGATAAAAACAATAAATAAATAATGAAGAATCAGTCGACTGCCAATTGGGATTTGCGTAGGCCTCGGACTAAAAATGGCGGCACCTGGCCAGAGAGCCCGATTTAGACCCGTGCCAAGGATGCAGGAGGGCAAGGCCCAAAAAACCATGACGCCTCTGCAAGAACACCACCAATCCAGGACGAGGAGGCAGGAAAAAGTTACGATTTTTGGAGTAACGAGATAGGAAGTAACCATTAATTAGATACCTGCACGATACGTACACATTAAGTTTCGGTTTCTGAAATACAAGATACCTAGCTAATATGTTGTATTCACTAGAATCAGAAATTGTTTTAAGAAAACAACTTCATGGGAATTTCATGTCAAATGAGAGAATCAATTAATTCTTGGAGATCAAGAATTATCTCGTGGCTGAATGAAATTCCCTGCTCAACCCTAGCCTGGAAAGAGTGTGTGATGATGGGGAATAAAAAAGACCTTACCAAACAAACTAACGATGAGATACTATTTTATTCAAAAAATAAAACATAAAAACAATATATAAAAATAATATTTACGACAAGTTAATACACATTCAATAATTGAAGAGGAAATTGAATGTACTTGTTAAGCTACATCTTTTGAGATTGTTCGATGGGAAAACATGTTGTCATGGTCATATGTTGTTCTTGTCTTTTGATCAACTTTCAAAAGAGCTTGTTTTGAGATGATGAAGATGTCATTTACATGTTTATAAGCTTATAAGTTAGGTATAACTAATAGATTATAATAGTTAAATTTTAAGACGATTTTTCCAAGTTTTATTTGTTTGCAACTTAACGTTCATCCACTATGATCTTCAATTATGTGTAGGTATTGTTGTTTTATAGATTGATTTTTTAATTATCTTTTTTAAAAATTCTCTCTTTGTATGTCTTAAAATAACAATCACCAAATAGTTTACGAGCTATGTTCTGACAGACATTGTAGCAACACTAATA
Source organism: Forficula auricularia (assembly GCA_024734495.1). Taxonomy (NCBI): domain Eukaryota; kingdom Metazoa; phylum Arthropoda; class Insecta; order Dermaptera; family Forficulidae; genus Forficula; species Forficula auricularia. The sequence goes on along the minus strand of JALMQS010000228.1, from coordinate 2,012,602 downwards.
GTTTAAACGGAACACTAAACATATGTTTAGAACGAAATACATTACATCAGTTATGTTGAGTTATGCTGAAATCGATTAAAAGTCATCAAATACACTTGCAATTGGTATCTTGTATTTCAACTACATGGAGCTAATTACTGCCCATCCCTGGGAAGAGGAACAATTCAAATGATAACGAACGCTTCCTGCAATCCAACATCAGTTCATCTGCCAAGGTCGCCAACCAGAGAGAATGAATGAAATGCTGGTCTTGGAATGAAATCCCCGTATTTGAGTATTCATGTCAGATTCGGTGAATCACAATCATTTGGACCGGATTCAAAAAAAAAAAAAAAAAAAAAATAGAATAAAAAAATTAATGTAAAAATATGAATGGACCAATTAAATCAATATCAAACGAAGAGAAATTTTCTTTATTTGTTGACTGATAATATCATTGAAAAAAGAGTGTCAGTCCTAAATCTCTATTTAAAGAGGCAACAGGTAGGAATCGAATCACCTTTCGATGCCTTATTTAACAGTTCAATCGGTTGTTCAATCAGCTATGAGATTATTACAACACATCCACACTCAGATATCATGGTTCTCTTATGTAAATACTCGAAGAGATTTAGGGTGGTATTAAGATAACAAAACAATTGGCATTTGCTGGAACTACTCCACTAGACACTTGAAACTGTGTTGAATTAATAAAAATAGTGAATTAATTTTCTATTTTTATATCAAGGCTGATCTTTACAGAAGCAAGCCAGGGTGGAGGCCAGCAATACACTACGGCCTAAATGAATTTAATTAATATAATAATTATCATTATATTAATTAAATTTTAGAACAATTTTTTCTTTGTTTTTAAAGATTGCCTAATATTTACTTCATTTTTCAATTTTCAATAAAAATTTGATTTTTCATGAAGTAAATATATTTAAAATATAAAGAATTTAGGTATGTCATTTTTTGAAAATTAGATAAAATGTTTTTCAAATATATAACTCTTGGCTAGGGCTAGAGCCAGTATTTTAATTTAAAAAAGAATTTACATTTTGGGGACAATGTGATCTTAGTGATAATTATCAATAAGAGATGTCTTTTTGAAAAACATTCTAATTTTCAAAAAATTACATACTGAAATTCTTTATTTATTTAAATATACTAAAGGGGCCTTGACTGAAAACTTTTTTCAGCCAAAGCAGAATTTTTCAGATCATTTCTTAAATGAATGAAGTAAAATTTCCTTGCTTTTATTATATCTGTATGTCAGAAGCAATTAATTTCTATGGTAAGCTAACAGCCCGGATAGCAACGTTAGCGCTTGGGTTCGATCCCATGGGAATGAAACCCTTTGACATGCAATATATACATAATTATCATTAAGATAATTTTCACTAAGATCACATTGTCCCCAAAATGTAAATTCTGTTTTTAATTAAATATATTTAGCTGAAATTTTTTCTACAAGTAAGAAAGTATTTACATAATTACCAAAAAGGGTTTTGATTTTGTATTAAAACATTTTATTTACTCGAATCCTTTTCACAAAAACAAACAAATTAGAGTGAAAAAAGTCAAAATTGATCCAGTTTAAAATTGAAACATTCAAGTGTTATTTAGCATAACTATTCGAGCACGAGACTAATTTGACAGTCCCTATATTTAATATCAGTTGAATAACATGTAAATCACAATATAGTATTTTATATTTATTTAATCTTTTTTCACTAAACACTTACCTAGAGCTTTTTGCTATAATTATAATATTACTAAACACCTATAAAAATAAATTTGATGACAGAGTTGGTCAAACGTTTATTTCCATGATGAAGATAAATATAAATATTGCAGTGAAAAGACAATTTAATAGCTAATATACAATAAATTAATATGACGTTGTAACTTTTCATACAGGAGGGGAAGCGTAATTAAAAACAATAATTCCAATTAATATAAGAAAATAAAATAGATAGCTATTTCAAAATTTCTAAGGGTATGTTAATTAAAGCTCTAGGGTTAAATAAAGCTTACAATGCAGGTGAAGAAAAAATTAAAACTTTTTCAAAACTCGATGCATTATTCGTATATTTGAGTGATTTAGCAATTTTTATCAGCAAATGAATCGAGCAAGAATTCTTAGACTAAGAAGCGGCTTATTAATACAAGACAGCCAGCAGTGACGTCATTAGTACCCCGTGAGCCATCCCAATTGCAACAAGCAGAGCTCCTATCCCAGAAACAGAGTAGAGAAAAAAGCGTCGTGTGCAGCGGCTTAAGTTTTATCAACTACCACCAAAACCAAGAAAGTAGCATTATGATTATCATTTAGATCACAGTGCCATAAACTACAAGCTTATTCTGAATCAATTATTTTTATCATCTAGACATTGAGAATTGTAAAACAAATTGTTTTAGTTTAATAAACATTTGGTTAGATCGTTAAACCTTTGAGGAGTGTTTAAAAAATTGAATCGATTTTTTTATAGGTAGCAAAAGCATAAAGAGCTCTAATATCAAATAGTTTAGACATTTATTAGATTGAAATAAACTATAAAGAACCAAGCAAATTGAATTTTGCAAAGACTTTGAAAATAAACAAGCAAATAAATAAATGAGTGAAATAATTAAATTTTATTTTCGAACCTCGAGTCATTTATTTTCCCTTAATGAAGTTGCCTCTTCCACTCCCACTTTTTAGTTTCATCTAATCAATTAGTATTGTTTATAGACATTTTCTTTAGAAGAATCAGAGATATTAATAATGTTTTAGAAAATTACTGATTATTATTGTCTATTATTATAAACGCTTAGAGGTAAAAAATACTAAAAAAAAATATTTTTTAATAATTTATGTATACTATGTCAATCTGTAGTGCTCTATTTTTGGAGTTTCGAATGGAAATGAATTTTTAAATATTTTGCTTTCAAATTGCCAAGCTGCTTCTTCTGGCCGCCTAGAAAGAATATCGAAAGATCACGGGTATCCTTAATGTTCTCAGTCTAACTCTTGGGATGACTACACAAGACTACAAAATCAAATGTCGAAACGTTGAGCATTCTGATGAAGCTATTTCAATAAAAATATCTAACCTAGGAGATATTAGCAGAAACTTCGCTTTTGATAAACAACACGTCCGAAGAAATAAATCTGCAATCGACCTAAATTATTCACAAAATCATTAATCAATTATATTACTAGAGTGCCAATTTCTTTTTAACTTTATTGAAACTCACTAAAAAATAAGATATTTTGCTTGAGCAGGAGGTCTGAATAAAAGTAACATTCTCTGCAAAAATTCGTCTAGCTAAAATCATACAGTACATCAATTTACTTTTTAGGGGGAGTCCCTAAATTTCGTGAGGGTTTTAGGGGGGGGGGGGGTTTAGCCGAATCTCCCCCAATCTCACGTGGGGGAACGGGGTGGTCTCTGAAAATATTACGTATTTATTGAGACCATAGATTAGTCCCCGTGGAATGAATTAGAATGAATATTCTTTTACGAATTTTAGTAGTTGCTATTTATGTATTTTATTCTTCGATTTTCTCCCTGTGATTCTAGACTACGTTCTTAGTCGTCTTAAATACTGGTCTTAACTAGTCTTAAATAAAAATAATTAAGCAAATTATGTTTTTTAAATAAATCCAACGTAATCTATTTACGTATTTACACTAAAAATAGGCAGTTTGAAAAATCTATCTGAGATTAGGAGGGGGGAGGGTCAAAAAATCGCCTCACATAATTTAGGGACGCCTTACTTGGCTAGACACACACAAAAAAACATTAAAATAAAAATTATCACAATGATTCCGGCTAAATGGTCTAGTATCAGAAACAAAAATTTCAAAAGTCCCATTCACAAAACAATGCTTGATTACAATTTTCCTGATATTAAAATTAAAATTTCAAGTTAGGTCCATTCATGTAAATTTAAGTTATTTAAATAAATATTATATATTATTTACTGTATTAAGAATTAAGAAATAAATTATGTTTTTATAAATATTTTTATTTATTTGAGACTTAAACTAAAAAGTCTAATATAAATATTCCCTATTGATATAATAGGATAATAGGATTTTAATAAGAATCGGCAAGAATGGAATTAGTTCTTTTACAGTGACATTGAAATTCTTTTGAATTTTGATGTGAAATACTTAGAAATAGCATTTTATTTATTTTTTTGTTAATTTTTAATTTATTTTAATTTAGTTAAAGTCTAATGCTCTTTTGTCTTGTAAGAGGCGGCCCGCTCCTCGGAGGCCCAATAAACAAAATATAATGTAAAAAAAAATATATAAATATATTAAATACTGATAATTCTATGTAGGTAATTGGGGCACATGGGTTCAAATAAATTGTCCATGCGAAATTATATTCTATTCTCAATTTGTTTCCGTTCTTTAATATTTGTCACAAATAAACGGCTATCCAGATTATATGATGTCCTGAATAACCAGAATTTATTGTATTTTAGGATGTAAAATTTACTATAGATTATAAAAAAATGCAGAATTTTGAAATTGTATTAGAATATTCTAAATGATTAAATATATTAGAAATTGAATTTTAATGATTTTTAAAATTGGTAAAGTATACTTTATAAAATACTTAACTTTTTTTATAAGCTATTACATGAAATATAATTAAAATATTTCATTTGATTTATTAGACCAGGGCTGTCCAACCAGTGGCCCAGCACTGCAATGAGTGTGGCCCAACATAAAATCGTAAAGTTCCTTAAAACATTGAGATTTATATGTAGAGATATATTTATTCCCTTTTTCGAAATATGAATGTACATTTGTACAATACGTGAAGCTTTTTTCAAGAATAAAATTCACTAAACGTAAAATTATAAGCTCAACTATATAAGATAAAAAAAAATAATGAAGTTTCGAATATTTAAAAATTCTTCTGATTCATATTTTTATTTTCTAAAATATTTATTATTTCAGTAATACACTAACTCAGTCTATAGTTATCATTCTAGTAGTACAAGGAGACAAGGAATAGGGATTTTCTAGAACAATCACAATTAATTGATAATTTCTCCACTGGACTAAAACTTGTCAGGACTTGTCTTTTAGATATTTGCACGTTATTTTTTTTTCAAGGGAGAATTTTTTTTCAAAGAATTTTTTTTTCGACAATAGATTTTTTCGACAAGAGAGATTTTTTTTTACGTGAGAATTTTTTTTTTGTTTTTCGACAAAGTTTATTTTTGAGATATTTGAAATAAACATTCCATTTAAACCAGGGATGCCTAACCCGAGGCCCAATATAAAGTCATAAAATTCCTTAAAACATTGAGATTTATAGAGATACTGGAAAACACACAACAATTTGGCCTGATATTTTTTTTTCTCTAAAATAAGAAATCAGAAAATCTACTGTGAGGTTTTTGAAAAATAAAAGTGCAAATTTTAAATTTTGAATCTGGAACTAGATTTCAAGATTTCAGAAAAAAATCATCATGATTTTGGTCTATTTTCGACTCCATTTTCATTAGAAATAAATTTTCTGCTTGCAAACTTTCTGGTTGAATGTTCTAGAACAACAATTATATACCGATATGAAAGAAAAATTGAATTTGTCTCTTTATTAGAATTTTAATATTAATTATCTAGCCAGGAAAAAATATAAACAAATACTTATACAAAATATCACTTTTTGTAAGTATGTAGATATGTATTTACATATACGAGAAGTTATTTTCAATTATAAAATTTACAAAATTAGAAGCTCACTATGATCTAAAAAAAATTCTTATTTCTACATTATTAACTATCTTTTTTTAATAATAAATATCAATAGAATTTTAATATTTTATTAGCGGTCCGAGACAATTTTTTTTCTTCAAATGTGGCCCGTGTAAGCCGAAAGGTTGGACACCCCTGTATTAGATCATATTTATGAGCTAGAATCTTTTTGATATCTATTATAATAATAAGCTTGCGCTACTTCGACGTGATCTCTCTGATTGGCCGTGCTTTGTCGTTAAATAAATACGAGGGAATTCAAAAATAATTTAAATTCTAAAATTTTCAAACAAAAATGCTAGAAAGCTGGGGACAGTGGGAGGAGGAGTGATTATATATTATTTTATTATACTACTGGCCAGCAAGATATCCGCCGAAGGGGGGCTTCGCAGCTCGTATAATTATAAATTCATAAATGAGAGAACGTTATTTTCACTGAATAATTATTATGGCTTGTCCATAATAAATAAAATTCATAATTGTTTAATAATAAATGGAAAATTACCATCAAATATATTATAATAAATACCGTATTCCGGGATAATCGGACTCTCTGGTGTCAAGAAATGAGTAGAGCTTACCTGCAAAGAATAAAAAAAAAAAAAAATTAGTTCCTTGAAAATTTTAAAATTTGGTTTGTATTTTTATAAATATTGAGATAATTTAGAAGACGAGGTGGAAAAGAAATGGGGAAGACTAGATTAGAGTAATTTTCCCCAGATTATGAAGGATATTGGATGTGGGACAAAGAGTAGACATGAGATAAGATGAGCTGAGGCGGGTGGTTGCGTCAAACCAGTCTTATGATTGTATGCTCTATGATAATGGTGATTATATACATATTCTAAGAGAAGATGATGATAATAAATGAGCTTTTTTTGTAACTAATTGATGGAATGAAATTTCAAAGGTTGAGTGTTGATCTAATTCGTTCCTAACTATCCTCTTAGAAAATAACAGCGAACAAGTGGCAGAATAAAATATGATCCCCTTGCCAAAATGTCGGGGTGACCGCAAGTCAATGTGTAGAGTGCAAGGCCATTTAATGAACGGAGCATGACCCAGTGACCATAAAAAACTACGAGGACAATTTATTAATGAAAAGGAACTTGGATTGAACATGAGAAGACAGACGACAGTGGCCATCTTGAAAATAAATTGGTGACAGCCGACAGTTTGTTGTCAACGAGGGAAATGTCCCAAGAATGGTGGTTCGTGATTCATTCATTCCCTGATGGGCCCAAAGAGGTGTGTCTTTCAATTCCTATGTGGGGTTCACAGCGGCACAAAGACGATTTATGCAAAGCATCCAAAAGCAGTTAACCTTGGAGGGGGTTACATCCACATCTTTTACTTTTATTATTAGACTCTTTGCCCGAAGATATTTCTCACTAATACCATTCCAATACCAAGGAAGGCTTAATTTAGATCTCAGCTGGTCAGGTAAAATGAATGAAAGACAGGACCTTGAGAATCTGATAAAAATAAATATTTTTGGGTCACACACTAACATATATTAGACACACAAGGTGCAAATAGATACTATTAATAATTAACTTAGTTTATCCCTAATTAATTATAGAGACCTCCTTGAAAGTAAATCAGTGATTTTTTAAATTTACTTGTTTTGTTTTCTATTATTATAGAATGGCCTCGGCTTTTCCCCATTTGGCCAGTAACATCTTAAAAAACAAATTAGACAAATTTTGAACAAACGATAAATATATAATATTTTATGTTTTAGAGGTAAAAGTCACTTTTATCAATTGCACGATATTATATATTATATGTACTCTTATATATATTAAAAAAAAAAAAAACATTTATCGATACCAACAGTCTTACTGGGAATGGTGGGCGGCAGGTTGCAACATAATTTATTAATTCATTATAAAACGTTCTGGGCTTAAATCAATGTCTCTTCAAGTGGTATAATTTTCGAATTATTTTAGTGATTTTATAGATTTTTCATCAGCAAATATAATCGCATATACACATTTACGGTTCCTCTTATCTAGAATAGGTCTAACTAATAACTTGTAATGCAGGTAATAAGTTAACAACATATATATGATGTTTATATAAAAGAAAACATTCAAGATCAAACGGATATTTTTGTTTTGTTTTTTACTTTACCATACGGGGTATAGTGAAGTTTTATAATCGTTCATGAAAACTGTTTTTTTTATTCGTATTGTCGAAATATCTAAAAAACAACTAAAACTATTTTGATAAAAAACAAATGAGCAAATTCAGGGCGTTTCGGTCTACAGTGAAACCTTTAGAGTGAATACATAGAAAAATGTATATTTTAAGAGATATTCATAATTTTTCCAAAATGTTTGTTAGGGAGTAGTGTATTATCAAATTTACTGTAGGCTCTATCTCAAAAATCAATGATGGTATCAAAACTTAATTTTATATTTAGATATTTTATATTAAGATTAAAAGATGATAAGATTTTGGTTAAAATCGGAGAAAAAATTGAAGACTGGCTGTTAGAAATTTCAAACCTTTGTCCAATTTGGAGCAAATATTAAATATTGCATAGTTACTCTGTAGGACCCAAAGGGAGGGGGAGATGTATGATAAAGCCATGAGTTGATCGTATAAGGATAAGAAAAGAACATCCAAACATCTACAAATCGAGATTGACTCTCGAATTCTAAAAGTAAGTAGGAGAATATTTAAGGGTTGTGGGCTGGTCTTGAATGATTGAATATTGTAAGACTCAAGAAAGATTGATGCATAAATTGAATTAGAGTAGGAATGTAAATTAAATAAGGAATGTATTTGTTCAATCTATATCATCTGACGACGAAGGGATGTTGTACCATATATTTTAATATGATCGTGATAGTGAGCGAAGTATGTGCGAGTATGAATATAGAAGGAGTAAATGTATGTTTGAAATTCGCTTATTTAATAGAAACAAATGCTTTTGACGTGCCAATAATATGGCTATATATTATATTAATTAGAAAGTACTTGAAATGTATACGCCTCCAAATTTTTTAAAGCTTTTTAATTCGTTCATTTCTGTTGAATAAAATTAAAAAACTATAACAAATTGCTACTCTCTGCAAAACCATATTATGATTTTATTTTCTAATTAATATATAATAAACTAGCTGCAAGGCCCGCCTTCGGCGGCTCTCTTACTAACCAGGAGACTACGCCCCCTGGACCCCACACTCACCTCCCGTCTCCACCCCAATTTTGCTTGATTTGGACCAATGTACAGACAAAACCTTAATTTGATATATAGAGATATCTATGTTTATTTATTGAGCAAATGCCTGGAATCGATTGGGAAGGCCTTAAGGAGCTTCGGGACTGTTTATCATTTTTATATGAAAATTTTCAAATTTTTACCATCGAATCATTGAGGCATTAAATATTTATTACCGAAATTTGAAGTTGATCGTCTGTCTCATTACCAAGAAATAAATGATTAAAAATTGACCTTTTAACATGGAAGTAAATGGACCGAGCTTTTAAAAGGGCTATAATTTCTATACAAATTTACCATTTTTGACAAATTTATAGAGATGAATAATTCAACTTTTATGAATTGAATGATACATTTTTCAATAGATTTGACAGTCTAGTTAATTAGTTATTCATAAATGTAAAAATAAAAAGTTATTTGCAGCCAACAAAATATGACAAAAGCACTAGAACTAACTCTATTTGTTGAAATCGTTTTTGTGATAAATAAATGTTTTTATAATGAGAAAAAATTTATCTCAATATTCTTTTTATTAATATTATCAAAACAAAGATTTTAGAAATTAACCTCATTATTAACAATTTTTTTATTAAAAAATTTTGTATGCAGACGTTGTCACTCTGGAGAAATACATAAAGATTTTTTCGAAGATCAACTAGATAGATAAGTAGTCTCGAACTCTCTTAAGGGTGATTATTCTCTGCTATCTCTTCACTAGGAACGAAAAGCCTATTATTTTGTAACTAGCAATAAGTTTAATTACATTTAATGTTATTCATGTTTTATTGACATTGATTGATTCTTGAACTGGAACTGGTAAGTTTTTCTAAAGAGAAAAAATAAATCCATTGTGGATTATGAGGGTGGAAAACGTGAATTGCAGGAACACTTCCCCTTGAAAGAGACACGCATCGCAATTGTTTCGACCTTGCAATTTGTCACTTCGTCAAAAAGGTATTTTTTGCAAACATTTCGGGATCTAGCCTTGGGAAGGCCAAGGCGGAGGTTCTTACTAACTCGCAACTTTTTATTTCTATATAATTAAATCTAAATTATTAAAGATAATAAGCTCCCGTAAAATTGTTAAAATTATAAGACAAATAAGTACGCGAAATCTCAATTAAATCTGATATTCATTGTAAGAATAAACAAAACAATTTTCGTTTTCCGGTAGTTCGAAAGTTTGAGAAACATTTAACGAAAAAGGAGTTTTTTGAGGGGAAATCCTAGAGGAATCCTTAGTTTTGATGCAAATAAATAAATATAAGTATAAATATATACCATATATTATATATAATATAAGGGACGGGCGGTGACTTTTCAGCCAGAGGATGCTGTCCAAAAAATGTCTTTCATTTTTGAATTTTTTATTTTATTATTCGCAATATTTATCGATAAACGCTGAAATAATTTTTCAATTTTTATATATGTTGCATGTCAGAGAGATGTTTGTCTTAAAGGTTTGGCTAACGGCCCGGCAAGCTAGTTAGCGCTTGGGTTCGATTCCTAAGGGAACGAACCTCTCTGATACGCAATGTAAAAATCTTTGATTGGTCCTTAAAGTATATTCATTTATTAATATTATAAGTCTCGGTTGATTTTTGAAATAATTTCCATCTTTTTTCTCAAAAAGATGTTTAAATCTTTGAATTCATAATTTTTCAAATTTAACATTAGATTTTTTCATTTGATATTAAATTCAGAGTGGACTGTCTATTTTCACTTTGACTACTTCCAGGGGCAAGTAAAAATAATCCACCTTTCTATCTTAGAGGCTCTGTCTGAGTACTTTCAATAAATATTTTTTGTTGCTATAAAAATTACGATACCTATGGTTTGCGTGTGCGTTTGCACTTAGCCTCTTTCTTTTTATTAATATTTATTCTACCTAATTATAAAATTGTTTTTACGTTCTCATAATATTGTATTAAAAAAAAAAAAAATGATTTTATTCTTTTTTTTTTTTTAATTTCTAGTATTCAGTTTTTTTGATGTTGTTAAAATAGATGCTAAGAAGAGACGCGCCGCCGTCCGGTCGTGCGTTAGTCATACCCTTAACTGATATGCCAATTTAGTTGTCTAAATACCAGGGGCTCCCAGGATCGAGTTGTGCCTATCAAATGTCAAATGGCTGATTCTGCCACTGGCAAACAGCGAGCGTGCCACCAAGCAGAGGAAATTCCCTTTCATTTGCTGATAAAAAATCAAAAACTCTGCTACTTTAGGTAAAAAATTTATATTTAAAGATAGGTTATCCAAAAATTTGTCATAAAAAAATCAAGTTGCAATTTAATTTACTACATAGAATCGTGACATTCCATTTGCATAGAAGAATGACACATTTGTACCTATGATTTAATAGGAAACAATAAAATTTATATGAAACAATTAACAATCAAACAAGATGAGGTAAAGATAATATTTTTATAGGTCTAATTTTAGATAAAGAAATAATAAATTTGCTGTTTAGAATAAAGGAATTTACGTTTAGGTATGTGAGTGAAATCATTGTAATTAAATATAGAAAGAAAACTGATACAATAAAGTCACTAAGAAACTAAACTTCTATTGATATTTATGATTACATTTTTCATAATAATGAATTTGATTGTGAAATGTATTTTACTACTTATGGGTCATCAATGCGAAAGACTAAAGAATGAAGCATGAACAAATATTTATAAAAATCAAACGAGTTTCTCGAATTAAAAAAAAAATTGCATATATGTAGTTTTCAAAATTGTACTCAAGGCTAGTTTAGCTCACAGATTGTTATTATAAGAAATAAATTTTGTCTCCTAATTATTATAAATATTTTTACTCCTTATTCTAAGGAGGCATGCGGAAGTATTGAATTCTCTCGACAATTCCAATTTTTATTTTTTTTTTTAAACGTGGAGAAAAATATTTTTTTTGACTGTCTGTGTGTCTGTATCTGGATTGAGAAACCATGATAACGTCATAGAAAGTTTATCCTGATGCTAAATAATGTGTAAGTATTTCAAAAACAAAAAAAGAATTAAATTTGTTGGTTCTAGCTTCGTAATTTGCAATTGAAAAGTGCAGAATATCAGAATAAAATCGAGTTGCCCAAATTACTCATTTCTTTGTCAAAAAATAGAAAAAACATTTTTGACTATAAAAATGAACTTTCTAAGGCCTTCCGTTCTTGCTTCGTGAGAATCCAGACAAAAAAATAAAATCATGCTTGATAATTCTCCAGTTAACATATTTCTAAAAAACATGATGCATAAAGAAAAAAATTGAACAGTGTATGGAGTATCGTGCGTACTGATAATTATTTATTTTTAGATATTTTTTTTTTATTATTAAAGAAGATGTTGCACCAAGAAGCGGCAGAAGTAGCAACCACTTTGGCGCAAACTCTGTTGTCTGAATATTGTTAGAGTTCGTGGCTGTGATGAAACTGTATTAGATGGCGGAGGAGGTATCAGCCAAAGATGGAATCACTGGCTTCAATAAAAGACCTTTAATAAAACGTTTCGGCCTGAATTTATTTGGCCATATTCAGTTAATTAGGAGTTATACACAAAATGCGGTACACATATGATCGAACCAAGCTTTGTCAAAAATAAAAATAAAAATTTGCATGAAGCTAAAAATTATCCTAATTAACTGAAGATGGCCAAATAAATTCAGGACTAAACGTTTTATTAAAGGTGTTTTATTGAAGCCAGTGATTCCATCTTTGGCTGATACCTCCTCCGCCATCTAATACTGCAAACTCTGTAGTATGGGGTGAGCCGTGAAAAAAGGAGAATAAAGAGAGACATTTTAGGGGTCAGAGTTGAAGGTACCCATGGATACATGTCTTGTCTTGAAGGGGTGAAGCTTAATGTCTCTGAAAAGTCACAGGAGGGAAGAGAGTTCTTCCATCCTCTCGAAATCAAGGGGATACATGAGTTGAGCTTGTTCGTTTAATGTTTAAATTAATTCACAAAGGGTGTTGAATGCTTGAAAATCGTGGATTTTGCGCAAATTAGGCTTTAGGGGGAATCATAGATTTTCACTTGTCAGAACAAACAAAAAGCATGGTAGTGTCTATAAAAAAGGGAAAGAGCCTGAGACAGCACTACGATGGGCCAAGAAATCGAATAGCTAAAGGTCGAGAAAAAAATTGTCGTGTTTCTATATTAATCCAAATATGAAAGGGATTAGAATCTAAAACTTAATAGTTCAAATCTTTTATGGATGTATGTAAGTAGCCTGATCGGGACTGGATTGGGTATAACGAGCTTACAGCACATGATCTTGTCAGTGAATAGTCATCAAACTATCAAACGAAAATATATGTTTTAAAGATGTCATTGGTTTATAATTAATTACAAACAAAAGCAACTTTAATACGGCTCTGTTATTTATTTTTCGTAATACTATATTAGTAATTACTATATATTGTTATCTCTAATAGATAACAAGTTCGTTTCTAAAATTTATCATGAAAAAAAACTTTTCATTGAGTGCTATTGTAAGATAATGGTTCACTATTTCAAGTTTTGGTTCCGTTTTTAATAAATAATTTAAAAATTGAATAAAAATATTATTTCTATTGGCAAAATGAGAGGCGCTCTTAACAAGGAAGTAAAGCTTATTCTTATGCGAGAGATTTTGTTTTCCAGATAACTTCATGCCAATAAATGTCGGGAAGAATGAACTCTCGTAATTTTACATAAAATTATAACTAAATAATTTTTCACAATCTCTTGATTAATAAAGCTAGATACTTAATATGAATTTTTAGCAAACAAACCGATTCAAATTTTGAATTTAATTATTTTTATTTCTAGTTTTTGTTTATTTGATTTCAGAAAGATCTGAAACATGGAGATATATATAAATTTTCAGCAAGATTTTTATGTTTGTCTTGTGTTTAGGCTCACATCACACTCTCAGGCGACCGAGTAAAGTACTTCCAGAAGACAATTTATTTCCAATTCCAAAATGAAAAACTGATCAAGTTTTATTAGATTTTCTAGCCTTCGGATCAAAATATAGAAAATAAATTTTAAAAAAATGAATAGTTATATAAATAAATACACAACTTTTATATAAAAAAATCGTAAAATTTTTATTTAAAATATAAATCTTTCGGATGAATTCTCCCTTTATTAATGGAATTTCTAAAAAAGAAAAAAAATTGATTTTAAGAAATGGATATAAAGTAACAAACAAATAAATATTTTGAAAACACTCAATGATACTGATTGTCTTGGAGAAGAAATTACAATATATAAATATTTAAGAAAAACTATTTTTCTGTAAAATTTTTTGATAAATATTAGAAAAAGTCCTATTGTTAATCGAATTTTGGTTGTTTATAATTTCGATCATTTCTAAAATTAATATTTTTTCTAAATCTCGCTCTTTATCTAAAATTTTGTGATTAGAAAAGTCAAAATTATGTCCCAGCTTAGTTGAATGGCTAGCTAGCATTCTACATTCGGAATTTTTATTCTAATTGATTTTAAATATTGTTTTGTCTGTCCTATATATGTCTCTTCACAATCTAAGCAATCAATTTTGTAAACAAAATTATTTTTATTTAGGAGAGGATCTCTATCTTTTAATTTTGAAAAAAGGAATGAGTGTGAATTGATTGCTTTTTCTTTTTTTGGAAATTAAAAGATAAATATCTCTTAAATCAAAATAAGTTAGTGTACACAATTTATTGCTTAGATTATGAAGGGACATATATAGGACAGACAAAACATTATTTAAAATCGAGAATTTACAATCATAAATATTCAATTAGAACAAAATTATGAATGTTTCATTCTAGCTAGCCATTCAACCAACCTGGAACACAATTTTGACTTTTATAATCACAAAATTTAAGATAAAGACCGGAATTTAGAAAAGATATTAATTTTAGAAATGATCGAAAATTTAAACAATAAATATTCAATTAATAAAAGGTTAAATTTGTACTATTTTTCTAATATTTATCAAAAATATTTTTTCTTAAATATTTTTATTTTTATTCAAGGTAATTTCATCTGCAAGACTATCTGTATTGTGTTTTCAAAATATTTTTTTGTTTAGTGTTGCTTTATATTCATTTTTTAAGCATCTATTATTATTTTTTTTTTTTAATTTCATTCATAAAGAGAAAAAATTTCTCGAAACGTTTGGATTTTGAATAAGAGTTTTAAGATTGTTTTATAAAAAAGATTTGTATTTTTTTTTTTTTATATATAAAAACAATAAATCGAATTTTTTAAATGAATAGTAATATTGAGATCTCTCAAACGGCTATAATCAAAGGTCTGAAATTTGGCTTTTAACTCAAAAAAAGAACCTATGAGAGTGAGATCAATATTTCTTATAATTTATTTTTGATTCCAACTTTTAAAATGAAACATTTTTTAATTCTCTGTTAATTTTAATTAATTGAAGTTGCACCTTTAATTGATTTTGTAGGATTATCGACACAGCTTGAATCGAAGGGTGAACAGTGACCTAATATCGTGTACAGCTACTTCCACTTCCACTTTCATTTCCAAATAGAAGACAATAGATGAAGGGGCATTATCTAATGAATTCCTAAATAATTCCACATAATTCCAAATACGTGTACACCTAATTCCAATCGCGGTTTACCCCTCGCCCTGAATATAGAATATTCTCGAGCAACTGTCTGGTCATCAAAATCTTGTTAAAAATTAGAAATTATTCAACAAGCTTATAAGGAAATTATAATTTTCTGAATAAAATTATTATGTGAAAAATTATTTCAAAACAATATACTCAATAGATAGATTAAATCATGCCCACACTTTATTATATGCTATTCCAGTTTTGCAAGAAAGAGTGATACATAAATCATGTTTAATCTATTTTTAGTGAGCAACAAATAGTTGATGCTTTTATTAAAAAATTGTAAAATTCCTTTAGATGTTTGGACCAAACATTTCCCTCCTCGTTAGTTAGAAATTTAAAGTAAACAAAATTTCGCCTTTTATCTGAGCTTCTCATTGGTATGCATATTGCGGGAGGCGATGCCTATGGTGACCTTTTGTAATGCGTCCTGAGGACTTCCTCAAGAAGTCGCCGCGACTTGTTAGCCTGCGGACAACTTTCACTTGGAAAAGTGAACGAGCGGCCCGGAACCAAATTTCGGCCGAATGGATTTCCGCACGGTCCAACGAAACGAACGAGCCCTAAATCGAACGGACAGTTAGCAGCACTTTTACTTAATTAATTCCTCCGTTCAACAAGTTCTATCGAACAAAATTTAATTATAAATTGAAGATTGTCCTCAAGCCATTTCAATTAATTAATAGTTAAATCAGATTTATTAGAACGTCAGATTTTAGTTCCACGAGAGTTAATATTTAAATTCATATTGTAATTAACTATGAAATACGTCAAAAAAAGAATATATTTAATTCAATTAAATTCTTACATTGTATTGGAGAAAAAAACAAAATCCAGTATTGTATAAAAATTCAAGATTATTTAGAATAGTTTTGCATAAGAAACAAAAGCATTGATAAAGAAAAAATATTTTTCCATAGTTAGTATTCCCATAAATTTAAATTTTATTTTATTAACAAAAAGTAGTAGTCTAACCCAGAGGTTCCCAAACTGCGCCACGGCCTCTTCACAGGTACGCAGCGAAGCTTAATAATTAATTAAAGCAAGACATTTGGCCTAACTAGACAAAAAACAAAGTGAGAAACAAAAAATTATTTATTATTTATTTTTATCTCTTATTTACGATTAGTCATACATAAACCGAAAAATTTAACTTTGACACCCTCGAAAAAATCTGAAATATATACAAAGAGGTCCCACCGTGGTCTGAATTTTTGATTTTCATAGAAAAATAAACTATTAATTCTCAAGATATTTTTATTGATTCTAATAATACAAGAGTATTTAGAGAGACAAATACGGTATTAGTTTTTATATAAGTACGCGCCGCGTCTCGGAAAACTTTGGGAACCCCTGATCTAACTAACCTAAGGAAATTTTTACATAACAGGGAAATTTGAAAATAATCTGGAAATAAGATGATTTGAAGATAATATAAGATTTTAATTAAAACCAAACATGAATCCTTAAAGAAGTCACATCAAGCAATAATTCCTAACCTTTGTAAAAAGAAGAATTTGAGATAAAATTTAATTTGTTAAGTTCATAATTAAAAAAATATTTAAAGTTTGAAAAAAAGACATATGTAAATATATATGATTTACTTAATCTTTCTCAAACACTGAGTAATACATAAATCTATTCCTGTCACTTGGTGTCAGTAAGTTATAAATGTAAAAGCTAAATGTTGACCTATTTGACCATGGAGGTAGTGGTGGAAGTGGAAAAAGTGAATACATTTATATATAAATAATTAATTATAACTATTTAATCAATCCTAATCAAATTACACAATTATTTTTATTTCGTTTTATTTGAACCGGGTCATGCGAGGACTTTTAAAGAAAATTTAGAAAAAATTTTGCAGGTAAAGAGTTGAATTAAAGTCCGTTAATATCTATTTGGTCTTAAAGATTTGAAATAAACATTAAGATACCAATGTTTTTATTAAATTAATTATTATCTGACAGTGAATTCGGTCTTTTAATTCAATATTTTTAGAGAGAAATAAATAAGAATCGCATAAGAAGTTATAATATATTTCCATAGAGTGTCACGATACTCACGATTTTTTTTTTAATTATTTTAAAAATGTCTGAAACGTGAGAAAAATCATTTTCAACTAATTTTTTTTCTGACTATGTGTTTGGATTCACTGTTTTCTTTTGGTGTATGAAGCAAGTCGATCTTCCCACTTATATGGATTTGACTTTCACAGATTTGCTAATGCTTTATGAAAAGTGCCTCAGGCTGACTATTTAGTTGAGTAAAGATTAGCCTTGCCACGTGCATTTACTCATTTCTATGAAAAACTTAAAAATATTAATTAGAATAAATTTTCTTATTAATTGGCATGTGGGAATTAAATTTCATGGTCATTTTTTATCTAAACTTTTAATTATTGATATGTTAATTTTCAATTAATCTAAACAATAAATATTTAGAATAACATGAATTAACATTGATTTTTAAATTTAAATTCAATAAAAACTATAATTATAAACTCACAATCTATACTAGTTTACAATTATTATATCTAATCTAAAATCTCTTGGTAACATAAAGAACAAGTGTTTTATAGGTATATCTAAATTTATGCATTGCTTTTAGAAAATAATTTTGTTTTACCAGACAGGTTACTCAATTTCAAACAATTCAAGTTATTTAATTTCCCTTATATCTTACTAAGTACCTAATTCACCAGAAATTTATTTACTAGTTTATGATGAAAAAATAAAACTAGAAAATTCTCTATAATTCCCTATTTTTAAATAATTCATTATAAATTCTCCAGCTTCGAAATTTTTCTTGAATTTATAAAGTATTTATCTAAAAACTTTCAGTATGCTAAAGATTACTAGTATATAGAAAATACAATTCATTTAGCTAAGTCTCTTGGGATTTGCTAACAATACCTATTAGAAGTGTAATTTGAAACAAATCGAACCAAATCATTCGTCACTTCGTTTATCTCTATATTAATTCTAGACCTAGAATGATTTGCTTTCCAAAACCTCAAATCTTCATTTTGTCAAGACCAGGATCTAGAGATATTTATTTCTGACTTTAAGCTAATAATTGAATATTATATTTTATAGGAAATAAAGGATCTATTAAAATTTTACGATAAGCCTCTTCTAGAATCATAACGAAATTGATGAAAAACAACTTTTTGGAAAATGTAAAGGTGGCCAGGCAAACTGTGGCTCATGAACAGCATGCCCCCAATAGCACAATGTCTCAAACTATATAGTAACTATATAGGGACTATATAGATTCTCTAAATCTATATAGGCACTATATAGTTCCTATATAGTTTGAAACATTGTGCTACTAGGGGCAGCTCTTCAAAAGTTTTATTGTGCCTCATACTTCAAAGTAAGGACAAGAATATTTCGAATTGTTTTCAGTTTTTAAAAGAAAAATACAACTTTTCCAAACGGATATGATTGAAAAGATATTCAATCATCCCTTTAAAAAAAGTCGTTTCAAAAATTAAAAAACTTGTTGAACGATTTTGAAGAACAATTTGTAGATTTAGTAGTGTTAAAACCATCAATTGCATTTTTATTAAACCCGTTTGAAACCGATGTGATTAAGAATGGTTTTACATTATTAAAATGTTTACTTCCTGAAACGGTATCAGGAGAATTAGAATTAAATGAGATGCAAGAAGATCAAGTTCTCCAAATGTTACATAAATCGGCAAAATCACTTAATGAATTTTGGGAATGTGAACAAACAATTAATTACAACAATTTAATATGCAGCATATCGTTTACTGACAATTTTTGAAATAGCATATGATGGTGAATCATTGTACTCAAAGATCAAATTGATTAAATTGAAGTTCGGTTCCCAGTTGACCAACCAATGTTTAAAACAATTAATAAGAAGTTCAATTTCTAATTAACAATCTGATTATCGAAAATTAATTTCAACATTCAACTAGCAAAGAGTCAATAAAAAAATCTGATAAATATGTAAAAATTGTTTAAATAAATGCATTATGATTAAGAAAAAACTTCTTTTTTTAGACCAAGAATTTTAGGTGTGGCTCCCAATATTTTTAGGTAGGTAACTAGAGCCTTTGCATCAAAAAGTCTGGCGAAATCTCTGATATTTACTTTATTTTTATTTAAACTACAATGGATACTAATAATGAATATAAAGACTTAAATGTACATATTTTTAGTTTCACATATTTTTTAATACGATCCAATGTAAGAAGCTTCGCACCAAGAAGATGTGCAGCTCTTATAGATACTGAAAGCCACCTAATGTAGGTAGGTATATAAAATATTTCCACAATATAGGAAATTATTATTTATTACTATCGTATTATAAAGGAATTAGTGTATTATTGTATTTATGCACTTGAGAAACGAGTGTTCACTCGATCTTCAAATTTGTAATTACATGTAGGTACCTAATATAATAGCAATTTTTAAATGAAAAATTTTGTTTAAAAAAATCTATATTTTTTACTTTTGGTTAATAAAAAACTTTAAAAAAGAAAACAGCAATATATTACTAGGCTGCCCCATGAATTTGTCTATGATGGGAGAGCACCTTTCTGACTGAGACTATACTAGAGGCTCAAATATAATATTATCTCGTTCTTGGATGTTATTTCATTTTTTTCATTTAAAACAATACACTGCTCAGTAAAATGAATTAAATGGTTTATTTGAATATGTATAGCGTATTTCATAATATCATTCTTTTAAGTTTTCCATTTAAATATTTTGACAAATCACAATTGAAAATAAATCTATCGACTTAATAATTGTATGATTGACTCGTTGAGATTTGAATCAGGGATGTTTTGGAGGTTACAGGCAACAGCGTGGATCACACATTAGCACAGCCTGGGACATCGTTCAGGTAAGATAATTAGAAAGATAAATAGCTCTTTAGATTATCGCCTCATAGAAAGTTTTTTATCCATTTACAGGAGGCTATTTGCTTAAAAAGATAATGAAATTCGCTGGCAATGAAGCCAGGGAGAAGCGAAGGAGGCTGGTGCTGTGCAGAACTCAGGACCTTGGTGTCCAGGGCACTGTGTACACGATACACTGTTTATAAACCAACGACAGTCAGCCAGTGTGAATCCGTAGCCACCGGAGCATCCATTCAAACAAGGCAACCATTCAGATGTCCGAATCGAGTATTTTTCCGTTGAAATTATCCACTTCCGGCGCAGTCAATCGGTCCATCGGAAGTAGATTTTTACCAACATATCATTTTACTTTGTAGAAATTAGCATAAGTTACGAGCAAATTGAAGAATTAGTTAAAATAATTTTGATTATTTTTTTTAAATGATAGATTTAAATTTATCTCGTAGGTATATTAATGGTATAAATGAGTAGTTATAGTATTTGTAAGTGAAATAAAAAATGAATCAAGCTATTTCATTAGTATTGTACTAAATAAATAAGGCAGCTTCATTGAAAATTTATCTGTAAATATATGCTACATATATTTGAATTTTTTATTGATATTTATTATCATTCCAAGATAATAAAGTTTGAATTATAATCGGTGATTATAAACTACCAATTAGAATAAAGAGATGGTCTAAATGAGAGAAACTTATAAACATTTATCTCGCGAATCACGAGCAAGTAAAAATTACTAAATCATCCAAAGAAAAGATATAATAATACTCTTAAGTTAATATTTTTAGATTAGAACCTATAATTAATCAAAGTTATTCTAAGGTATATTATTTTTGATGTAGGTAAAACTTCGAGAGGTATATTAGGGATAGAAGCAACACATGCTATGCGAGGTTTACATTTAAACAAAACCAATTCACTTTGATCTTTTTCACTTTGATTTTTTAAACGTTTCTTGAACTAATGGGTTGATTCTGAAACTCACTATAAGCACTCTTCCAGTGTAACTAGACAAATTACCATGAAATTTGATTAGTTGCAGCAATGGAGCGATTACATTGCGTTTCAGATTCGACCAAACAGACTATCGATATTATAGAATTACAAAAAAAAGGACCAGATTCCATTTTATGTGAAGTTAAGAAACATAGCGTGGTTAGATTTTAGTTGTAGGATCGTATAAGATTTTATGCTGTTAGCATTTTTAAAGTTGGGTTTCCTGCAACCTATGGAAATTATTGAAAATAGAGTATAGATAAGAATTCAAGATGAGACTCTTATCGCTATTAGAATATTAGAAATAATAAAAAAAAAAATGGGATCACTTTATATGTTTTGACCGTTAATTTTGAAAGTGGTGCAAGTCCACTTTTTGCTATTTCGAGATATTTTTTTTATTTTAAATACATATATTTACATATATTTCGATATTTTTATTTTGACTAATTCATAAGGATATTGTACTACATTGACTGGGATATTATAAATATCAAAAGAAGACATCTATGTCTAACTATAACTGACAAATTAACTCATTTTTTCAAAATTGTACCTACACCTCTTTCAAAATAAACGGTCCATATAGTGTTTTGGCAGATGATGGTGATTATATTAAGCCTACCTCAGTCACAAAAGATTTTAAAATATCAGATGAAAAGAGAGTATGTATTGTGTTCGATAAAAGAAAATTCTCAGGGGTTTTGCAGTTTGAAACTGTTTGCTTTTACTGAAGAAACATGCCTAATATTTTTTTCTCTAATGCAATCGAAAGCAAGCTTTAGAGGTGGAGTGTGATTATTGAATTACATTTTTGTTGAATGATCAGAATTCAGTCAATAAATGAGAAAAAAGACGAAATAATTTATAGAAGAAGGATGTATTATAAACAAGGTTTGAATATAATTTTAGTTGACTTTTATGTAGGAACTTCAAGAAAAGCCGAACTACCTACTCTTGCGAATCATGTATATTTGTTAATTTGTGATTCATTTGCAAAGTGGAATAGATTATAAAATGTAATCCTTGCAAGTGTCTCGATTGAAACTGGAAAGTGTCCAAACTTTTTCTGAGATATTCCAGGTGATAAGAGGCAGGATCCAAGTTTCGTGACGGCTACAAATTGGGTCGCCCGCAGGGCTCGCGAGACCTTGGACCACACCATCTATTGTTCCGTCTCGCCTCGCAAAGAAATAGCAATAATTGATGCTAACAAATTACTTGTCACTTAATTTCGGCGAACTGATTCTTTTTCGAGATTCATAAGAACTTTTATCACCCAATAAGTCCTTCATCATATTAATTTTTTTTTTCTTTTTTTGTATGGAAAGTAAGAATAAAAAACTTTGAAAATCAATTATAAAAAGAATTTGAGATAGAAACTACTGATCAAGATTTCTATAGGACGATAAGCATAAATTGAAAAACACATCTGTCCCATTAGATATTCTAAAGAGGTGGTGTCGTAAAACTCAACAATTTAACCATTTCGCTTAACTAACCAGACTTGATGAGTGAAATCAAATTAAAGTGAATTGTAAAAAAAAAAAAGTAGTAAAAACAGAAACAATTTCTTTGAAATTTCTTTTCATTATATTATTAAGATGTTTTATAATTTATTAAAAATATATAATTATTAGTTAGTATATATATACCTAGTAGAAGGTAGTACCTACTGTATACATGGAACGAAAAGATATAGGTAAGCGAAAATTATTAAAATAATTTTAAGAGTGAAAGTGAAAGTTTCGAATAAAGTCAGGAACTATTTTTAATTATTCAAGTAGCGATAGGAAATAAAATCATTAAACAATTTTTTTTTTTTAGTAAAATAAATTTTAATATCAAGAATTAATATCAAAGAATTTAAAAGTTATTTCAATTAGAAAAAAGAATGGTCTTTTTGTGATGGATATATCTCTCAGGTTGATAAAGTGATAAATTATATTAGTATGATAGTAAATAATTAGTATTTAGTAGAAAACATACTTAAAACTCATAAAAAAGCTTATTACCATACTTATTAAGTGTAATTATTGCTCATATTCACTCCAATATGGAAATTCTAATAAGCACCACTAATTATGTGTAAACAAAAGTAAGATTTTTTGGCTTATATGGACTTGATTGTACAGAGTTGCGGTGCCCTTCTTTTGTTTGTTTTTTTGTTATTTTAATAATAATTTTGATGCACGAAGATGTTGTTTCACAAAGATGTAGCATCTGTAGTCTGAGGTGGACGATTGTATCGTGGAAAGAACAGGAGAAGAAATTCCAGGTATGGTGGTTGTGAAAGAAGGTTATTATATGTCAGCGGAAAGACAGAAGAGAGAAGAGAGTTCCAGTCTCTAATAAAGAAAAGAGTAAATAAATATTATATTTATTTACTCTTATCTTTATTAAAGATGTTTCACCTTGCACCAACACCACAATCTCTACTAATTAGTTCCAGTCCCTATAAGTCATAGTGATAAACGAGTTGATAAACGCGTTTGTTGGGTTTGTATCTAATTTTATCGCGAAGGGGTGCAGTGTGTTTGAAAATCTCGTATTTCGCGCAAATTAGACTTTAGAATTATTGAACATGGTAGTATATAAAATGTAAAGGCCGGAGACTGTTCTTCATTGGACCAAGGAGTCGAGAGGACTACTTGAGGTTGAATCTCCTACTAATCTGATAGCTCGCCTATGAATTGCATCCATGATTGGACGCGGGTAACTGAATTTCCCACAGAATTCGGGATATTTATTTTACAGTTTGTTGTCAGCTATCTGTGGATAATATGTCTGCATCGAGTGCACTGTTCTTGATTGAGAAACGCATATTAGTGTGTGGATGTAACGTAGTAAATTTTGTTAAAAATAATATAGGAGTATAATTTTGAGAAACAAATGATTTAATATCGTTCAAAAAATGAAAGTAAGAAGATTAGGATAAAATAAAAACTATTCTTTAAAAAGGTCAGAGAGATAGTTTCTCAGAGAAGAAGATTTCACGACTGATCATGAATTTTTACTATAATTTTTGTTTTCTTTTTGTTTTTATTTGTACCTTTTAAATTAAAAAAAAAATTTGATAAAGCGCTGCGAGGTCAAAACCCCACCAAATGTTCTAGTGCCCAAGAGAAACCAATAGCTAAGTAAATATATTAATAGAAGAATAATTAATTGGGGTAGTGAAAGGAACAGCAATGACATGACCCTCTTGTTGTGAAATAATTTAGTCGCTCATTTTTGTCAAATCTTTCTGCAAAATAACAGAAATTTGTATTAAAAATATGACCAAAATGGTTACCTACTCTCCATCATCTCTCTCAGATGTCTGGTCAGATAATAAAGAAAAAATGCTTCAGTTAAAAATTTATAAATCAAAAATTCGCTGAGTCCAAATTGAAATTCTTATTAATTGTGCCGTTCATTAGAAAAATAAAATTTTTGTAGAAAATAGCATAATTTATTTAGAACAAATAACATTGGATCACATTCTTACATTTTGACACAACTGTTTGTTGAATATGAGATTATTTAGATAATTCAAGAGGACCGGCAATTTGGCTATTGAAATTTTTGTGTTTAGAGAAAATTCAAGTACCTATGCCTTGAAAAATAAATAAATGAAAACAATCATGGGAAACACCAGAATATTCGTAAGAAATAATATGAATTCCTTTGACAATCTTTAATAAGATAATTAAAGACTATTAATGCGATGTCAAAGTCATTACAATATTCAAAAGACTTCAAGAGAGTAATAGCACGAGGAGGAGGAGTGGGGAGAGAAAGGAGATGGAAAAGATGTGTAGATTTTAAAAAGCTTTTGATGTCTTTTATCTCTCACTCAAAATTATAAAAAAAACTTTAAAGATGATTGTCATTATGAATAGCATTGTTGGTGTTCAAAGGGGTCCTGTCAGGAAAGGGAGCCTCCGGGACTCGAACTCTATATATAGAAGATAGCCATGAAGGATGAGAAGTTTTACCTTGGAAAACATCGGCCAAGGCCAGGCTTCTCCTGTGGGCCCCAGTGCGGGGCTCGGGATCCTCATTCAAGACGGACCACAAACGCCCCCATTACACAAATAAGACATTATTCTTATAATTGTTCATAATATATAGATATAATAGATAGATCTATTTATAATATATATACTTATATTCATTGGCATAGTTAGGGAGTTTTCCTAGGGGGACAGCCGGTCAGCTGATTAGCCACCACAAGGTTTCAATTTCGGTAATCCGATTGGAGTCAACTAGCTTTTTAGTAGAATTGACAAATTTTGGAAGTAACGAAATAATTTAATGAGAAATACATGCCTATAAATAATTGAGTTTCAATTTTTCTAGGGGGGTAATGAGTTTTTTGTAGCGAGCACTGCCCCCTTGACCCCCTCCCCTCCCTAACTACGCCCATGCTTATATTCTGATAAGAATTTTAAGGTTATTAATTTAATATTAATTAATACGAGATTATATACCACGATATATATTTTGTAAAAGAAAAATAAGATTTTCGGTCACAATAACACCTTAGCTGTTTATTTCCGAGCTTTCAATCTTTGATTTGATGATCTTCAAGGGTTTAAACTAAGAGCAGTGTTTTACAATTTCTCATATATATACAAATTTCACTATAATAATTATTATGAGTAGTGGTAACTCTTGAGTTAATCAAATCATTAATATTTTGACAATTTTTGAAGAAATTTTTAATTTCTATACAGACAGAGAATTTAATTAAACGTTCCGTTAGTCAACACTTAGTTTTTTTGCCCTTGAAAAAATTTATTTTTGAAAATTCCATATAATGTAATTTAGTAGTGCCTCAATACGTTTAATAATTGTTTTTTTGTAGATTTTTTTTAAAAATCAGAAAACAAAATGAGGAAATATGTACAACAGGTTCTTTTAAATTTACTATAAAATCTTCCATGAGGGGCTATTTAAGAATAGATTTCTTAAAGAGAAAGAGAGCCGTCAGCCATCCGTTCGAAAATGGCTCTTCTGTTGTTTTCTGGCAAATTTACGTGATTAATCATGTTCGAATCTTTAATAAAAACATGATCATTTTGAGCGAATGGAAGAATGACGACCGTGACTTCTTTGACGGGTTTAGAATAACCGAATGAATATCTGATGAAATATTAGATGATAGAACAATAAAAAATTATTAGAAATTTCGATTAAAAAAAAGTAAGTATATTATAGCTAAAGACTAGTGATAAAAGATGGCGTTCCTTATAAATTGTTTGTTATTATATTTTCTTACCTCGAGATTGAAAGAGAAGTAGACAAATTGATATAGGTATAAGAGTTAAAATTGCCGATAATAGCAGACTTTAAATTTGGAAAGAAATCCCAAGTTGTTGTGATTTGAACTAATTGTAAATCCGAGCAGTCAGCCTATA
>JALMQS010000228.1:1971887-1985299 GCA_024734495.1 Forficula auricularia | reverse complement strand
AAATTATAATAGCTAAAAAACTGTGAAAATTCTGAGGGATAGCTACTATTATAAGGATAAATTCTACAGAGTTTCAAATTTTTTGAGCCATTGCTTTGGTCTGAATAAAAAATTGATATTTCAATGCCAAAAACTTCATGTTGTTTAGATGGGAAACTTGTATCGCTGTGCGGCACCGGTTAAAATTGAGATAGAGACTTGAAACTTGGGGGATATTTTTTTTTTATTTATTTCGAACCATTTGAGCCTATCAGCGTAAAAATTCGAAAATACCTATAAATACCCAAAATAAGGTCCATCCTAATGACAACCTTTAGAGATTTCTTTAGAAATTTAAAATGTGCTATTATCACCGAAGTGAATTCTTACTAGTATATTCAATTTTGGAATATGAATTCCAATGTCATTCGATTTTTTAAGAAATTTAAAATTCTAAACACTCAACTATATATTTAAACTAACTGCCATGGAAGACGCCGAATTTCCAAATTAAAATTACATCTTTAGATTAAATATTTTCGCGATAAATATATATTATGTCATATGGGTCCACCTCGCAGGGTTTCCGATTGGTCCGGTTTGCTATTTTTGGCCCTTTTTTAACTTTAAATATAAGAATAAGAAATGGTAAAGAATATCATTTAAAATATTAAAAGTTTCTAATTCCAAACATCCGCAGGATTATTATTCAAAAGGATTTTTATAATAATAGGAGTAGATGTAGAGGTGAAAGGCTAACGAATACCTTATTTCACTTCCATCTAATTCGAATCTGTTATTATTAGTGAATTATTTTTTAAACAAGGCTTCGTTTCCGCTCAATGAAAATCCAAATAAAAATGCATGAATGATTACTTTCTTTTTTTAGAATTTAATCGCTAGGTACATTCATGAAAATTTCATAGAAGTTTTCAGAAATTGGAATGAAAAAATATTCTTTAAACACCCGACAGTAAGTACAAAGTGGAGGAAGGAAATGTTATTCGGTCGAGGCATAAGAAACGACTACAAGAGGATTCACTTTCATTTCAATCAATATCATATAAATAATAATACAGAATATAATTATATGCTTAAATGTTTATTATTTTTTTCTAATTGTATTTTTCTTCATGAGAAACATTACACGTTTGGTAAGGTATACCTACTAATATACATATTCTTAGAAAAGTAAAACTGTACCGTTTAACACTAATTTGTTTAGTCCTCACTTTACTTGAAATTTAAAAATCAGGTGTATCCATTTTTGTGCAAATTAGAAATCGTATTAAAATTTTTATTAAATAATACCTAATTTTGAACTAGACAGAATTTTAAGTGTGTTCAAAAAAATAAAAGTATATATTTTTTATCATAGAGTGTGAGATGTCCTAAATATATCTTTAAGTAGAACTAAGGTGATGATGAAGGCAAGCCTTCGAAACTATAGTCTCAAACAAATAAATAATATACATATATAGGTACATATTTATTTTTTATATAATATGCGTATGTTTATTTGCATCAAGCACAAGACAACATCTTTGTTTCTCTTTATGGAGAACTAAGTTCAATTATTTTAAATGTTTACAATTTAAAATGACGATGTGAGAGAACTTTAAAACAGCCGTATTTAGGTGAATTTTATACTGTAGGTGGTTAAAAAAATCTACACATTCTATCCTTGACGAAAAATAAGAATGAATTTGATAACTCAACTATTTTGGGAGTTCTAAGATGCAGAATCTCCAGTATGCGGCCTGACTCGCATTTGGCCGGCTTATTTGAGATTTTAACATTTTGAAAAGGTATGTAAATGAATTAACATTTATGTTCAGATTCAATTTATTAATTATTATTTGAATTATAGTTTTAAGTAATTTGTATTCAAAAATACATGCTTGTCTTTTTGGTCGATTTATAGTAAGTGGTAAAAAATACATACTTTCCTAATTAATAAAAAACAAATTTCAAATAGTTTATTATTTTTAAATTTATTAGTAGGACAGTTCAAACTTCTTGTCAGTTCTTGTTGGGTGCAATATAACTCTCCCATAACCATCTGTAAAATTGGCAGGGAGCGTACCGAGACTTGGAAATGTTTTCAAGTTTTTTTTCCCAATATTTACTCTTTGATTTAATTTTATTCTCTGTTATATTTAATTAAAAATATTTTCTCAAATAAAATTTAGAAAATTATTAATATTTAATGTTTCAATTAATTTTACGCCAAGCAAAACAATAAAATTTGCGTGATATATTTTCATTAAGTAGAATAAAATTAATAAACATTGACACATTTTGATTTATAGATAATAATAAAACAGCATTACTTATAGTGGAATCTGCGAAACGAAATGCTGTTCACTGGGTTGCGGATAAACAGGCGCTATCTGTTAAGTAACTAATGAAGGTATTACAATTAAATTTTCATTATTTCTAGAATTCGACCAATAAAAGTATTAATAAAAAAAAAATGAAATTACATTTTTCAATTACTTCTCTATTTTATTATCTATAAAATTTGTATCATTTTGGAAAATTCTTAAGTTATAATAGAATGTTGATTTGTTAAAATAATTTATCAAAGTCATGAGATATGCTATTAGTTTATTACTTTACACCTTCTAACGGAGTGAAGTTTTAAATCAATATAATATACTCTAGTATACTTTGTATTATTTATATATTTAAATTTTCACTTCTTTGGTCTTTTGGGCACAAACTCTAAAGGTTAATTTAAAAAAATGAATTTGTATAATCCAAATAAAAAAAAACTAATTTCTTAAGCTACCATACCTAAATAACCTTTCTTTCTTATTTAAAAAGGATTCTTATCTTGTTAAGCTGCAATTTTTAAATCTTTAAATGTTAGTAACCAAATTTTTGTTGAAATAAGTGACCTTGAATTTTTTTCAGATTGTATTTTAATTATGAATACATATAAATATAATAAAATTGTTTACGATATTCATTAAAATAAAATTTTAAAACAGACCCAAAATTAATTTTATGACGTGATAAATTTTTGAGGCAACCTCCAGTAGCCAGTTTTAGAATATTATAGTTAAGGTTTGTTACTTTGACCATCTAAAATATAGAAAGGATAATTAGTATAAAATACTCTATTAATAATAATAAAATCATAATAAAATACACATTTTTCTCGATAGTGTATTTCCATAGCCTGTTCAAGCTGTCAGATTACTCAGTAAAGTTTATTTACCACTCAAGAGCGACAAAACAACATATAAACCTGCTTAAATTTGGAATAAGGTGACCAGACGTCCCGCTTTTTAACAATTTGTCCCGTGTCGCGCGGCGTTTTAAGAAAGTCCGGATTTTTTTAAAGAATGATAAAAATGATATTTTTAATGATGTATCATTATTAAAAAAATATATTGATAAGGAAAAGATTAAATCTTGGGCATCAGCAGAAATCACAACAGAGAACAAATGGTTAGAAACATTTCATCATTAGGAAAGCAAAATGTTCCCAACTGCATTAAAAATTATGGAATACGCTGTGTCCTTACCAGGAACGCGTTTTTTTCTACCGTAAATAAAATGTGGACATCTGATAAATCACAATTATGTGTTGAGATTTGAATGTCATATCATGGGTGAAATATATGGTAATTTAACAAGTTCTTGCGATAAATTTCTTGACCTTTTAAACTACGATAGCAATCTATTAAAACAAATTCAATGAGAAATATGCAAAAAAATAAAGGGTTCTAAAATTTTATAATACTACACATACACTTATCATATATATATCAGTGGCGTGCAGTCTATGGATGCTATGGATGCGACGCATCCCAAAAATTTCAAACATTTAGAGTATTCAGGAGTATCTTTAAATTTTCAAATTATTATGTGTTATTTCAAATATTTCTATAAAAAACATTTTTTTTGTTTTGAAAAGTATTGGTTCTCGAAATGAAATAAAATTGTTTCATAGTTTCAAGGGGCAATTAAAATGAACGATTTTTCAAAAAAGGGTCCGGACAAAAGGTTTGATGTTGCTGCCTAATAGTAATCTTCCAGTTCAAGCATGTCAAAGACACGTCCATACAAGTTTTAGTCGAATAAAAATTGTTCTCGCTGAGGAACTATTAAAATAGTAATAATACAAAAAAGGAATAAATAAAGATGATTCGAGAAACTTTGGAATAATCCATTTTTAAGAACTCTCAATATAATGTATAAGATCGAAAATAACTAAGAGGGCTAAAGACAAGTCATAGCTTGCTTATAGCTATAGAATTAGGAGAAATTTAAAATTTTCTTATAGGACAAACTGATTCGTTGTGGAAGATGGTCGATTTCTATCTCAGAGACTGATGAGTTTAAATCGCAAGATTTAATTTCTGACTCCTACCCTCACTCATACAAAGCAGTATACACTTGGAGCGAAGGTCCCAAAATATATTTTTAAAAAATCCAATGTCAAATTTGAAAAATAACGAAAATTGTGCTGTACCTATTCGATGAAATTTGCACAAAAAAAAAAAAAACAAAAAAAGACGAGTAAACTTTCAAAAAATGAAGGGATTTTTTTTGGACAACATCGCTGGTTGAAAAGACACCAACCGCCACTGATATATATATTTACTATTTATCTATATATTAATTTATTAATTATATTTGTATATTTTACATAAGTTGAAATTTAAAAAAATAAATTACAATACAATTTTTGGGTTCTATGATAATAAATTTGTGTTGCTCTAGACTCTAGACCAGGTTGGCGCTAGGGTTCGAATCGCTCCGATCAGTCTGACATAACTAAAAAATCATATCGTTAATATCTTAAAATTGTTAAGTTTTTCGAATTTTTGAAATTCTTGATTCTTGATAAAAAAAAAAAAAAAAAAATAGGAAAATTGATTAGTAGTCCAAATTGTACCAGATAATTAAAGATAAAATCGCATTTGTTTCAAAGTTAAAGAAGGAGTTGCGTTTTTGGTGTCCATTAAGAATACGGCTGATCTAATCTTTAATGTCTAGAGGACTCAATCTGTTGGGTCCGATAGAAATGAAAAAAAAATGAAGTACTAAATGCATTTTAAGAAATTTCCTTTAGGGCACTAATTTGTTTCCTTGCATGTACTTAAATAAGTAAATAGGATTATTTTCATATTTAATCATTTATGAAAAAATAATATAGCTATACTCTATATAAACTGGAATATATGTAAAAAAATAATTATAATAATTAGCTTAATAAAAAAAGATATATTGGCTGATTTTACAAATTGAGAGAATTATTTGATTTTTTTACTACTTTTTCTCGAGTTCATATTATTGAGAATGGACATTCAGACTAAAGTTTTTTTTTTTTTTGCTATTTTTAAAATAAATAATAAAAATATTTTTGACTTAGAAGATTGCTATTTTGATTTTCTTCACTCATTGGTCTTGTGTGTCTTTTTTTCTCTCCATGTTGTAGCTACCTTGTTAAATTATTCAATTATTATTGCAGTTCATATGAGAGGAAGGAGCCTAGCCAATATGGAATGTTAAACAAGCCCTCATTTTATCAAATAGACTTGTCTCGCAGCACTTGGAAAAGACCCCGGAAATAACTGTGGAAATGTCATATATTTTGATGAGATTCTCTTATTAAAAATGTGTTTTCTTTCGATAACAAACAACCACCGGAACATCAAATATGCAATTTCTTCATCCCTTGAGATAATTAATATTCTTGTTTCTAGTCTTTGTAAAGGCTGGATCGTTTCTCGGGTCTGAATCGTTTATTCATGTCAAAACATACTTAATTGATTGTAGAAAAGAGAAGCAACAAGTGTCCTGATATGCTACCACTTGTTGCTGACCACCTGCAAAGCATGTAGTTCCAAGTCATTCCACAAGGGTGAACCACAATCGATTTAAAGAAAAAACACTCTTCTAAAATGAGAACTAAAAGAAGAAGAATCTCAGTAAATAATTAAATAAAACACTAAAATTTCTTTAGATGGATCACTAAATCCATGAGACTTCTTGTCTGTATTAGTCAGAAGTTGTCTGATGATTTAAGTGATTAATCTAAAGATACTGTTTTTTTGAGATTTTTACTAATGCGGTTGTCATCGACAGAAAAAAGCACGGTCCTGAGATTCGTCGACTTTTGGAAGAGGTTAATTTCTATTTATTTTTTAATAAATTATAATATTAGAGACAATGAATTGAAAAATATAAATTTCGGGATATGGGAGTCTGCCTCTCCTCAGTATAAATTATAAAGAATAAAAATTCACAAGGTACAGGATCCCTCTTGAAGCCTCACCTATCATCATTCTACGGAGTTCCAAGCGATGCGACCGAGACCGAATTGGGTAATATTTAAATACCAACAGCAGAAGATGTTCCCACGATTATTAATTCAAAAAATAGTCTTTTTGATTTTTAATTTTAGAAATAAAAAAGGTATCGTGCTCTCATCAGGGTATGTTTGTTCTCAAAAAACAATATATAATAATTATACTCGTATATAGGTACTAACATTAGTATTACTTACCTATTATTCTAAAAAATGGAATAATTATAAATCTCTTTTCTAACTAAAATATTTTTTAATTGAAAACTTTGCATATTATGGTGAGGAAATTAATCTCATCGAAAATTGAAAATCTAGATTTTTTATCTGAAGTTTTTAAATGTTTAACTAAAGCACTCATTGAATCCTTATTCAACAATTATAAGTAATTATTTCGTTCGATTATGAGGTAAAGTTAAAGATCTCAAGATTATTTTTAAATTTTGCAAATAAAGGACTCCTTTTCTGAAGCTCATATTAATTAACAGCTCCAGAATCGGTGAGTCAATTAGGTGTGTTCAACCTTAATATAATAAAAGAAATCAACATTATTCAAATTTTAGATAAAAAAAATAGATGCTTTATTAAATTGATCATCAATAATATCAATACTCTATTATTTATTTATTGATAATTTATAAATTTAGGTTTCAATGAGATTCATCGAAATTTTATGCTTTATAATCTAGTCTGCTTTACGTAAGTAAAACTTAACAAAATTAATGCACAAAATAGAGAATAATAAATATAATTAATATTTCAATCTGTATCTAGAGGAGAGGGAACGAAAGTATTCTTCAGCAGTTTTTTTCTCAGCGTTTAATGATCCTTTTGACCCACTAAGTTAGAAATGATTAGGCTTCTACAAGCATGACACTTCCTTGTTTTTTTTTCTCTCTCTTTACTTCTAACTTATTCACTTGAGTGTGTGAGTTGCCGCAGTCGTCCCTCCACCGATTTGCGGCTGCTGCGTTCATGTATGACTTAATATTACATACTGGGGAATAGCAAAGCGGGGAGGGAAATTCAGATCGGAAGGGGAGTCCCCGGAAGACGAGGACCGCGAGAAAGCGAACCGAGCAACGCAACGCAACCACTTTCACCTGCAAGAAGTGGAGGCGACTGGGAGTCTGAGGGGCCGCCGAAGGGAGGGATCCCCCTCGGCATGTCCTACAACACCGCCGCCGCCCACATGTTCCAGTCCTGGACTGATAGGGATCAGGGTCGGCAAGTGAATGGGATTCAACAAGAAAATCTGCCCCAGCTAAGAACCAACACTTTTTTTGTCAGAAAATCAATAAATCCATTCGAGTCGTTGATATGTATAACCACTTTCCCTGTAGAACGCTCGGACTGGAAATATTACAATCGAGACAAACTAGCCACTTCCGGATTTTAAAAAGAAATTTTCCCGTTGAAAACGATACTTTATATTCTCATTCGCGTATTTCATTATTATTAACTCCTGCACATAGTATAAAATCTTAAATCAACCCTAATATGGTAAATCGAATTGAAATTTCATTTCACCTGACCTAAATAGCTAAATATATTCAAACCAATCAAAATTCACTGACTTACAAGGGGTAGCAAAAAAAGAGACATCAGTCCCCATTATATGTAAATATATGAAAATAGTGAATTAGAATTTACAATTAAAATTAATGAAAACTTTTTTTGTTATTTGTTTATTAATATTTATAAATATCAAGATCAATTTTTGAAAGAAATAAAATTATGAAAATGTAATAGTAATCAGGTTTAAAATCCTTATAATAAAAAGTATAACTTAATTTAAGGGCCGAATTGTTAACCTGAAGAAATTTTTTTCTTTCAATAAATTTCTCCTGTTATTATAAGGAGGACAATTGGTAGAATATCGCAACAGAAGAAGATCAACAACAATCAATCTATGGTGGAGAAGTTAACTCGAAGCCGAAACCAAAAAATAAAATGTATATTAATTATGAAATTTAATAGCTGGTTTAATAAATTGTTAAAAAATTAAAAAAAAAACTTAAACGTTGAGTGAAACTTTTTTTATTTTTAATTTAAATTTATGTGGGAATAGTAGCATTATTTTTAAAATTAAATTATTGCCCAGGATATTTTTTGTTTTTTAGTAAAAAGAAGTATAAATTTTAAAATAGGAAATCTACTAATTTAGTTCAAATAAGAGTTGAAATTAAAATCATCTTTGGCTCTAAACGTTACGTGGTTTTCACTCAGGCTTAGCTGATGTAGATGCCAGTCAAAAATATAAGGCAGTTGGCAGCTAAGACATTCTCCTCCCACCTATATTTGTGTATTTGGTTTTTGTACTAATAGCTCTAGAAGGTCCTGAAAAGTAATGGCGTGAAATTTGGCTCAGATTGGGCAAAGTCCTAGAATTTTAATTTTTGCACCCCGCCCCGGATTTCAATTCATCGAGTAGTTGATATATTGTGCACCTTCAGGTGAACTGTGCGAAATTTGATCCAGATTCAATAAGTTTGTTATTTTAAAATAAGATTCGAAATATTGTTTGGTTTATGTAACTTAACTAATAATTTTTATAGTTAAGACTATTTTTATTTTATCGTTATTTTATTCTACAAATACATTTTGCTGTTAATTCAATTCTTGTTTTCTTTTCATATCTCGTTGTAGTTTATTTTTTCACATTTACACTGAATGAACATTTTCAGTGTATCACCGCAATCAAACTAATCATTTACAATAAAAATCACTAAGTATGAAATTCCCTGTAAAGCTAGATTTGGAAAAATTTGGAATGTGCGGCCCTTGGAAATTTTTAGGTCGTCACTGCGGCTCATGGTGTAATTTGGGTTGGCCAGGCCTGGATTGAGTTTTGTACTAGGCGTTGATTATCTCTTTTAGGTAAGACAGTCAGCCAGGATTTTATTTATATAGGTATAAGGTATAACATATTAACTTTGCTAATAATGTATCTGACCAAAAACATAAATGTGAATAAGGGGCCAAGTTTGGTACAAACGTCTTCGCCGACAAAAGGGTTGAGTTCTAAACGGGTACCAAGTTCCATAGCAGTTGCTTAAATCATAGCTATAGAAATGTACACGCTATTCAATTAATTCAATAGAAAATTTGTTAGGTTCTTTGATATTAAATTTATAACTTAGCAAGTTATAATAGTCAATAACTTACGTTTAACGTGATGATATTTAATACAAGCTTAAAATTTAGGTTTGCTAGTTGTTCTATTTTATACTACAAACAATTTAGTTGAATATAAGACTTGCCAAGTTATAAATTTAATATAAAGAACGTAAGAAATTTTCTTTTAAATAAATTGAACAACATTGTACATTCCTATAGCTATGATTTAAGCAACTGCTATGGAACTTGGCACCCGTTTAGATCTTAACTCTTTTGTCGGCGAAGCCGTTTGTACCGAACTTGGCCCCTTTTTCATATTTATGTTTTTGGTCAGATATCATTAATTTTTGAAAAGTTTTATCTTAAATAATTACATTTAAACATTTATATTAATAATTATTAAATATTTCTCATAAAATATCTGTTAAAAACCCGGTCGGTTTTTAATAAATTTGACCCCTTCATTTCGGACCCCGAAGAAGGGAAAGTTTCGGTTTTTCAATTTTCCCCTTTATTAATGTTCCAAGCTTTTGCCAGTATGCCAAATTTCAGAATTGTAGCTTGATTGTATTTTCACTATATGTTAATTAAGGCTATAATAAATTTCACCTTCTCATTTTAGGTCCTAAAAAGGGAAAGTTTCACTTTTTCGATTTTTTCCTTAAATTGTAGCCCAAACTCTACCAGTATGCAAAATTTCAGCATTCTAGGATGAGCGGAAGTACTTTAGGTTTTTGATATGTCAGTCAGTCATTCAGTCAGTCAGCCAAAGTTAAAAATGGCACTTTTCAGAGCTTAATTACTCAAGAACTATAATAAATTTATTCGTGAAATTTGGGGTTTTAGGTGTTCTAGTGGGTCTTATTAGGCATGCAAAATTTCAAGTGTGTACGTCTAATATTTTTTGAGTTATCGGGGGATCAAAAGTAGCTTGAAATGGTTCGTGTAAATATACACATGGCCGATGCGTCGCCCGTTTTTCCGAACTTGGCTGACATACTGCCGTGTGTCTAGATTGTTTTTAAAATAATAATACTTGACCATACCATGTTTGGTAAAGAAATATTCTAATTTCTAATAGTGGCTATTTGTAATTCTTAAAGATTTTTGGTATGTTAGAATAATATCAGTATCAAATTCATTTCACTTTTATTTTAATAGCCAATATAATTAATTATAATTATGAAGAAAATAAAAAATAAATAAAATAAAAATTTCCAAGTTGGCGTGTGATATTTAAATAAGTTCACTTTCTAAAATTAAAACGTAATAGGATCATAAAACAATCTTCGATTTAATTAAATGATTATCAATCGCTGCCAGATAGGGTCCATAATGTCCTCGGACTTTAGGGTGTGAATTTCGGGTCAAATTGGTTAAAAAGCGGCGATAAGCGAGATGGGAAGGCTAAAGATGTTGAGCGACTGACGTACACGACCTCTGAACCACCATGATTTATACAGATTTCGACTTGGTGTTTCCGTTTCTGATATATCTTCCAATTACTCTTAACATATTTTACAAAATTTCTAACAATGATTTGAAATGCTAAGCGCTTCTTTTAAACGAAGATAATCAAGAAGGAGGTACAAGAAAAACTACTTAGTAGGAATCGATGTTGAAACAGTCATCGCAGTGAGTGAGTGAGTGAAATTAATAAAAAATAAGAAATTGATGCTAGAAAAAAGAAAAGAAAAAAATGAGGAAACTGAGATATAAAAATTCACAATTTACAAAGATCCTCAGTTTCAATATAGCAGTTTAGTTATTCAGGGATAATTCAAAAATCAAAAACTACTTTTTTATTTTTGTTCAGGGAGAATGGTGTAAGGTCTAGGTGAAATATAATATTTAATAAAGTTAAAATTTAAATTTAAAAATATAAATTACTAGGTAGGTTTCACAAATAAAAGACAAATTGCTTACGAGTAAGACTATATATATTTCGGATTACGATCCCATCTTCATCAGGAGTTCACATACCATATATAGTTAAGTGTTCTATGTGAACTCCTGAAGATGGCCTCGAAACCCGAAATATATATATAGAGCCTTGCTCGTAAGCAATTTGTCTTTTATTTGTGAAACCTACCTAGTAATTTATACTTTTAAAAACTTTACTAGTTTTTTAGTCAAAGTAATGTAAAAAAATTTCAATAATCATTTTTCAGAAATTTATGTATGTATTTAATTGAATTTATCGATAAAATATATAAATTTTTGCAAATTATAGGTTTTAAATTAGATTATATCAGCATTAGTAAATGATGGAAGAAAATGCATCACTTGAGGCGATAATTCTATATTATTCAATTGTACCAGGGTGCTGAAATGAGAAGAGGATACAAAACGTGAAGCGATTGATTTATAATTATATATAGAAAGAATTATTCTGGAATACGAGTGAAGAGTCCAAAAAGAATTATTATGAGTTTAAAAACTATAAAATATTAATAATGTAGAAGAGATTGCAAATACATATGAAATCAGCCCTACCGGAAGGAAGAAATGCAGCTTAACTATGAGAAAGAAACATGAAGAGAAAGATCTTGAGCTCTGCGACCTAAAGATAAAGATTATGGAAGAAGCTCGGCAAGTATAAAACATTAATTGTTTGCATTATACGATTGTGCAAAAAGTCTATTTGATTAAAGAAAAAATGAAGTGAGAGAATTTAAGCCTAAACTAGATTGAGAAATAGTGGGAAATTTTAGAGAAGATTAAATCTTTACAATGCTCCAAAGAAAATGAAATAAACATATTATTGGGTGCCGAAATTGAGACGTACTTTATTAAGGTTAATTTGGTCTGAAGTAAGGCTTTCGAGAAGAAAGTTCTGATAAATTGTGTTATAAGTTTAGCATATGAAGTATCAGTTGAAAAAGTTAAATTATAAGATTCGAAATGAAGTTTTGAAATTTAATGAAATTTTGTTAAAAATGTTCAATGTTTTATAATTAAAATTATGTTTATGCTTATTTTTTGCAAAATATATCTATCTACTCTTATTAAACGAGCAAAAATTGTATATTTATTTATATATATATTTGTATCTTGGTTCTATTTTGAAAACGACTCTACCGATATTGATGAAATTCACGGGTTAGGGGGTTTTTGGGTTGACAATACGATCTGTCACGGTCTCATCTTCGACAAAATTGTTTTTGATGGTTTTTTTTCGTAATCAAATTAATTATTCTCAGGTAGACAAATGCCAATCTTATCTTAGGGATTTAAAAAGAGTTCCTCTTTTCTTTTGTACCCAGGCAGACAATGGGTTGGTTTAAATCTTTGTTCTCAAAGGCCTTGAAGAACTTTGTGATTGTGGTGTGTAAACACGAACAAAGCTCGGTCTTCCAGGTATATATATATATAAGTATTTGTATTTTTTTTTTAAAAACGGCTCTAACGATTTTGATGAAACAAACTATTAACAAGTTTTGAGGATGAGAAAGCGATCTTGATGCGGAGCGGGGGTGGATGTGGGGGGTGCAGAAGGTGGAGCCCAGTGGTGGGGGATCCCCGGGTGTAGGGCGAGGTTTCGGGGGTGTGGTCGAGCAGGGTGGAGGTGGGGGGTACAGTGGTCGAATACTATATAGATATATTTGTATTTTTTTAATTTGAAAACGGCTCTCAAATAAAAATCGACCTTTTTATCATAGTAAACGTCAAGTAATCGTGTTCCGATTTCAAACAAAAACTAATCGACTCTTAATCTCAATATTAAACAACCAAATATGAAATGTTGTTTGTATTTTCTTATTATTTTTTAAGGTAGAGCGTACAATTATTGGATATTCGCTAAAGTATTCTCATTAAAAAAAATAATTAATATTTTAGAAGAAGCTACCTACATATTTTCTTATACAGCTATTATACCAAAATAAGCATTGATAGAGAAGAGAGAAAGAAAGTGTTACAAGCTGTCTTTAATGACCATTTTAAACCCTGAAGAAGATTCTTCGAACCGTCGGTTTTTAAAAATAGC
>JALMQS010000228.1:1937469-1966662 GCA_024734495.1 Forficula auricularia | reverse complement strand
GCGATTACAATACTTTACCCATGCTTTGCATTGGATAAAGTAAAAATTAATATTCTGAATGGGGTTGGCCATCATTCTTTTCACACACAATCATACATTCATAAATAGATATAATACACATATAGCCAAATTATAAAAAAACAAACAAATCACTTACTTAAAAGGGTTCACTATCCTTGGGCTGCCTTTCCATCACTCTATCAATTAAAATTTTTACTAGTCCGTCTCTCACCAAAGAGAAAATTTCTTCTAATAAATATATTAAATTGTTTCGTACCTAATATTTATTGAAGGATACAATAAAAGAGTGTGTCTTCTGCTGGAATTATAAATTTTATTTATTTATAACGAGACTATAGTTTCGAGAGCTTTACCCTCTTCATCATATTCATAAATTAATTCCTGTGAATCCATTGTAATAGACTGATGAAGAGGGCAAAGCCCTCGAAACTATAATAGTCTCGTTATAAATGAATAAAATTTATAATTCCAGCAGAAGACACACTATTTTATTGTCTCCTTCAATATATAAAAATTCTGCTACTCTCGGCAAAAACTTTCAATCTAATATTTATTAATCGATTCTCGAAATAACATTAAGGGATAGATAGATATAATAGAGTTGGGCATACAAATAAGTCTAATAAAATAAATAAAAATGCAATATCAAGTAATTTTTTCGTGTTTCAAATATATGGCAACGCGATTGGAAGATATAAGTTAAATTGCAGTTTTGATGGGAGTATTTCATATTTAATGTCAGTAGCCAAGAATAAATTCTACGAGTTTTCAAATTGTTTAATTATTTATCATATAATAAATTAATTGTATTGATTGTGATTTAAACATTTCCAACTACCTAAAGTGCGATTTGTCTTCTTTCTTTCAAACTTAATTGCTTTGCCATATTTTCACTGAAATAGAAAAAATTACCAACAACTTCTATTTTTCATTTGAATAGTAACATTTTTTGTTCACCTCTGTATATAATAAACTAACGTCACCAACGAAATAGGCCTATTGTCAGTGAAACTTTTTCAGGTTATTTTATTCTAGAAAGAATGTCTTCTTCTTATGATATTTTATTTATTATAGCGATGTTTTAATTTGTGAATAAAAATGTTTCCAACGTGCAACATTTATACCAAACATAATATTCATGACCAAATTAGTTTTCATTTGAGAACTGGTTAAAATAATTACAATTACTATTGAAATAAAAATTTTTAAGAGTTAATAAAAGAGTCATCATTGTGGTTAATTTCAAATTAAAATGTAGAAGTACCTCGTGAAGGAAAATTTATGGCATTCTAAAGATCTTGTTTTCATTTGTTCGTTTGGTGGAGAGAGGCTGAATTACTTTCATTCATTTATTTGTAATGGCACTAAAATTGTAAACTAATTAAGCAACTATTTTAATAGCGGTTGTTAGCATTTTTATCATGGTTGCCCCCTATTGCCACACATCACTTTCGTTCTTTAGCATCCTAGGATGCTGAAAAGTCCGAACGTGCTTTTCTCCAAAAAAAAATGTAGCTCTATCCCTTTATCACAGTTCAAGATTTGTTCGTTTTCCGAAAAAAGTAAAAGCTAGTTAGAGACAAAAGAGAGAAATAGAATTTTGGAGAGTGGAGAAGAAGAGAGTGTGTTTGTAAACTGGGCACCCGGGTTTCATATCAAGCGATTCGGGTGAAATTTGAGCATTTTAACTGGTTCGATTGCGTCACTCTACAACTTTCTACACTGTTCCGCCATGTGTTAAATCCAATTAGAGCAGATTTTTGTCTGAGAATTTCACTGAAACCACACCGAATGACTCGTTCTCTGTTAACGTGTATGTATGTATTCACTAACTTGAGGACAGAGTTTTAATATGGCTTCATAACCATTCAATTATTGATCGGAGAACACTTAGCAAATTCCAGGAAATGGAAAACCAAGTTGTTTAAACTTTGGGGAAAAGAATAAAACAATTTCTTTATCAAGTTAGTGTTTGTAGTTGTTTTAAGGACTTCTCTAATCAAAGTAAAAACTCAACAATTAAATTAAATTATTAACTTATTTCTTTTGATTTCAATGCCGTGGAGAATATACCTATATCCCGATACAAAAATCCCTTACGGTGTTTCCATTCTTTCAATGTAAATAAAATGAAAAGTAAAAACAAATCTGCAACTCATGTTGTTTCCTTTTTTAGTTTATGCAGCGACATGACATGACTTAGGAGTTTTACCAAAGGCGCTCTTCAATGACATAATAATTATCTCGTGGTAATAGCCCTTTCTGTGACACCCGCTAAGAAAGAACCCAGCCAGACTGGTAACTCGAGAGCGTGGGGACAGAAAACAGACCTTGCTGCCGACACCCGAGTCGAGGGATCCAC
Source organism: Forficula auricularia (assembly GCA_024734495.1). Lineage (NCBI taxonomy): Eukaryota > Metazoa > Arthropoda > Insecta > Dermaptera > Forficulidae > Forficula > Forficula auricularia. The sequence goes on along the minus strand of JALMQS010000228.1, from coordinate 1,964,279 downwards.
CAGCAACATAGCATGGCGAATTCTCTGCTGATCTGGACAACATTCCCAAAGTGGTCGAACGACTTTTCAGGGTTTTTTTACCAAGATTTTTTTTTCAATAAAATTTTAATTTCGATATTATTAAATAACTTAATTAAAAGAGAATGTTGAATCCATTAATATTTGAAATGACAATATTTAAAGAAAATTTGACTTTTAACAAATATCTTTAAAGGTTTCGCAGAGAAAAACAAACTTGGTATCGAGATTATATTGAAAATTTGTATACATAATGTATTGATATTAATGCAATACTACAGTGTTTCACAAAATATGGTTCGCAGACCACAAGTGGTCCTCGTAATCTTCCGTTCAAAAAAGACAGAAGAAAAAATAAAATCCTAATGAGTTGCTTATTATGATAACTAGAGCCGAAAATCTCAGAGTTTGGAAATTACACATATCCATCGTCTTTGATTTTTTCTCCCGAAATGGCATCACTACGTTTTATGCAATTTAATTACCCGACAACTGACTACCAATTCTACTCTCAGCAACAAAAGAGAGAATTAGAGCACTAGGACCGAGGGGCTTCTCGACATTTTTTGATCAGTATACCCGTATACTGTTAATATATACTAAAAAATTATCATTTGCTTTCGAAGGGAACAAGAGTAAAGTTGTCTACAGAACTGTTCTGACTAGTACAAGTGGTCCCCACTTCAAAAAAGAAACGCTACAATATAATATTCTCAAACTACTTGTTGTAATAAAAAAAAAAAAAAAAAAAATGATTGTTGTATATTATTTTAACCAAGATTATTTATGATATCCTCCTCCCTGGAATATTCTTTGCAGACGCCCGGATTATGTGGGTTTCAGTTTTCTTATCCGTATATATATAGTTTTACTTTTAATTTGCAAGAAAATTATCTAAATTTTAGTTTTTGTTTTCTGAATAAAAACAATTTCGGTTTCATAAAAAAGTGAAATATTCCAACACAGTAGAATTATGAAGAGAGAAAGTCAATGTATTAAATGTGAATATTTTTCTATTAAAATATTTATTATAATTTCAAACACACGATACAAAAACAAATTTATAAAGCGAGATATATGGTAAATAAATTTAAAAATAAAATCTATTTGAGGGCACGCAAGTTCGATTCGAGCGGTAGTTTAGTATATTTAAAAAAATATACTAATTCTTTTATCTATCAAGAAACATTTCACTCCTAAATAGAGTAGTTTAGAAATATGTCCTTAATAATTCTAATGTACATATAATTAGAAAAACTAAGATAATGTATTAATAAATTATCCAAGATTATAGTTTTATATTTTCGAAAAGAAATTGATCAAAGGCAGGTTTATCCTCTGCGGTCAATTCGGCATATATTTTTGACTGCCAGGCAAGCCAGCGAACCTTAGAATTGTGTTCAAATACTAAAATTAGGGAGAAAGATGGCAGCAATCTGAGAGCTAAGTTAATCTACCATATAGTCAGGTCCTAAAATTATAAAAATATTTCCTTAAATATCCTAATATTACTTGTTTTGAAACATTTACAAGTGTTTTGTTTATTGATATGGAACCCATTTTACATTGGACTTGAGTTTGAAATTTTACCTCTATAATTATACAAAAATGTTAACATCAAGGTTATTTGTACCCAATTTTATATTTGATTTAAAATTAAATCCTCGTTTCATTTGGTAGATAATTTCCAAGATTAAATGTTAGCAAATGATATTAATTTTTATTTAAAGAGAGGAATTCACAAATTTCCAGGCTCATGCTTGGGTGATTTCAATGCTGTCGGACAGAGAGAGAGTTTCTTGAAAAGTGTCGCGTGTTTAGGGATGTCCTGTGAACGGCCTTGAATCGTGAAAACCATAAAAAATTCTACCATCTAAGTTAAAAGGCATTTGCATGTCGAATGATAAGAGTTGCCAAAGAGTTCCAAAATCAAGTAGAGAAGCTAAAAATAAATGAGTAACTTCTAGCAAGCATTTCATTCAAATAATTTTTTACGAGAAATAAGTTAAAGTTGGTAGGTATCTTCTGTTTAAAATAAATATATTTTTGTTGTTGGAAATCGTGGCTGTCATATATTTGTAATGCGTTGAAGGAGTTATTCAACCAAAGCAAGGATGCACCGGGAACAATAAAATGAGCAGAATAAAGAGGTTTCGGCCTGAATTTATCGGGTTATCTTCAGTTTATTGGGAATTATACACATATTACCGTAAGTACATGTGATTTTTCCTGGTTTTGTCAACAATAAGAAATTTAACTTCATATTATTTGGTGTTTTACTGGAGCCCAAGATTCAGAGATGAGATGATCTCTGTAGTCCAAGATTCAGAAATGAGATGATCTCTGAATCTTGGGCTCCAGAACAATACCAAATATATGAAGTTAAATTTCTTATTGTTGACAAAACCAAAAACATTCACATGTATTTACGGTAATATGTGTATAATTCCCAATAAACTGAAGATGGCCTGATAAATTCAGGCCGAAACGTATTTATTTTGAGAATTTTATTGTACCCGGTGCATCCTTGCTTTGTTCAACCCACTACAAATATATTTTTGTTTATTTTAAGTAATCGGTTAAAAGGTCTTGCCTTCATCATATGTCTAATATAAGTATGTAAATCATAAAATTGATCAGAATAGAATTTATACTTCTTTCGAAGAATCCAAGTGACACTAATATTCATGTGATATATATTTATATTAGACTGAAAATGAAAACAAGACTTTCAATACAAGAGTCCAATATTTTTATCAATTAAATGACAAAATATTTATTTAATTTATTTTATATAAATTTAAAAAATAGTACACGTGAAATGCCATTTTTAATTGTGATATATTGTGAATTTTAAATAAATTCTATTGAGTTCATTAGATTATACAATGGTTGATTCAAAATAAATTTTACTCTGACATTCATTAAGACATTTCTAATTTACTAATAGATTTATTTTATAAATATATGTAAATGTTGCATTTATACAATCAAAAATGCATGAAAATTAAACATTATCAGTTAAAATTAATCGTAATTTAAATGAGTAAAATTATTTTTCCAGAAAATATGTACTATAAAGATAAAACATTAAGTAATAAAATGAACTTATTTATTTTTATATTATGTTGAAATTAAATAATTATAAGAAGAGTCCAAGTCTTTATTTTTTATAAAAATAATCAAGAATTACGAAGTGTCTGAGAGTACCTATTCTTACACGATATACTTATACTTATACTATACTTTACACGATTATTAAGACAAAACTAAAGAGTATTTCTAATATATATTCCTTTTTATTAAATTCATTTGAATCATTTTTGAGCAAATGTCTATGTAAATATGTGCACTACTTTGAGCATCGACAGCGACTTGGAGGGACTTGGTTCATTAATTAACATGACTATAAGTATAGATTTTGGGAATTAAATAATTGTATTCTTTCTAATTTATAAACTCTAATAAATAATGTTCAAAAGTCTTAAAATGTCTCGATCTGTAGACAACTGCAAATATATAATCAATAGTCCTAATCAGAACAAATCTTTTTACCCTAAGAATCCGGGCTCTAATTACTTTATTATCTGGGATATAGCGACAAAGTGTAGACAGCACATTGATAAATATTTCAATAAAAAATTTTATTTATAGTTTAGGTACTGGCGAAAAACTGAGGCGCTAGTAATGGTGAACAAAAATACTATTTAATTTTTAAAATGTTTAATATATTTAGAATTGGATATAATATATATATGTAAGTGATGTGCGGGCGAAACCCTGAAATTTCAAACATTTATAGGATTTTAATAAATTCTGGAGGATCTTTAAATTTTCAAATTATTATCCGTTATTTCAAATATTTTTATAAAAAACATTTTTTTGTTTTGAAAAATTGGTTTTCGAAATGAAATCAAATTGTTCATAGTTTCAAGAGGCAATTAAAATGATTGATTTTTTTGAAAAGTGTGCGAATAGAAGGTTTCAAGTCCCTGCCTGGTATATCTTCCAGTTCAATCATGTCAAAGACAGGTCCAGATGATGAGTTTTAGTCCAATAAAAATTGTTCTCGCTGAGAAACTATTAAAATAGTAATAATACAAAAAAGGAATAAATAAAAATGATTCGAGAATCTTTGGAATAATCCATTTCTAAGAACTCTCAATATATAAGATCGGAAATAACTAAGAGTGCTAAAGACAAGTCATAGCTTATTTATAGCAATAGAATTATGAGAAATTTAAGATTTTCTTATAGGACAGGCTGATTCGTTGTGGAAGATGGTCGATTTACATCTCAGGGACTGTGGAGTTTAAATCGCAAGATTTAATTTCTGACTCCTACCCTCACTCATACAAAGCAGTATACACTTGCAGCGAAGGTCCCAAAATATATTTTTAAAAAATCCAATGTCAAATTTGAAAAATAACGAAAATTGTGCTGTACCTATTCGATGAAATTTGCACAAAAAAAAACAAAAAAAGACGAGTAAACTTTCAAAAAATGAAGGGATTTTTTTTGGACAACATCGCTGGTTGAAAAGACACCAACCGCCACTGATATATATATTTACTATTTACCTATATATTAATTTATTAAGTATATTTGTATATTTTACATATGTTGAAATTTAAAAAAATAAATTACAATACAATTTTTGCGTTCTATGATAATAAATTTGTGTTGCTCTAGACTCTAGACCATTTTTTTAAACAAGCCCCCCCCCCCCGTCAATGTTGTCCCTTCACCAATGTTAAAATCTGGTCACCTTACTTTAGATGTTATTTAGTATAGCATCGAATTTCATCAGAAAATGAAAGCACCTCTCTAATGTCAACTCTTCAAATAATCAAAGTTTAATTTTAATATTTTCTATATATAAATTTCAAAATAAAAAAATAATTTGGAATTTTTGAAAAAATATTTTTAAATTTTACAATCTTGAAAAAATGTATTCAGATCAAGTAATAAGGTGAACTTTTAGAATGACAAGATCATTTTGTTGAATTGTAAAAAACACAAATCTTTAAAAACTTGATATTAAATAAATTGGATTCAGTTCATAGCAAAATTTTACTTTTTGATTTTTAGGAAATCTAAGTGAGATTTTTTGCTTAATTTATAACCATATGTCGGAGGGATCTCGACTCTATGGAAAGGTCTTCTGCCTAGATAGCTAGGTTGGCGCTAGGGTTCGAATCGCTCCGATCCGTCTGACTTAACTAAAAAATTATATCGTTAATATCGTTGGACTCCTACCCTCACTCATACAAAGCAGTATCCGTTTGTGTGTGAGGGGGAGGGGGGGGGGGGGCGAAGGTCCCAAAAAATATTTTTTTTAAATCTAATATTCAATTTGAAAAATAACGCAAATGATGCCGTATTCGATGAAATTTGCAAAAAAAAGGCGAAGATTTAAATAAAATTTCAAAAAAAATGAAGGTTACTTTTTTGGACAGCATCCCCTGGTTGAAAAGTTACCAACCGCCACTGATACCATATACTTATATATATCGAAGAGATGTAACGCCTACCAGATTTTTACGAATAGTGTAATCTCTCTTAAAAATTTGGTAAAATAATGAATGCATGTTTAACGAGTTTTTCTAATCAAAGTGTCTTATACTCATTTTTCTCATAAAATAACATACAGGATTTTCTCTCAACGAACGTTGAAGTAAAAAAAATATATATTTTAAAAAATTATTGCAACTAAGGTAATGAGCGTTTGTTTCTATTGTTCGATTATTAATTTTTTATTGTTAATTTACTTCTTTTCACTCGGAATGTTATAGTTAAGCTAATATTCATTCTTTAAAATTAAATGCCTATGTAAAAATGTGCCCCACTTTTAGGATCGACCTGTTAACATAAATAATAGGTATATCCGAGGGTTGAACAGCGACCTAATATGCTGTACACCTACTTCCACTTGTACTTCAAAATATTTCCAAGTACTTCCAAATATTTCCAAGTACTTCCAAATATTTCCAAGTACTTCCAAATATTTCCAAGTACTTCCAAAATACTTCCAAAGAGGTGTATACCTACTTCCAACCGCGGATCACTCCTCGGGTATATATATCATACAGGATATCAAGCATCGAAATATTTGATTTTTAAATCCTGAGCGAGAAAAACATATTTTTATTAAACATGATTGAATTTATTACGAAAAAAAATAATGAAAAAAAAATTATCAGATAAATGTTTTTAAAAAAATTTTACAAAGTCCCTTGATTATGGGCTCCCATAATTAATTGACATTAAGTTGAAATTTCTACTCCTGTGGAAATAAACAAAACTTCCCAAAGGAGATATTAAACAGATAGTTTTTCAAAGCTATATAAATTATGTTAACAATTTAATGAATTTCAATGTTAAGAAATTGTAAAATTTTCATTTTCTGATTTATGAATAGTAAAGATGTATGCAAGAACAATAATAAATATTCTGGAAGATAATGGACTGAGACTCGATCGTTAGGAGGTTAAAATCATTATCAAAGTAACATTTTTGACATCCTGAAAATGTTATGTTTTATTGGCATTCACCTTGGATGGATTATTTTAACAAGCGGTTTAATAATGTTTACGCGTTTTTTCTCCTTTATTGCTAACCAAGAGGATTTTATTACACAGCTATTGTTACCGATTCTCTCGTGCCAAGAAACATAAATACTCAATCGATAAATTACCGATCTCTGTTTTAAAGAGGTTTTTATTGTTTTTAAATACATGTTTTATAGATATTCATGTTGATTTATTTAAAAAGACAAAACTTGAATATTTATAGTGAATAGTTGGAAGGAGAGAAATTCGAAAATCTAGAGCAAGCGTATCTCAGAATTCAAGAAGTACTTAATAGACTAGTTGTTTATTATTAATGCAAGTGTTAAAATAATGTGTGGTTAAAATAAATTATAAGTGATCATATATTTAATTATTATTTTTTAGTGATTATCTAAAATAGAAATTTGCAGGTATAATTTTAGTTTGTTTGTCTCTTAGCTATACTCACAACCCCCATTACAAAAATTAAATTTCCCGCCATTACTTTTGTCCCAGTTTCCGTTTTAACGCAATTCTTCAGTAATCTTCAACCTTTTCGTTTTAATAAAATTCTTCGCAAACCCTCAAACTGCGTTTCACAACCATAAGTCTTAGAGGTACGAAATTCGAAACTTAATCTCGATATAGGTTAGAAGAATTACAGTAAGCTTATAGCTGAAACAACGGAAATTGGCATTTAAATTAAAGATTTTTCGTTTGTTGTGATGTTCTAAAAAAACGGTTTATATGTTTTGTTTTTTAAATTGATGAACTTATTAAGTGTCATATGTTGTTAGTTGTGTATAAATTTTAATCCGATTGAAATAAAGGAAGAGGGTGTAAATTAGAAGTGTAAAATAAATATTTTAATCGTTCATATCTCGTATACGGTAAGTCGCAGAGCTTTGAGATTTGAAACTTAAGCTATCTAGGGGATAGAAGAAATACCTGGAGAATTTTTCTAAAATGAAAGAACCGGAAGTTGGTGTTTACTTGAAGATTTGTAGTATTTTGCTATTTCGTCTTCTTTCTAATTTTCTCAAATCGGCTTCGGTGAAACCTAAATTGAAATAATTTGAATGAAGAAAATTGGTATGATGATTTCAAATAAGGGAGAAACTAATGTGAAAGTCGTGTGGTGCCCACATCAGTTGATTTATTTTTTGTAACTTATTTTTCATTCTGCCTTGTTTTATTTTCTACTGTATTGGTGTTACTTTTACGTGTAATTAGCCCTAAGACTTTGTATTGTTTATTTACAGATATCTATAGTCGTTAGTATTAAGATAATCAATTAAATTATAAAAAGGGTCATTTTAAAAAATATTGCTGTTTATTCAAGTGAGACCATAAATTGAAAAGTAATATCTTATTGATTTTTTCCAACTACATGCATACTCCAAAGATTTTATTTTTTTATTTTTTTGATTCCTGACCTACAGGTCAGTGTCATCGAAATCTCTCCGAATAAATAATTTTATGTAAATTGAACCAGTGTGATGTATGTTTGAAAAAAATTCTTTGTTAAAGGTCCATATGCATCTTATTATTCATAAATTGAAAGTTTTTGTGCCGAGAGTAGAAGAATTTTTATATATTGAAGGAGACAATAAAAGAGTGTGTCTTCTGCTGGAATTATAAATTTTATTTATTTATAACGAAAAATAAAATTTATAATTCCAGCAGAAGACACACTCTTTTGTCTCCTTCAATCTTATTATTCGTCTAATAAAAAGAAGGGATATGCGAATAATTTCTTGTGGAATCATACAAACCATTCATGAAATAAATAAATACAAATTATTTATTATAAAGATGTGATGGTCAGTTTGATGGTGGGGCTGTTTTTCATATTGAAACCATAAGAAACAAATTAAAATTGGAGATTTATAAATTTTTAGTGTCTATTTCTGGAGCTGCAGAAAATTAATTAAAAATTCACCCCATATTTCTAGTGATATTTTCAATTTATTCTAAAAATTTAAAAAAAAAATGTTTTTTATTTGTATATTTATATGCATCGAATATTTTATTTAAAAATTAAAAAGCCAATGCGTTTACCTTTATGTTATCTACAAACTGGGACTATCACGCATCTATCTTTCATTCTTTCAGCTTCACGTGTTTTTTTGACTCTGAATCTAAAACTTAACATCTAAAATTGTCCTATTTTTCTCTAAAATTCACATTTTAAAAATAACTACAATTTGCCAAATTATAATCATTACAACAGTTCCGCCCCATTTTCGGTTTCAAACAAAAATTTCGCACAATTCTGAAATTTTCAAAGATCGTCAGTAATAATATTTATCGATCAAAAATATTTATTTTATAATTTTAAATTAACATTTTTAAAGTCAAAAGAAAGTCGTTGAGTGACTTTTCTTTCATTAGATTTTATGTTTATTTATTTTTTTTAACTATTATATCATCAGTACAAATCAATATTTTAATTAAATATGTACAGATAAATTTCACTGAGTATTAATGAATTGATTATATAATGAAAGAAATGGCATTAACTCTTTAGAAGAAACACGTTAGAGTGAATAAAAAAAGGTGAAGAGGTGTATTGAAGGAAATTAAAGTTTCCTCCTCTAAAATCAATTAAATTCGTAGACAGTTAATTATATGAGACGAATTATATAATGAAATAAAAATTATAAACATGTCATTTAAATGATATTAAACAACTAAAGTCGATTTTACATTTTTTGAGGGAATTTAAATTTAAGCGATATTTAAATTAATGACTTTAAAAAAATTCGTTGTAAAAATAAAAATGCTAAAAGTAAAAAAAAAAATGTATTATCTAATTTATTATATTAATCTGTATCAGTATTTAACTGTTAATTGTAAAATAGTTGAAAATCAGTAGCACACTTTATTTAACCCACCAATCGAATTCGTGAATAATATTTTAAATTCTTTAGGTATAGAAATAAAATTAGCTGTCAGATTGCAGCCATTTGTGGCTCTGACTTTAAATGATAGGGCACTTATCGGAAATTCCACGATTTGACCAAGGAGGACAAACAAGATCTTAGTATGACTTAGGGCCAGTTATATGTCGGTTGGTAAACTCTTTTTAAACGTTGACAAAGAGTAAATCCTTAGAATTTACCTTGTACCCGACGGGATGACCAATCAGATGAAAGTGCCTGTCATCTGATTGGCCATTTCTCAGGGCACAAGGTGAATTTTAAGATTTTACTCTTTGTGAACGTTTAAAAAGAATTTACCAACAGACATACAACTGGCCCTTAGTAAGGTAAGGTAAGGTGTTGAAAACAGAGGTTATACAGCGACAACTTTGCTATACTAAAAACAATCGACGTTTTGACATCGAAAAAATATAAACAGGTAGATAGAAAAAACAATTTTAGTCCGTAATCATTCCTTTCATCAAAACCACCCTTTACGAATTATTATGAAGATTTTAAATATGGTGTTCCTTGTGCTGATTATCTTTGTCTTGTAACTTAAAGAAATTCTATTCAGGCTGTGATTTATCCAGAATAATTTTAAGGGACACTAGCTTTTTGAATTAAAAGGATTAATGGGATTAAAACAATTAAAGAAGAGAACATGAAAATGCGAAGAAATGGTTTGATGAGTACTTACATAGTCGATAGAATCTTGAAATAAAGGATGAACTGATTGATGCTTACCTGAAAATAAAGAGAAACACATATTAGAGTTTATATTTTTATAGAAACAGATTCATTAAAGTTTAGGTACCTACTTTGAATTATTTTGATAAAAAAAACTTGAATTTAATATATATTTTTTTTTAAGATTCAATTTATTGTTATTGTTATTGTTATTATATTTATATCAGTGGCGGTTGGTGACTTTTCAACCAGAGAAAAAATTTCTTCATTTTTTGAAATTTTATTTTAATTTTCGCTTTTTTTGCAAATTTTATCGAATACGGCATCATTTTTGTTATTTTTCAAATTTAACATTAGATTTAAAAAAAATATATTTTGGGACCTTCGCCCCCAAATGGATACTGCTTTATGTGAGTAAGGGTAGGAGTCAGAAATTAATTCTTGTGACTTAAACTCCCCAGTCCCTGAGATGGAATTGGACCATCTTTCACAATGAATCATCCTACCCTATAAGAAAATCTTCAATTTCTCATAAGACTGGTTGTCCACTGGAAGCGACAACGCGCTACAGAGATAAAGCGCGACAATGAACGAATACTATATTATTACTAAATACTAGTACTAATAGTACTCTATTTGCTAATTGTCGCGCTTCATCTCCGTAGCACGATGTCGCTTCCAGTGGACGACTGGGTTAATTCCATTGCTATAAGGAAGCTATGACTTGTCTATAACACTCTTAGTTATTTCCGATCTTATATATTGAGAGTTTTTAGAAATGGAATAGTCTAAAGATTCTCGTTTTTTGTATTATTTCTATTTTAATAATTCCTCAGCGAGAACAATTTTTATTCGACTAAAACTCGTCGGGACTTGTCTTAAGAATGGTTAAACTGGAATAAATACCAGGCAGGGACTTCAAACATTCTATCAGCACCTTTTTCGGAAAATCAATCATTTTAATTGCCCTTTGAAATTTTGCAACAATTATTTCATTTCGAGAACCAATTACTTTTCAAAATAAAAAATATTTTTTATAGAAATATTTGAAATAACTGATAATAATTTAAAAATTTAAAGATCCTCCTGAATGTTTGAAGTCGACCTTATATATTTATGAAAATATCTACTATGAATGTTTGATGCGCCGCATCCACAGCATTCATGGACCACACGCCACTGATATACTAGTATATATGACTCTTAATTAAAATAAGCTAATCGTCAGATATATCTACAATTTACAATCAGCTAAATTTACTATAAGTCCAAAATTTGTCGTAATTTGACAGCTATTTTGACTATAGGCAAAGTTGACCTTCAGTTTAGTTTAGCCTAAATAGACACAACCGGATGTAAGTCTAATGAATACTCAAATATTTTTGAACTACATCTTATAGTCAACTAAGGTCAAGTTGTATATTGTCAAAAGAAACTAAATAGATATAACGTAGTAGCCCGTTGAAAATGAGATATGTTCAGAGTTAAGAGATGAAAGCGATATTCAGAGATTTTGACCAGGTCAGAAAATTATAAACAAATCACGATTTAAGAAAGCCAGAAGTACTTTCCTTTTTTGATTCTTTATTATCCCTCATAACTTTTCAAAAAGATTATCTTGTCAAACGAGTAATTAAAAGATGCGATTTGTATTGAGTGAATAGCAAATAATTCTTAACGGTACTTTTTGTGAATTAATTTAAACCAGAGAACAAGGGGCAGATATTCAAATTACAATCCTTGAAACATTAAATGAGACGTGAGAACCCAGGTCCTTGAAGAGTTCAAACACTCCAATAGTCTTGAGAGACAAGGCACGATATATAATATCAATATAACAGATTGAGCTTTATAAATATATTATTGGCACTTGGGATAGTAAACGAAAAATAATCTTCCAATCATTTTATTTTATTAAAGTGAATTAGAATTGACAAGCCTCAATTGATTGTTTTTGCATATTTGATACAGAAGGGGTAACCTAAGCGTAATAATTAGTTTATTGAAGGAAGTATATGAAACCAGTATGAATATCAAAAGGGTTGATTGGAAAGATCTTATAAAATGAAATCAATTGTAATTAAATTATTTCCCCTTCGCCATTAGATTTTTTTACATATTGTAATTTTCTTTGGATTTTCCACACCCAAGGTAGCTTTTTTTCAATTTGGTTTTCTTCTAGTATTACTAGAGCTCAGGGGTGTCATGGTGCGTGAACGCCGTTCCCACACTGGTTTTCATTTTATTTTAGGGGTTAAGAAAGAAAACTGGTTAAGTGAAAATGACTAAAACTGGAGCCAGAAACCCTTAAAATGCATAATTTGAAGATATAATTCCAAAAAATTTCGGGGACGACCCCCGTAACCTCCAGGTCACCCGGGATTTCAGAGATCCCACAGTGCTAAATTTGCGAATGGCGCCATTGCTAGAGCTATAATGCTTTTTATAATTGTTAAATCTTGGAAAAGTTGATAATTTTATTTTTCTTCATATTATAAGTGTTTTTTTTTTTTTTTTTTTTTTTTTTTTTATGACAAAAATGCCGCTCCAAAAAAAGTGCCGCCCGGAGCAGACCGCCCCTCACTAGCTACGCTACTGCGATTACATAACAAGCCCCAGAGTACCTCCGATTCCGCATGCATATATAATTTTTTTATTAGTTAATTAGAGTTTAAAATAAGAAGATTAAATGCAATAATTAATTATTCATCAAATATGATCACTTTATTATTTAATGTTTCGAAATTAATGAAGAACATGAATAGAGTTAATGAATGAAGAGGAACTATTTTTAAGGAAAAAAATGCATTATGGGACTGACTGGACCTGGATAGGAAAGAGTGGGAGGTAATGCCAGGATGGAAGGTGGTGGGCAGGTGGGGCCCCCACCCTACGCAGGTGACGGCTCAGAAGAAGGAAGCGGACCAACTGGGTCAACTGCAAGTGGGCTTCTGGGTCATCCCGGACCTGGAGTGCCGCGCCGGAGGGGAATCCCGCAGAGGAGAGGCAAACTCCAACCCAACGAAAGTGAACTGAGTCGCGATCTCACTTTCTACTCGGCACATCACATCTCGGGCTCACTGGCCTGTTACAACATGCCGAGGTAACACCACTCTCACATGCTCTCCGCAAAAACAATACAAACATCCTTATAGTATATAGTAAGTCAATACCTATATTCTAATATTTAAAGAATTAAAAATAAAATCATATAATTGTGAGTATTAATCAATTTGAGGCACCGCTAGAGCAGTGATTTCGGATCTAGTTTACAGATGAAGATAGCAACTCGCCTTAGCCAGAACTATTTTCATCTTTGTCAAAAATGTAAGGAGCCTCACTAAATCCAGGGAAACCACCTTTACCCAGGAAAATTATAATGGATAGGCTACTCTCCATAGTAATCTCCGACGCTAGGAATCGAGTATGGCACTTGAAGAAGATGTATAAATTTGAATATTATGCATATTGTGAAAAGTATCATCAGATAGGATATTCCAATTAACCCAGAAGCATAACCACGTGAAAAGTTTGATCAAATATTCCAAAAATGTCTAATCGCTTCAGCCAAAAGTTTTCAAATGATAAACAACACAACCGTCGAAGCATAAAAATCTACATTTTGTTAAACAATTGAAATTCTAAATAAAAGGGATTTAAAGGAGAAAGTGAAAACTTTTTCAAGACTCGACACGCTCTCAGGAAATTTTTGCTATTTGGCAATTTTTCGTCTACAGATGGTTTGGAATAGAAAGTATAAATAAATGTACAGCTTATTAATACAAACTTCCTTGCCAAATTTCGGTTTAGGTATTAGTTATAATAATTCAAAAGCACACAATATAACAATTCAATTTTTTTTCCGATTTCTCATACGAAAGTTTTGAATTCTAAAATCAATCAGTTCTTTTGGGAAATAGAAACATATTTGTGAAAGAATGAAATTTATACGAGCTTCAGGTCTTGAGCAAAAAATTACGATGAATCCAACAACCCGGTGAGTTAACATAATATCCATGCTAAATAAAATGAATGAAAATTTAGTTGAAATATCTTATTAATAAAATAGAGTATAATAGTAAACAGCACCGGTTTAGTTAATATATATTTATATTTAATTGATTAAGTTCAACAAAGGTTACAAATTGCCTAAGGACATCCACCTCCTTGACTTTTTCTAGGCAAAGATAAAATTTACCGTTGTTTATTGATATTAGATTCAAATAAAGATCATTTCATTTATTAAAACACAAGCAAGGAATGAAATATTGAAACACTAATATTCAATCAGTTCAAGTAAATCTGATTAAAAACTATTGTCTTTTTTAGGGGCCGTAATATTCTAACGTACTAAGATTTTAGAATTTAGAGTCTTTTCTGTTGGACTAGAGAGAAAAGAACAGAATAATCAACAAAATGAAGGAAGAAGACAAATGGGGATGGTCGAGGGTAAAATGGAGGAATAATAAAAAAGATAATGAGCTTGGAATCATGTGGAAAAGAAGAAGAAAGTTTGGACAGTGCTAAAAAAACACAACATTATCCGAGTGAAAAAAATAAGAGATGAAGGCCAAAGAAACTTAGATACAGGGTATGAGTAAAATATTGCTATCTAGTGCGTCTTGATACGAAGACAGATTATAGCCCATCAAATTTGTGAAGTGATTGGGGCTTGAACGAGGGCTTCCAGATCCAAGAGCTCGAACGCTTCACTCTTGACCAACCTAATATAACGTACATTCAAAAGAAAATTAAAAATGTGCGGAATAAATAAACATGCGATCTGGCAACCGAAAGAGAAATTAGAAAAATAAAACAACAATAACAAGACTTTGGGGGCTTATAATAGTTCCACATTTTATTTTCACTACCCCAAGAATAGAATCAGTGATTCTACAGTAGTAATGGAAATTTTATTGGAATCGAAAGCAGAGAAGGCAATTTCTTCCTAAAATTAAAATGTTGACTGTTCAAATCAATTTTAATAACTAATATGGCAGAGAATTCGGGTATAGAAAAAGATATAAGAGCTGAGGTCTAGATAGATCCTTACATTCAGAATGTCTAGAAAAGGAAGTGTGGACTTGGGTCTTGAAGAATTGAAGATTATAGTTAAAGTTTAGGGAAAGCGGTGTTGGTTTATAGTGAAACATATTAAACACAGGAATTATTTAACGGGTTATAGTGGTGTTTCACAAAGAGGAAATCAAATTAAAAAATTAAAAAATCTTTTAAATTATTTTGGAGATTTTTTTTTTATTTATCTCTGAATATTCAGGTTTCTGTTAAACCTACTGATGAAGGGTTCATAGCCCGAAATATGTATAGAGATAAATAAAAAAAAATCTCTAAAATAATTTAAAAGATTTTTTAATTTTATTTCCTTTTTTTGAAACACCACTATAACCCGTTAAATAATTCCTATGAAGATTATAGTGTTTTGTTCTATAATAGATAGATAGATAATAATTTATTGTTTAAAGCCAGTTTGGCTATTACAATTTTGAAAAAATAGAATAAAAAATAAAAATACAATGATAAAACATTATAAAAAAATAAAGTAAATAAAACGTAAAATAACAAAATATATATAATATAATATATTATATACATATGTTGGCTGCTTGCTTAAAATCTTTTTGTTTTTTGCCGAAGAACTTGCTGATTTTTTTTAATAATCTGAGAAAATTACAGATGATAGGCATGTAATGGTGATCTTAGAAGAATTACCTTCTGTAAGAATGAATTGAATCTGGCGATTTTCCAAGACTTAGGGAATATATGCTAGAAATATAAGATTGCTGGAATAATTTGAATAGAACTGAAGAGAGTTCAGGGTTACGATTTGTGTTTCAAATAGAGTAGCGGCAGAATTGAACTATAATTGTGAAATAATTTGATTAGAAAAGTGAATTAAAGATAGGTAGAAAAAACATCATAGACATATTAGGAAAAATATATTATTTATCAATAATTGCATAATATTATGCCTAGTGAAAATCAAAGGAATTAATGGATTTTAGAGAGTGAGATCTTGACAAAATGAATGGGTATAAGTATAAATTAAAGTCAGAAGTTTGTATAAATATTGGATATTCGTAGTGGATAATGATTACTTTAGAAAATTATATTTCGTTTGTCAAATTAAAATCAAAGAATTCATTAAAAAAATAAAATAAACAAGAGATAATTATTCTGGAAATTTGAATATATTTTTTCGGTCTGGAAAGTCCGAAATGTTCGCTGGTCCGGCGCTTCACGCTTAACTCCTACACGCACGCACATTTACCATAACTTTTACTTTTAAGGAAAGTGATTCTTCTTCATTTTTTTATGATATTTTTGTATTCATCTTTATCCAGAGCATCGTCCTGAGCATACATGGCTATCGCACGCAATCGTGATTTTATGGAAAGTCAATCTTCTAGATTCCAATCATTATTTGTTCTTCACGAACGGCGGCTGTCACAACGCAGATGATAAATTCCGAAAGTGAAAAGACGCTCGTCTCTTTCTACTAAAAAAAAGTTCTGATCTTAAATATTCGTTTTTTTTTTCATTAATTCCCAGCAATGAATAAATGATTAGATGTCGAGGTCCTCGAGTCAAAATCTATAAAAAACGGAGAAAGAAGGGGAGGGGCCAAAATTGGGCCATGTTGAAACTTTAGCTTTCTTTTCAATTTCGAGTTCGTAGCTGGGGAAGCGCGACCGTTCCATGAGCGCTGATTTATTAAGCGAGTGTGGTTTCTTTATTCGCCCGAAAGAATAGCCCTAAAGACCATTTATCTTCTGTTTTCAAATTATTCCTGTGTTTCAAATTGAGCCCATCAACTTTCTCAGCACTCCAAATAGTTTGATCTTCATCAGCAATGGTGATCAGGATGCAAAGAAGACGCCTTGAATGAGAAGCTTCATCAAGTCCAATACAATTCCGTAATCGATAAATCATCTGTTGGATTAGGACACGCAATTGATATATCTCTAAAAAATATATAATAAATATTCACTGAAATTAATTCACTTGGAATATATTTATAATGATTTTCAATAAGGTGTTTCAATTGACGACTCAGTACCTATTATATAGAGCAATAGAGCTAACTAAAAACATCCGGAAGATAAAACATATCAACAAATTTAATATGTATATAATTTTAACAATTTTGTAATATACAAGGAAATATAAATTAAAATATAATTCCCGAACCACATTTTTATTTGGCATTTGGCCTTCGCCTTAGAGTTAGTCAACTAAACATACAGCCCTTGCAACTTAAAAGGATAACCTAATACAAGTAAATAAAGGTTAATTTTACTTCCTTCTCATAGCAATAGATTATTTCTCAATTTAATTTAATAAAAAATTTTAGTTTATTAAAACATTGTTGAATTAGAAAAATAGGCGAAAAACGAAATATAATATACTTTTTCGAATTTTGAAAATAAGATAATTGTGAACGTCATTAATGACTTTGAGTAAGTTTGTTCACCACCAACAACATTTGTTAGTCAAAAGAAAATACGATAAAAAGAATGTAAAGTATCGAAAATTAGAAGAAAAAAATGTTCTGTTATTCTAGCTAATTAATTTTTAAATCAAGGCTAACTCATAATCTAAGTCACAAAGAGAAACAAAGAGGTTGTCCTCTGCTTGATGTAAATAAACATACACACATATATATCGAGATGATATATCTGTATATATATTATTTATTTGTTTGAGACTATAGTTTCGAAGACTTGGTCTTCATCATCAGTCTTTCTTCAATTATAAATGTTTTTCATGGAGTCAATATCATATGGATATTGAAAACTTGGTGTTCATTCGTCACTGCTGGCATCAAGCAGAGGACAACCTCTTTGTTTCTCTTTGTGAATCAACAACTCTGCTACTCTCGGCAAAACAAAAACTTTTCATAATCTAAGTCTTTTAGGCAGGTGTTTTGGTAACTTTCAAAATCGATTTTTAGAAGTAAAGTTTTTCTGTAGAGATTAATGAACTGTTTCTCTTAATTTATAAAAATATTATTATAATTACTTTGTTCACGACATCAAACACATTGGCCGGGACCAATGTAGTTATGTGCTCATGTGTATTGATTGTGAATAATGTAGAAATGAGATTATCTTCTTCTTCTTCTAGTGCCTGTCCGTTACCGGACGTTGGCGATCATTCTGGCAATTATAATTTTATTTACTGAGTCTCTAAATAGACCCGTAGTGGAAGTAGCAAACCAAGTTCTTAGGTTTTTAAGCCAAGAGATGCGTCTTCTGCCCGGTCCTCTCTTTCCCATTACCTTCCCCTGTAGTACAAGCTGAAGGAGCCCATATCGTTCTTTATTTCTCATTATGTTTCCCAAATATTCCAGTTTTCTTGCCTTGATTGTAGTCATGATTTCCATTTCTTTATTTAGGCGTTGTAATACATTTTTTGATGAGATTATAGCCAGTTAATTTTATAAACATTGTCCATGCGAGTCTTGAACTCGAATGAAAATCTGCAATGTTCCATTCTCGCTCAAAACCAGCGCCAAAACATGTGAATATAAAATTAAATATAATAAATATAGTTTTTTTTTTTTACAAAAACAACCTCAAAACGTTTATTAAATATAAAAAAAATTTCAGAAGAAATTATTCCTTTATAAATAAAATATTTAAAATGTGAATTGATTGTGAAAAGTGTAGAAATGAGATTATAGCTCCAGAAATTTTTTCATATTTAATAAACGTTTTGAGGTTGTTTTTGTAAAAGAAATATATTTATTAATTTAATTTTATATTCACATGTTTTGGTGCTAGTTGACCGAGAATGGAACATTGCAGATTTCCATAGAGTTCAATACTCAAAAAATTAGGAGAAATTATTTCTTTATAAATAAAATATTTAAAATGTGTATTGATTGTGAAAAGTGTAGAAATGAGATTATAGCCAGTTAATTTTTTAAAAAAATTGGATATTTAATAAACGTTTTAAGATTGTTTTTATAAAATAACTGTACCTATTTATTAAATACAATAAAACAATAAATTATTTATTTCAAAATATAAAATTAAAGAAAGTATATATTACATTAGGATTTGCTGAACATCCATTATGAATTTTGGGTTTAATTCCCAGCTAATTTTGTCTGGTTTGGTTAATTATTGTCTATAAGTGCGTCAAAGGCTGATTCATCGTTCAAGAAAATTCAATTAAATTAAAATTAATATTTACGTGTAGTATCATCGAAATATGTTATCTGGCCTCCAAAGTTCCAACATTGAAATTAAAAAGCTATACGAACAACTTAGAAAATCTAGAAAAGCCAAATAAAGTAAGATTTATCAATTATTATTTCAATACTTATTTAGAAAAGGATCTCTTCCTTATTGCTGCTAGGTCTTGGAAATATACAAATTATACTATCTACCTAAACTGTTTTGTTAGGAAATCTATAAATGAATAAGAATTTATTTAATGAAATTAGAAAACAAATTAAATTCAAGAAATATTATAACTACTTTAGGTTAGTGAAAGACATTTCTGAGTTTTCGACGAAATCAGTTCCTGGCAACAAATAAAAGATTTTTCAGGAAGTTTCGATATCTTCAATAGAGTTATCGACTTTAAGGGCTAGTTTGTCTAATAATTACCTAATTTAGATCACACTCAAAGATATTGGGCAATTTGACCTGAGATGAATAAACTCGACCTAAATGTAAATAAAATAAAATGTCTGCTGATCTCCACTTTAGGAAGATTAGATGGCAGTTCAATTAAAAATGTTATACATTGTAATTATTCTCGGTCTTATAAATTTAGCACTCTGATGATGCTCGATTTTAAATAAGAGTCAGCTTATTTCACCTGTACAACACTACCCTATAAACTTAGGGGCTTAGCGACGTGCTTATATGAATGGTGTCAGTAATCCCTTTCTACTTCTTTCAGATGTGCTGTACTAGCTTTGTCGTGTTGAGTGTTATTCTCTTTAGAGAAATGTCCTAGGAAATATTTCTCTTAAGTATTTTCCCAATTCACATTTTAGGATTTTGGAATGGTTGTGAATATACCAAGAGAATTTAGAGCATTTAGTGTTAAATAAGAATCCATCTAAAATCTCTCCAGTTTATAAACTGCTAACTTATTGATCAGTGCAAGAATGTTGAATGAATATTAGAGATTAAATAATATAAAGAGCTTGCAAAATTTCAAATAGCATTTCATGTACAAGATAATACCATAAAAATCTTACCATTCGAATTCCCACATTTTATTTATAATAGTATTTTATAGAATAATTAGTTTTATCATATATTAATTTTTGTTTATTAAATTTTAATTAGAATAAAGATAAAGTTGAAATCACTTGGTTCGATATTAGTATTTATTAAATGAAGGTTGACTATCGAGATCCTTGACTTTATAGAATTCTTGTGTTGGCAAAGAAACAGATTTTCGAAGATGACAAAGGCGATTATTAATAAGGGGCGAGAAGCACGTGCCAACTATAAAGACCGCAGTGCACCTACCTCCACAACTATATACAATAATAACAATCTTTCAGAGGCAATTATCGCTGTGAATGATGCAACGGGAAGAGTGTGGGCTGCTGGCAGACTTTGCTATCCTATATACAACGAGAGAGATTCGATCCAACTATTTCAGATCAAATCAGCTAGTGTCTCTTTTACAACATGGATTGGAGTCCATTTAGCATTGAATCCATTCAAATGGAGGAAACAGCAGATAAATGAATGGATGGATGAATCGCCGAGGATTGCATAAACGTATAATTGCAAGTCAGACCCTGCGGCTGCTGTCTGGCCTCTATCTTGGTCGAATTGAAAAAGGGGAAAGTGGAAGCGAACGGTAACTAGACAATTTGTTAGTGTGCGAATTTGGCAGATGCGAAATTAGCTAACCAGCGATTGATTATTAAAGAAATTACATCAATGTTCATATAATATAAAAGTTTAGTGGTATTATTTAAAACCAAAATATTGATGTATATTAATACGAGTACATTATAATATGTATTTAAAAGATACATATTTCTATTTAAGTTGTTTTTGAGTAATTTATATTCATTAATTTTATGATAAATTTTTTCCGAACGTCAAAGCTTAATAGAGTACGTTAAAAACAGATTAATACTAGATTATAAGTTCCACTATATCCAGTCTGAGATTGGATCGGAAATTCAGAGTACTCTGAAAATAATAATTGAAATGAGGTGTAAATGGATTCGCTCGAAGAGTTCAAGGTAGAACTACATAGGCCCTGACGAGCTCGTTTAACTTTTTTATACCGCTTGCAACGTCCGAAATTGTCATGAATCGTCACATCTCACATAACAACAGCACGTATATCGTTAACTGTCTCATAGCACGAGTCAAATAGATGGCTAGAAAAAACACATATAGGAACTTTCGCAAAGCTCACTTGTCCTCCCACTCGAAGTAACAACATCGATCTTTACAATTCTAGTAGTTAAGTTGACTTTTTTCATACAATGAGACGCTTTCTGAGCTGGATTGATTCATGAATGCATAACTCTAATTTGACAAGATGGGATTACTCAAGGATAGAAAGACTTTATTTCAGTCCTTAAAAATGTGAACTATTTACATTATCTATATCGAAGCATAGCGAGTCTCTAAGAGATAAAGTATTCTTTTTAACCAGTCATCAAAGGCAACTTCAAAGGGTCATGAGGTAAAAAGTATGGAACCTATAGTCTCAACCAAAGTCAAAAATTGCAAAATTGTAGTACTCATGTATAATGGTAGACTTTTAGAAACTGATGATTTTGCCATTAATAACTCGGGGACATTATTTCTAGAAAAAGAATAGTGTACTAGAGAAAGCACCCGGGTATTGTTTAATTTAGTGGTATTGCCATTTGTATGAGGGTAATGCTTATTTTTAAAATGATTTTTTTTTGTATTTAAATCTTTTTTTGGAGTTAACTCTACTAACGATTTCAATGGGCAATTAAAAGTGGCAATTATGGAATGTGACTGCTAGCTTAATGAATGAATTTGAATGAAAATTAATGGAGATTTCAGCCAGTGAAAGTATTTCACTTTTATTTGTCTACTAACAGTTTCGTAAACACAAATCCTTTGGAAAGTTGTAAGAAACATCGTTTGGATAAAAATACCCAAAATTCCTTAATGCATTAGCCCTAGTTCAATCAATTCATATTTCTTATAAATAGATAAATGCCTAAATAGTACCTACCGAGCTGGTTTTCTCTAATCGAAGAAATTAACAATTAGACTAATGAAGTTGGAGCGTGTTTCAAGACTCGAAAAAACATATTGAGTAGCCCTCTTGGGAATGTATTGAGCAAAATGGAAGTAGAAAAGAGAATTGTAAAGAGGCAGAAATCAATCGAGAGACACGCACTGAGTCCCGTGGGATAAACAAGGAACTTTTCCAAATCACGAACAATTTTCCTTAGATTATTAAATAGCCTTGGACTAGGGGTCTCACTCAAATTACTCCTGTATTAGATACGCTGCAGTAAATCAGTTGATGTTATTAAAGATTATTTTAATAATATTAATCAAATGGTTTTCAACTTAAAATAAACTAGGACCCTTAAAAAAATCCCACAATCTATTAAGCCTTAAATACAATTAAGTCATGTATACAAGTTGAAAATTTTAATAATACAGTAATTGAAGATTTATTTAATTTTTTTAAGTTTCAATAATAATGGTATTGACCTATCATTCAAAATATTATTAATAGTGGAGGAGGCAAACGAATACAGTGACTGCAGCCCAATAAAATATATTTTAATACGCTATAAAGTAGGTACCTAGGAGAGTTTTTAAAAATCAGAAATTATTTAAAATAATATAGATATTTATTATAAAATTCTTCCAGAACTTAAGTGAATTAATTTTTAAATTATTTTTAAATTGAAAGGTTTTTATAGTCACAAACTAATAAAAGGCAATAGTTTAATTTAATTATTATTATTTATTTGATTAGTTCACTAAACACTAAATAATAATAATTAAATAAAATCATTTTCATTTATTAGTTTGTGACTATAAAAACTTTTCAATTTAAAAATAATATAGCTATTTATGGTATTAATAAAAAACAAATAATGAAATTAAATGTTAAATCAAATTTAAAAGATATAATAGTTCATATTAAAATTATTATGGATTAACAGTCGCATAGTCACCCTGTTTTATAGTATTAGATACTAAGTATGGACGGCTCTAATATTTTTATACTGTCAATTTGATAGAAAATTATTATAATAAAAATAAACATTTTTAAATTTAATATGAAAGATATTAATTTGAGGATGGTAATAGATTCAAATTTACTAGAAAATCATAAGATGGTAATTAAAAATATTCCATTTCATCGGATTTAATAGATGACACCATCTTTGATTTTTAAATTTATTCTAAAAATGAAAAATTTAATAGCCTACAAGCGCTGTAACTAAGGAGACTCCACTTAACTAATTCATAATAATATCTTGGTAATTATATTTAATGAAAAAAATAAATGACAACCACAAATCTACGCCAGGGTCGAATCCAATTTTTGGGGGAATAGGCACAAGCCATAATGGAGTGGAGTAATCATAACGCAAATGTGTTTACTATACAGAAGAAATGCAGGTTCATATCCTATAGGAAGCTCATTATTTTCATTTCTATTTTGATTTAAAAATAATTTTCAAAATACAGTAGAGTCCGATTATCTGCGTTAATTGGGTTTGAGTACCCCAAGGATAACCGAGAACCGGGGATAATACGATTATGAAGTATAAAACACAGGACAAAAATAAACATTTTTTTTTTAATTTCTTGATTAATTCTTAGAATTTTATATATATAAATTTTTTGAGGATACAAATTGTCTTTTAAATTGGTGTTAGTTTTATTCTTTTTTGACAAAAAACACATTTTTATCTTTTATTTTATTGTCATTCAGGAACTAATATTTATGTACAGTACATCTGTTTCTAGATTTATGTATTATTAAAAAATATAACAATCTGAAATTGTTATATTTTTATAAGCTGTAGGTACGAACGTATTAATTTTGAAATTTTAGAAATTATATATGTACCTAACAGTGGCGTGCGGTCCATGGATGATGTGGATGCGGTGCATCCCTAAAATTTCAAACATTTAGAATATTTTCATAAATACATAATATAAGGTCAATTTCAAATTTTCAGGAGGATCTTTAAATTTTCAAATTATTATCCATTATTTCAAATATTTCTATAATAAACATTTTTTGTTTAGAAAAGTATATTGGTTCTCGAAATGAAATAAAATTCTTGCATAATTTCAAGGGGATATTATAATGAACGATTTTTCCGAAAAGGGTGCCAATAGAAGGTTTGAAGTCCCTGCCTGGTATATCTTCCAGTTTAATCATGTCAAAGACAAGTTCAGACGAGTTTTAGTCGAATAAAAATTGTTCTCGCTGAGGAACTATTATTATAAAAAAAAAGAGAATCTTTGGAAAAATCCATTTATAAGAACTCTCAATATAAGATCGGAAATAACTAAGAATGTAATAGACAATAAGTCAAAGATTGCTTATAGCAATAGAATTAGGAGAAATTTAAGATTTCCTTAAAGGACAGGCTGATTCATTGTGGAAGATGGTCAATGTGGAGTTTAAGTAACAAAAATTAATTTCTAACGTCTACCCTCACTCACACAAAGCAGTATCCATCCGTTTGGGGCGAAGTCCCAAAATATATTTTTTTTAAATCTAATGTTAAATTTGAAAAATAATGAAAATGATGCAGTATTCAATGTAATTTGCAAAAAAAAATCAAAATTACATATTTTGAAAAAATAAAATTGTGGTGGTAATATGGGCTACCCAATAAAAGTCAATACAGAGCAGTAAAAATTATGTCTAACAAAAAAAAATTTAATAATTTTTCTAGTCCTTTTAGTCTATTCAGTACTTTGCGAGGCAACTAAAACAGAAAACCACTCAAGTTTTGTAGAGGTTGTATTATGGGCTAGTCCAGTTGGATAGCCTATATAACCGGCAAAGCTATTGACCATATTGCCATCTTGGCCACCTTGGAAAGTGAATAATCACCGTCCGTTAAAAACCACTTATAATTATTTAATTTGTGGAGGAATCAAATGCCCGATATTTATACAATATGTAGTTATCAAATTAACAACTAATTAAGCATAACTAATAATTCTAATATAGCTGTAAATCCGTACCTTCCAAAATCTTAAAATAGTCAAAAACCCAAACTGGTAGACCACTAACGTTTTCCATAACTGACTGCGCTAGTGCATCCTTGCAACTCTTAGACAAACTATTACTAATAGTTAACGTGTTTTCCGCAAGCATGCGCAGACTTGTTTGTCAGATATTAAGGTGGCCAATATTTCAACCCTAGCCCATAATACAACCTTTACCCGTATATATATAATAATATATATATAATTTTTGAATCAATCCCAAATATTTACAAATTAATTAATTACATTTTTTAAATTAATTTGAATAATAAATTATGACAGACTATTAGTGAAGGTACAGAAGACGAAGGACCGGAAGAAGAATTGAACATGGTGGAGAAACCAAAAACCCAGGGTTATTTATGGTTATAATTTATTATTCAAATGTATTTAAAAATAAACTGCAACGGATCGTTGCTAAACTTTATCCAAATTCATTTGAAATATTAATATGTTTGTTCCTTTATTATTAATCAGATATCACTTGCAATTTGTAGTTCATGTTGACATTAATTAAAAATAATTCTCATTTAATAGTTTTAATAGTCGAGGAATAACCATTCTACATTGGATTTTTGACATTTCGGTTATTATTGTAACCATTCCTTCATGGAGGAATCGACTTAAAATCAAAAATAGCCACCGATTCTCATATAATACTTGAGGAATAACAATTCTACATTAGGTTTTTGACGTTTCGATTATTATTGGTAACCATTGCTGAAGACATGGAGGAATCGACTTAAAATCAAAAATAACGATCGATTCTTATCTAATACTAGAGGAATATCCTTATTGCATTCCATTTTTGATGTTTTGACTATTAATGGAAACCTCTACTGAAAATGTGGAAGAATCGACTTAAGATCAAAAAGACTAAATTCTTTTATGGTAAACAACCTAAGCTTGAAACGTCAAAAACCTAATGTAGAATTGTTATTCCTCAAGTATTAGATGAGAATCGATGGCTATTTTTGATTTTAAGTCGATTCCTCCATGTCTTCAGCAATGGTTACAATAATAACCGAAATGTCAAAAATCCAATGTAGAATGGTTATTCCTCGACTATTAAATGAGAATTATTTTTGAATTAATGTCAATATGAACTACAAATTGCAAGTGATATCTGATTAATAATAAAGGAACAACCATATTAATATTTCAAATGAATTTTTGAGTTGTTTGCCATAAAAGAATTTAGTCTTTTTGATCTTAAGTCGATTCTTCCACATTTTCAGTAGAGGTTTCCATTAATAGTCAAAACATCAAAAATGGAATGCAATAAGGATATTCCTCTAGTATTAGATAAGAATCGATCGTTATTTTTGATTTTAAGTCGATTCCTCCATGTCTTCAGCAATGGTTAC
>JALMQS010000228.1:1613298-1932469 GCA_024734495.1 Forficula auricularia | reverse complement strand
GTAAAAATAAATAAATAAAATAAATTTAAGAAACAGAAGTGAAAATTAAATGTTTCTTGAAGAGCTATTAATTTTACTGGATGGATCTTTTAATCACAAAATAGTTTTAACTCCATTCAACTTTCTCGATAGAAAAATACTAAGTACCTAATAGACGTTTATCATGTAATAATAGCAATTATTTTCCAGTTTTATAAAAATACTCTAGATAGTTATAGCTTATTCAATTATTCCCATTATTTACTGAAATAATAACCACATTGAAGAGTCTGTTCAAATAAGTTCTAGGAAGAATTAATTAAATAAATAGATTTCATTAAGGTACACTTTTTATAAGGATTTTAAAAAAATAATTATTACGAATCAAAACTAAAAATTGTTAGCCAAAAAGTAATAGTTACTAATGTGTATTTACTTTATCCAATGAGAAGCTATGTTTTTTAAATTCATTTTCTATTTATTCTATAAGTAGTTTTACCCCCAAAAAAGTTGTTTAAAATAGTAAAGTAGAATGTTTTAAATTTTCGAAAATAAAAAGAAGTGAAATTTTTGTTATTTTCGATATAAGAGAAAAAAAATATTTGAACAAATTTATATTTATATTAAAATTCATAAGTACCTAGGTAATATTTTCATTTATTATATAGAAACGTGTTCAATCAAAGAATTATGAAATAATAAATGATCATAAAAATAATTAAGTTATTTCGTTTCTATTGGGATTGATATGCCGGACTGACAGACCATTCTGTGGAAAAGACACCTAGAAAACGTGCACAACATTTATTAAATTATTAATTGCGATAATAAAGCTCGAAGAATAGCTTCATAAAATTTGTTTTATTTTTTATTATAGCAACTACTAAAGGAATACTAGAAGAGGACAGACACTACCTCCCTGTAGGCAAGCATGTTTATTTTTGTTTTATTTTATTTCGTTCGCCGATGCATATTGTCAATATTAGTATTGGGAATTTCCATAACCATTAATCACATATTTATAATATGTATTTATTTATTATTTATCAATTTCTAAAATTTAAATTTATTATAATTTATTGTTATAACTGATAATGTGACCCCCCGATATTTTTATTATTATTGGTGCAGATATAAAGGCTTTGAGCTGTCCTCTCCCATTAACAATCGATCACAATAGTACCATACTGTATGAGAGGATTGAAGAGCTGTAAGGAGAAATGTGTAGACCCTCACAAAAAATTATTATTTTTTTATTATTAAAATAATCGCGTAATAATTATAGGGAAAGAAAAAAGTTTTATGGCGCCGCATGAAGTGAAGGAATGTCATTTTCACTGAAACCTGAATTAAAATGGGGGCTTCGCAGTTCCTTGTTACGCAATACAATAAGAATTCCCAAGTAAAATCTAAAGTTAACAGTAGCAATGAAAGTTAAATGGGAAACCTCCTGAGGTGCTGTTCAAATTAATGATTGATGAAAAGATTTTAACTTAAAAGTATTCTTATTTTTATATAGATAATAATTAAGCTTACGTATATTTATCATGGATAAGAAATAAATACAAAAATGTAGGATATGGCCAAGATAAAATACAAACTTGAAGTGTTTAAAAATATATAATAATTATAGGTGTAAATTTCTTTTCTAATGCCCATATTTATAGTTAAGCATTACTATTGTATGGCCTAAGTGTACTTGACCTAATTTTGAGGGTGGCCTAGGTTACATTACCCGGTGGGGTGGAAGAAAGATTAATTAATCGTGTACCGCATGGGCATAATTCTAAAGAAAACACTAAAATTACATGGAGAAGACAGAATTTTTTTAGAAAAAATCTCTGTGTGCTGGCCGGGAATAGAACCAGGACCTCATGTTCCATAATTCTATACCATAGGTTTTAATCGCTAAATCATGGAACAGGCCTAAAGGCAAAAATCAAAATATACTTATAATATAGTGAGATATTAGTATTAAAACAATTCAAAAGAGGAATTAAGGTTAATTAAAAGTTCTGGGAAGATTATAAAGTTTTGGAAAAGATTCAGTTTTTCAGATTATAGAATCATAGAAAGAATCGAAACTGGTTTCTAGAAAAAATCTTAGGTACTTAAAAAAGTAGATAGACAAGGACAAAGAGGACTAAAAAAACTTTTAATTAAAAAATGTTAATTAAATTTTAATAAAAAATGTAATTAAAACATCAAAATATATATAAAGTAGGGAAAGAATGTACTATACTATAATATAAAAAGATGGTTTCTGCATAAGCAAACACTATTTCGTTGATCGATATAAGAATCACGAGCAGTTCTGGATTTTTTTTTATTATCTTCCACTAATCAGCATACCTTCACATTTAATATTTTATTTCAGATAATATATTTTTCAACTATCTAAAGAATTTAAGTTAGAATCATAGACATAAAAGGAAAGAAGAGAAAGATAGTAAGTAACCCAAGCAGTCAGATAGATTAAAGGGGATCAAGATTGACAGATCCACTATATAATTCTTTAGATCTTGCAAGTTTGGTCCAAAGGAAAGTCAAGCGAATAACTCAGTGAATCGATAGGCTGTTTGAACTGCCGGAAGCAAGTTTAATGATAGGTTAACTAACATACAAGTCATCCTTACGAAGAACAAGAAAAAAGTAGAAAAAGTTTTAAAAACGAGAATATTAGTCCTAGTTCTACATCAGTTGAAAACGGTTTCAAACTATTAGGATCAAGCGAAGTTTATTTTAGGAATTATTACAAAATTAAGAAAATTTGAGGCAAGAGTGACAGAGTTATCTTATGAAGAATATATCTATAGAGATATTAGACATTCAATAGAGAGTCCATAAGTGACTGATTAGAAAAATTGAGTTTTGGGATATTATCTAAGAAAAACATACCTGAAAATAGAAACCCATCAATAATTTACCTTAAATTTGCAAATGAATCTGAATTCTGTGATAGACTTTCTGTTAACTTCATATTAACGTCGACAATTTAACGCCGCATTCTATATTGTTGTTTGATTTAAAAAAAATTGTTACTAATTATAATATTAATAATATTAATATGCTGAAATTGAGTTTATGGACCGTTTAAACCAGTTCCACCCAACTGATTGAGCTGAAATTTTTCACAAACTTTTGGTGCGGGTGACGATAGAATTTAGTATACTCAGTTGGGTAATATTTTTATAATTTACATGTAATTTTAACCAAATTACATTTTACACCTAGTGCTTAGACAACCAAATGTATTCTGAAGTACAGGAGTAGAATACCCTACAGGCATTAAGTGGCGGTCATGTTTGTTTATGACGCCACGGTCCATAAACTCAATTTCAGCCTATATAAATGAAAAATAGAAATATTAATAATAATATTATTATTATTAACAAAAAATTTTTAAAATCAAACCAAAATATAGAATTCGGCGGTAAAATGTCAGTGTTAAATTTTCCTAGAGCATATGAATTTAATAAAATATTTACATATAGGGGTATGATTCTATGCGCACTTATTACAAAAAGCAGAAGACACATTCTTTGAATTATTCTTTAAAAAATAGCTTAATGTTTAGAAAAAGAAACAATGCAATCAATGTTCATCTGGAAGTTTTTGTGAAGCTTTGGAGATGCGAGAGACTTCCTAACTAATAAGATTATTATAAATAAATAAAAATATATGGCCCGGAAGGAGGAAATAAAAAAACTTTAAAATAAAATATATGTGAAAAGTATAAAATAAAAAAATAAATTAAAAAAAAAATTAAAAAAAAAGAATGAAAGTAGTTAACTTAATAGCTAATTATATATCTTGGTACCTATTGGAAATATTTTTTCCGGATATAGTGTAGTAAATAAATTTAGTTTTTTTGCTGACCTATAGAACGGTTTATTATGTTCTTTTATGAGCAGAGCTTGATCAATCCACCCATAGAAATTGCACATGGCATATCTCAATAATTTTTTCCAAAACCTCTCCGACATATTTTCTGTTCGGCGTGGGTGCTATAGATCTAGAAAGAAAGCTTGCCAGGCGTGTTAGCAACAAGCCATTTTTCTCGGGCCGGGTCGCTTAATTGAAAGCAGAGAACTTTCTCTTTCTCTTGCGGTGTCAGCGAGTCTTCCGGGACCATAGTGGAGGCGGCGGCGGCCTGAAGATAGCCGCAGGCCCTTCTGCTACAAGTGAGCGCGTTTATGGATCTGTGATATCCTCAGGTGGGTTGGCCACTTTTGCCTTTTAAGTAGAACTATTCAATAGCACATTAAATATCATAACCAGAATTCATTAATTACTTACTCATTAGTCGATAAATAGGATAGTGAAATGATTTCTTATTGAATAACCGTTCAATTGAAAAACCCTTTCCAATATTAGTCTAATATAATTATATGTATTTTTTAATTATATGGACACAGAAAGGTGCAATAACTATAATTCGAAAGGGAGAAAACTTTCAGATCAAAAGGTGAATTTGGTATATATGAAGCTAGATCAAATTGGTGGTTGTATTTGGTATAATTAGATGGAAGAAGAAAAATAATTAATATAGCTTATTAAAAAGATGAGAAAAGTTTATATACTACTATAGTAATTCTGCTCTAAGCATGAAAGTGATAACAATAAACACAATAATGGTTTTTATTAATCGATAAATTCAGCATCACTTGGTAGTCGACCTCGACATTTGTTTATTCTGATGCCTTCTAGAAATTGAATTTTTTTTTATTTAAGATCCTAAATGTTCCCTCAGTGCTGAATTAACTAATACCTTCAACCCTTAAATATTTCCTTCTCCCTTCGATTTAAGAGGAAGCAGGCGCGCCGTTCGTGCGCCTATGCGGAAATCCGCCACTGAATACCTAATACTCCTACCAACTGCTATTTTGATACAATATTCCAGTTTAAATATTCTGGCATGTCGAGTTAGTTTTCATTTTCATTATTCGAATAAATGCAACAACAAAGCCCGTGAAGACTGACGGTCTCGATTCCTTGGTTCATCATAGAACTCATAGTTCATCATCCGCCTTGTTCCTATTTTATAGAAACTATTCTGACGAGATGAAATCAATAATCCCTCCTAAAGTTTCATTTTCACGAAATACACGATTTTCAAACATTCAACATTTCTTCGCAATTTAATTAGATAATAACCGGGCAAACACATTCGCCAATTCGATTACACCTATGACTTCTAGAGACTGGATCTCGCTTCCCCCGTCTGGTAACATATATATATAGATATAACCTTCTTCCAAGAGCCCAATCTCTGAAATAATTATATGATTATAGATTAATCATAAGTAATTTTTATATTAATAAAATCATGGAAAAGAAAAGCAATCATTTTAAATGAAAATAATTATAGAAAACATCTGTTTTGAGTAGTTTTTTGGTAATTACTGAAGAAAATTTAAAACAATGACATTTCTTGTTTAATTGCTTCAGGCTTTTTATTTTGATTAGTACCAAAAAATAAGCATTGAGGAAGAAAATGCTGTGTAAGTTAAAAATAATGAAAAGCTTGAACCTGTTGGCCTTTGAAGACAATAGACAAGCCATTAGATTAGTATACACATTGTCCTAAAAGTTAACTTTTTTTCCAAGAGTAATCCTTCCTTTCACTTTCCTATCATCTATATATCATCTCTTTTTCTTAATTTTTTAATTAATGGTTTCGTGCACAAATATAATAAAGTGAGAACAAAGTGTTTGTTTAATTGTTGTTTTTCGTATATTTAAAAACCAATAGATAAGAAGATTAAATGAAGGTTTAGAAAAAAAAAATGGTCTTGTAAATGTATAAGGTTTTATTTAAGAGTGATGAGTTGACTTTATAAAAATATGAAAGATAGTGTCTTTTGATTGATGTATGGTAAATAGCTTTACACACATACCTACATATGTAATTTTATTTATTTGAGACTACTAGTAGAGATCAAAAGATTTTACCTTCTTCTTCAGTTTTATTATAAATATTATATTTGAATTGTTTTTTAAGCATTAAATCATAATCGTTCAGAAATTAATGGTGGTAATCATACTAAGGAGTACGTAAAGTGAATTGATTCTATTCATATCCAAAAGAGTATTCACTAGAATAGTCAAAAAGAAATTCATATTATATATAATCTTTTTTTAAGACTAGGAATGAAACAATACCTTCGTAACTATAGTTTCAAATAAATAGATAAATGTAAGTACATATAAATATATATAATATAACAACGAGTGTAAAAATCTTGGGTAAAATTGTTGGAGTAATCATTTTAACCAAAATTTGTTAATTGAACAATGAACATATACATCCCTTTATATATATTTGTCATTTATATTTATAAACATGTACCTAAATATATTTATGTTAATATCTTATTTAACAATTAAAATAAGACAGAGTTGAAGTAAACAAAATTTATCCTCATAAAAAATGCCCAAAATGTGCTCCTTGAGATCATATGCAAACTTGACACCTGCAATTCAATGAGTACCATCCCTTGTTTTGCGAATTTTAGTGTCGGCATTCATTATTCTTTGAGGGAACTATTCGCGACTAATTATTTTACTGTAAGCGCAGTACTGCAAAAGTGTCATATTCTGATTTTAAATAACAATTAATATTAATTGTTTGTTGTTTTGAGGCAAGATAATAACAGCTATAAATTTATATTCATTATCCAATTTTTAGGGTTTTTTCACACTGTAGAATGTAGTTTTGCATTTAGACAGAAAGTGCACTTGATCTAGTTGCTCTTAACAGTAATGAAAATAAATATTTTACCCAGCTAGGAAGGCCCGTTTGCCTCTCCTATGAATACATGTATCAAGTATGTATATGTAAATATTATATTTATTAAACCATGTTATTGATTGGTTTCAAAGCTTTTGTTAAAAAGAATCTTTCAAATGTTTAATAAAATTCCAAACGTTCAGGAGAATTTCTCCCTTTATAAATAAATAAATAAATAAATCTTTATTCCTCGAAGTGCTTAGAAGCACAAGTCCTCGGTGGCTAGGTCAACCAAACATCAATACAATTCAACTACAACAACTACGCCAATGAAGAAAAAAAATTCAAAAATGAAAAAAGTTACTTTATGTAATGTTTATAAAGCAAAACTAAACACATAAATATTTTGAGAAGTAGACTATATTATATTTATTTACACTAGGGGTCGCCCCTAAATTATATCAGGCAGTAAGGTGGAAGAGGCATCTCAGATTTGTTACAAAATGTGACAGGGGGGTCCCGGGATGTTAAAAATTCTGATCCAGAAAAGTCAAATTAAAAAATTAAAAAAAAAAAAAATTCAAATATAAATAATAAATATAAAAGTGATAGTGTGACGTCACGATACAGGGGCTCAATGAAAATGTGACACAGGGGGAGAGGGGAGGGGTCTAAAAATCTTGAAATTAGTTTGACGTAATATATGGGCCATTTATAAAATACGTCACGCAAAATTTCGCCTTTTTGAGCCCCACCCCCCATTCGTCAAGCTGCGTCACATTTTCTAGAACCCTACTAACAAATATAACGTCAGAAAAGCTAGACCCGCCCCTTATAATAAAATAAAAAAAACTAACAAGTTAAGAAAAAATACAAATAAAATTGATGGACTGCGAACGTCACGTTTCCTTGGCCCTCCCCCCCTTGTCACATATCATCACGCTAAGAAATACCCCCCCCCTTACTGTTTGCGAATGTATTTTATGAATGGCCCCTTAAGCAAAGACATATTC
Source organism: Forficula auricularia (assembly GCA_024734495.1). Taxonomy (NCBI): domain Eukaryota; kingdom Metazoa; phylum Arthropoda; class Insecta; order Dermaptera; family Forficulidae; genus Forficula; species Forficula auricularia. Next base: position 1,924,744 of record JALMQS010000228.1, on the reverse strand, counting down.
TTTGATTTATTCTAATAAATGTTCTTCTGATGAGTGAAAAGAGCTAATTGATCTTTGAAACATGGAATGAATACGAATTTTCTGAAAATTGATGACAAATTTGTTTTGGACATTGAAGAGGACGCAAGTGAACAAATAATTATTTGCAGGAAGAAAAACATTAAAGCTGCACGATAGCAATAGGAAAAAATAGCCATTTTCCCACATCTGAGTGAGCTTAGTTTCCGCTTTTTTCTCGGGAAGGAGGCGACCTTGGCGCTAGCACTAGCTCCCACTGGAGCGTGTCTCTCCCCAGGATCATGCTCCAGAGCTCCAGCTCCAGCGATGGACCTTGCATTCGTTGCAAATCTATTGCCAACTCTATCCAGACGCGGCGAGAGTCTTTCCTACAGAAGCTTTTAACTTTTAACTTCAACTTCCATGGATCGAGTTCGCTATAGGAAAATACTTTTTTAATTAATCATTATATGATAAAAAGTAATTTTTCATAAAAACTCTTGCTTTTTTTTTAAACTAAAAGTCTGCTAAGAGAATATATGTATCATGAGCGGGATGGTCCTAAAACTCGATAATCTGAAAATCGCTCTAAAGTAAAGTGGTCTTTATTTTTATTTATAATGTAGAATATTGAATTAAGTGGTTATTAGGTTATTACTATAATAATCCGCTTAACGACGGAGTAATCTGCCTGATTGACCAAAAAAATCCAATTGTGGTCACTGATTGGCCGTGTTTAAGCAATGCAATAAATAAATACGGAGGAGTTAAAAAATAATTTAAAATCTAAAATTGTCAAAGAAAAATACTAGAAGCTATTTGCTCAAGAAGAATTACCATTATATTTAAAAAGAGAGATATGACCAAATACTAATGAGCCCAAAATTTACTGGTGGGGGTTTCTTTCGTATATGATTATAAATTGTTTTATTACCGGGTCGCGGGGGGGGGGGGATTATAAATTATTTTATTATACCAGTGGCGTACCGGGAGATACCGTAACCCATTGGCATGAAGATGCTCACTGAAGGCGTGCTTCGCAAAAATAATAAACTGCGTAGAATTTGTTAAAAATCTGGATACAGGATAGTTAAAAAGCAGAAGAGAATTATTTTCCCTTGGAAGTAGGTAACTATTTATTTTCAGATAGTGAAAATAAATCACATTATTTTATTTATAAAAATAATAAATCACCTACAAATTAGCACAAAATTTGCTTAAAGTGTGGTTAAAAAGCAAAAAAAATAATTTTAAACTCTAAATCTCTGCTCTAAAATAAAAATATTTTGAAAGAAAGAGAAGCACTCTGAGACATGAACTTTGAATTTATGTATGCCACATTTGACAATTACATAAAGAGATTTCAAAAACGGGGAAAAATGAGGGTTGAAATTGCAAATGAGGGATTTTTTCTGCCTTATGGCCTTAACCATTTAGTCAATTACATTGTTGCTATTTTCTTTCTTTAATTATATAAATTTTAAATAACTATTGGGGTTGGGGGGTATAACTAATTAATTATAAAAAAAATTACGGAATATAGGTACCGTAAAATTATAGAAAACTCATATCTTTTCACTAAAACTGGACTATGCAATTCAGGTGTGAAAATGGTAGTGTATTATTTAGAGCAGGGCTTTTTAAACTGTGCGTCGAGAAAATTTGGTAATTACAAATAAATCTACACTATATTAATGTTATATTGAAATTTGGTAATTATAAATAAATCTAATCTATATTAATGTTATATTGAATGTATTTTGTAGTATTACTACATTGGGAGTAGTTTAAAATTTTCTTGGGCGTAAGGACGACGTCATAAGAAAAAGTTTAAGAAGCCTTGATTTAGAGTGAATAAATAGTAAGACGGAGAGAAGCAACATCTTTTCGCACGGAGTGAATTCCCTACTGAGCACAGAGAGCTAAATGGTTATTAATTTTTTATTTTTTTTTACTTTTGTAAATTCTTGCGGATCTCCGGAAGTGTGCTTTCGGAACTTCAATGTTACGCGGAAACTTAGTTAAGAATCACTGATATAGATAATTGCTATCTTTTATTTTATCTTTTTGTTATTCAAGCCAATTATCAACTATTATTTCCCAGATCTTAAATACCAATTATCACTATTATATCATAAAATTAAACAGAAATTTTGTAGAGATTAATAAGCTGTAAGCTAAAAAAAAGCAAAAATATAAAGAGTATGTTTTATAAGTAGGTTATAATGAAAGGCAGTCCATAAATTTATTCAATTTATTCAATTTCCGACGTTTTGGAGACTTTTTTCTCTCCTTCTTCAGGGTATTGAATAGTTATTGATGGCTGAGTATAACTATTCAATACCCTGAAGAAGGAGAGAAAAAAGTCTCTGAAACGTCGGAAATTGAATAGAATTTAAATAATTTATGGACCTCCTTTCATTATAACCTACTTATTTCGCTTACCAGTCCGTCTTTCTAAGAAAATAAATAAATTAAGTATGTTTTAAGCTTAATATAAAGAATTTTATATTTAGTTTTTAAGGAATTTGGTACTTTCTGTTGCTCCTGAAGATGGGTTAGCCACCCGAAATATATATAACGAGATTAAAGTCTCTCCAAAAATAAATTCGTTTTATTTTTATATCTTAATGTGAAACCTACCACGTATTTTTTTATCCAATAATTTTACATTTTATTAGAGACCAAAGTTTAAAAGTCTTGCCATTGACTAGTTTTGATTAAAAATATTTGACGCAAGGGTTAGGTTTTTCAAATACTCTCTCATACCTAGCTAAGTTCCTGAAAAGTCGGCCGCAAAACGAAATGTAATATAACAAATAATTTATTTGGGCCCAGCCTAGTACACTTGAAAAAATACGTACACAGGGGAATCCAATTCTTATGGCCGTAGATCGAAAAATTGTGGGTGTAAATCTAATGAATATTTGGTCCTTGATAAAAAAACTTGAAAAAGAAATGAAATTTTAATTTTTCTATAGTAATTACCTATCCCAAAAATATTATACTTAGAAGATTTTAGTGTATTTTTTAAAAATGAATGAATGCTCTTTTTGATTTTAATTTTATTAATGAAAGAAAAAAATAGCAATTTGAATTTTGTAAATTTCCATTTGCAAACTCATCGAAGTGGCTGACTAGAACGTTTCTTCTCAAGAATGTTGCAGGAAACGAGCAGTTGATTCAGCCCTTCCTGGTGGCATTTCTTCTTTGCCCACTTTCACTTGTCGCTGAATTTTTAAATGGCCAGCTTGCTTGCGCTGTCGCTCTTTGCAGCTCCGTTAAACTTTTTTTTTATCCCCGAAACATGTCAAGGTTAGCACATTGGTGTGTGAGCCTTTTTGCTTAGCCAGTAGAACGTGCATTTGTCTTTTTGCTAATGATTGTACAGACTCGCGGCTTACTTTTCGTCTCTTTTTTTTGTGGCTAATCTTGTGTTGGCCCCTCGGGAGACTGAGCCGACCTTGCATCTGTGTATTCATGCAGCACTATTCAGCCAACAGTTAATCGAAGGAAGCGAGTGAGCTGGAAGAAATGTAGAGAGGCCCGAGAGGAAAATCTCTGCAAAGATTTACATCCAGCCAGTCAACTTATATTTCAAAATAATCCAGAAAAGTGACAGAAAAATTCATAGAAATCTTATTGCTACGAATTTCAAATATACTTGGAATTGTGTCAATAGTGATTCTAAATTAATAATACGAATTTCAAAAATACTTGGGAGTTGTGTGGATAGTGATTCTAAATTAAATCAAAATCCGGTTTCATCCTACTATAGAATATGAAAATCTCTAAAATTTCACGAACACAGTTTATTTGATAAAATTATAGTAGGTATAGTTTGCTGTAAGTTTACTTGGGATAAATTCTTTAATATATCAAAGTTAAAGGAGTTATAAGTTCTTTTAGGTGGCCGTCAAATGGTGCTGCCTTGGTAAATCGTGTTGAGTGCATCTCATTGCAATTCTACTGTGAGTTGGGAACTTCCATCTTAGTTAGAAATACATATTCGTTAACAGCATTGTCAATATAGGCACAAGCTAACCAACAAAAATGAAGGAGCTGCTCTGTCTGCCACCTAATAAAACTTTTATTTATTGCAGACTTTAAATTTTGAAGCCGACCCTTCAGCTCCCGTCCAATAATATAAATATCTCACAATAATAGAAATCAATTTAAAATGAAATTTACTTCTATCAAGAAGTAAGTAATTTAGTAGGTACTACTTTCATGCTTCTTGAAATAACGAAAGAAATGAATTTAATCGTGATTAAAATTGTATTAAACTATAAACATCCATTTTGGAGGTCATGTTGGCTTAGTGTGTAGTGTGCCTACTTCAACATTTAATAAAAAGTGTCATACAAACATTTAACATCCATTAGCGATTAAATTAGATACTAACCGACAAACGCATTCGACATCTCGTTTATCCCTATAATTCCTAGAAATTGAAACTCTTTCTACCTTCTTTTTTCCTGAGAGATTTCAAGACTCCCATTCACAGGTACCTTCAACTCCGACCCAATCCCTGAAACTTTTTCTTCTTTTCGCGATGCAGGGGTTCACTCAAGACTAGAGAGGTTGCAGCATTTTGGTGCAACATCTTCTTCCGCCAGCATCATGACAAAAAATATATAGGCGAAGTCTGCTTGCCAGCTCTAGTATTGAATTTACACAATTTTTTTCTTCGTTTTTGCTCAGTGTGTGTAAAAATGTATGAAATGTCATTTTCAACCACGGTTGGTTTTTTGTCTGTGTGGATTTCGATATTCAAGAATAGAAAGAACTAGGTTTGTTTTGGTGGTAAAATATATGTATCAAGAGTTAAAAATTCTATTTAAGGCACACCTATGAAATTCTGCACTACAAGCGCATTATCGTATTGAAATACCACTTTTAAAGACAAAGTTTTATCATACGAGTCTTAAGTATATGAAATGGGTGGGAGAAAGCTTTATAAAATGTCTATTTTTTTCTTATTTTTTAAAATTATTATAAGATAGGTATATTAATGAGTAGAGATAGCCAAAACTCATTATTATTATAATTATATACTACGTTATTATTACTGTTATTAAATAGATTATTAGGAAAAATAAATGAAAACATTAAAACAATTCCTAAAGAGTCGATTTCACCATAAAAAACGAGCATATTAGCAAACCGAAATAGAAAAAGAATGAATATAGTATTTATTCATTGTGAGATTCTTATTATTGGAAAAAAATATGAATATTAGTAATTTAGATGATATATGTCTCTCATAATCTTAAGTACCTAATGAATCTTTCTAGAGTTTGTTTTCTAAAATTTAATTGTTTATTTATTTTTCACATTTTGGAGTTGTAGAGACATTTTTCAAAATAAGTATATTCATAATAGGAAAGTTTTGACTTTTTGCTCGTGAGTGCTAAAAAAATATTTATGAGTATATTAAACCCAAGTCACATTCTTTAATTTATTACTCAAAATAATCATTAATCATTAATTAAAAAACAATATTGTTTTTATTTTATTGGAAGACTTGTTCCTTCCTACTCTTAGCAAACTATAAAGACTGAACTCGTTTCTTCGTTAAGCATTACAAAATTTTACTTTGTTAGTGAAGTGACATTTGTTTGTAGGACGGAAGAAATACGACCTGGTAGGAATCGGTTTTTATTAGTTTCTAAATGGCTCTTTCGGTTTTCGCTAATCTCAGTTTATATGTATAAATCGATGTTTGTCACATTTAGGATCTTTAGTAGAGATTAGCAGAGTTTAGATAAACAATCTGAATGATAGAAAATAAAATCTATAACAAAAATTTACATATAAACTTTAATAGACATCTTGATTATTTAAATGTTTATTAGCAAGGTGTGGATTTAAAATGGAAAATCAAGAGAGATGGCAAACTACTAGATTCGAGATGTTAGGGATTATTTTTATTAGGTCAGAAGGGTTGTTTCACCCCTTAGGGAATTGAGCCCGAAAGTCAAAAAATGCAATGCAGGCACTTGCTTGCCTACCAAGGTCTAACCACATCTGACATATATCACAAATTTTTCACTCAACGTTAAAAAATTTCCCGGTCACTTGATTCTAAATCTTAACATACAGTCAAACCATAGGCCTAGTACTAGAATTAACAAAAAATGAAAAATTTAGATCTAAAGTAGGTACGAATAGTGGGTATAATAATAATAGCTTAAGTTGATAACAGAGTTTAGAAACTTGTAAGTATAATCAAATGTCATCATAAATATAATTTTTTATTTATTATGTTTATTATTTATTTCATTCATCTAGTTTTTTTTTTTAATATATACCTACCTACCTAATAAAATATATTAAATTATTAAAAGTGTAAAGAAATGCTATAGAAATAATTAAGAGTGAGAATGAATTTTGAAAGAGAAAAATATAAATTTTATTTGAAATAAAGAATTAAATTTTATCGAAATTAAAAATAATAATTTTCGGGTGCGTGTAGTTTGAAATAGAAAGCCGAAACTTGATACAAAGGGATGTATTTTATTAATACGAACTTATTTTGTATTTCAATTATTAGCTATAACCGTTCAAAAACTTCACATAGAACATTTCGAGTTATTTCTGAATTTCAAAAATTTTAATCTGATTCCTAATGAAAGCTCTGGAACGAAGTTGCGTTCTCAAGTTCATGTTGATCGGAAGCGAGAGGGACAAAAAAATTATGTTTGAAAATAATTTTGCTCATTTTTAAACACAAATAAAATGAATATAATTTTTGAGTGAATTCAAGTGTTCGATCGCCTGGCAAGCGCATTTTGCTAAGTGTATCGAGTAATTTAAAGCAATAATAAAGCTTCGTGTGAATTACTTATTAAATTAGTCCACTATATTTGTACATTTTATCTTTGATTTAGAATTTGCTTCAGATTTTAATGGGGGAATTCTTTATAAATGAAAAAAATCTAACTTCAACAAAATACAATGTTAGTATCATAGGTATGTTTACACAAATAACAATATGTTTCGGATTGTTTCTACGAAAATAAATAAAGATAGAACTGATTTGCTTATAATTATGGATTTTAAAAATATATCGTTTTTATGAAGGCAAATAATTTTCAAAAAGTAAAGAGTGGCGGTTTTTCCTGTTTTGGATTTCGCCCCCGGATCAGCCGCCTTACCAAAATGGACTCGTTCTTAGGTGATTATTTGCATGTGACAACAAAGAGTGAGATGACATCTCCGAGGATTCTTGCCTAGCTTATGATTAATATTTATAAAAAGGAACGGCTGCCGCCTAACAAGAACCTGTTCCGATGGTCCAAGGCCGAGGGCATACTCTCTGTTTGTTTGCGTCCATGTCACGACGTGCATGAGGTGCGTGTGCGCGGATCTAAATACGTTGCAACTACGTCCTGAGGGGCAGTGGGTCTGTGGGATGAAGGAAAATCTCTCCCCGAAATAACCACAAGAAGCCAACGACGCACACCTGAAGACATTTTGAGGGATGGTTCGCGAAGAGTGTGCCAAAACAAAAATACCTGATCACCAGACCAGAAGCGATCGTATCATCGGCTAGTGTCGTTTTATCGATCGTATTTTTTCTTATTACCCGTTTACAATGGCCTTGACTAATTAAATTTTGCTGAACTTTAAGTCAATTAAATAATCAAATGAAACATCCAAGAATTCGCAAGCGATATAGCAATATGGGGAAACACATTTTTTGAAATTATATTTTACTTAAAGAGAGAGACAAATTTCAGAAACGAACAAAATTTTAATTTTTTACAATCAGATTAGTTTATTATGAAAAAAGCACTTTTCATTAAAATATCAAAACTTTTAATTTATTTATACATCTCCCTAAATATTAAGACAATTTAAGATACGTCTAATATGGTTTTATATTATCAAAGATTTAGCAGATTTCTATGTTAGGTAAAGTTTACTTACCACCATAGTGAGTAATGTAGTTTTAGTAAGCTACTTTTGAACTCGTAAGGTAGTAAAAGTAATTGTATCGAATGTCATAAGAAGATGGCAGCACAGTTCTTCTTTCAATACTTGATATAATTTTACAGTTAATGTTAATTTTTCCTATAAATAAATTTCTAAATAAAGTCATATTTTTTTTAATAAATAAAAGAAAAATTCATTTTAAAAATCATTCGATCTGACAATCTTATGATCAGAAGTCATTCATTATATTATTTGGAACCTTGAATTAGTGATATTAAACGGACGTTTATTTTATATTTATTTTCTACCAATTCCAAAATATTTTTATTTTAATTAATTTTATAATATGTTATTTTATTTTATTTTCATTATAGATTGTGCAAAAATAATAGTGGTAGTTGGTTAATACCAGTAAAGCAATAATTTTAAAGATTAAAAAATCCCTTGATAAAAAAAAATATTTTGGGAAGAATATAGGTACTTGTACAACAAAAGTAGTGACAATAATTTTTTTTTATCTGAGATATTGCCGGTATTTAGGTAATCCGTTTTATCTGAATATTATGCTTGATTTGTAAGTTTTTCTAATAGTTTTATTATATTATTTTCTACAGTACGAACATTATAATTTTGGTTTATTACGTTTTTTTAATATTATTTTTTTATAATTCAAAAGTTTTTATTTTGCCAAGAGTAGCAGAGCTGTTGAATCATAAAGAGAAACAAAAATGTTGTTCTCTGCTTGATGCAAGTCTTCGAAACTTAAGTCTCAAACAAATAAATAATATATATATATGTGTGTTCATCAAGCAGAGGACAACCTGGGGTGCGACCTGTAGACAGCCTCCAAGTCAGTGCAACGTTCTGCTTCTCAGAGCGGCAAAAAGTCTACACCCTAGGCGATATTTCTTGCGGTCGGGGGAGTCTACAGTGTTCACAGAAGTAAAAGGCCTAAGCCGAGAGAAGGGAGATTCTTAACGTTAGACTGAAATCCCATATGCTGTTTGCTGCTGCATATTTTGATTCATGTATATATTATTTTTATAAGTGTACTTATATATAATAAATATATATAGGTATATAACTCTGTAGAAACGCTATACGATAAATAAATAGAGGAAAACCTCTTTGCTTCTCATTATGATTATTTTTATAAATAAATTTTTAATATAAATATTTTATATTATATGAGAAATCCATGAAAGAAAAATTGATAAAAATTGTTATTATATAATTCACACCCCCATAAGAAAACAATATATAAAGAAATTAAAAGTAGACCCTACTGAAGAAAACCGAAGCAAGGATTAAAATCTTTTATAGTAAGAAGAATAAGCATAATTTGTTATATAAGAAATAATGAAATTAGAAATTTACCAAAAGTGGACTTAACCGCATTGGCTTCTGAACGACTAGTAAATAGAAATTAAACATTTGAGAATTTGGTTTAAAAATATATTTCTATATAAATACATAATATTTTAAAAAAGTTTTTTTTTAATTGTTATTAATAATAATTCTCTTATTGATAACCGAAGCTACAACCCCAGTAAATCATGTTTAAGTCAACGTTATGATTTTGCTTTGAAAGTTATACAGGAAGTTTAATAAAAGCTGATTAAAACCTAAAATCCTCTTTGTTTTTTTTTTAATTAAAAACAATACAAAAAATCTACTACTGCAAAATATAAGTATATTCTGATTCTGAATGTGTTAAAAGACTATAAGTAATAATGAAAAGAGTGAAAATGGAATGGATTAATAAATGAATGACTTTTGATATTTTTTTTTTCAAGAGATTTAAATTGGTTAGTATCAAAATCTTAAATTAAATAAAAATATCAAATATTGAAAGTAGAAACTCATTTTTTTCTGATAAGAATCTAGATAAGAGTTGTGTTGCAGGTCTGGACTTGCAAGCGGCCTCACAATGGGATGAAATATGATTCTATGTGTGCTCTTTTTAATAATTTTCCTCGATCAGTTTATAATGATATGATAATAATATTTTATTCATTGAAGAAATCAAACAAAATATATATTACATTGAAAAGTAGATAGTAAAAAAAAAATTAAATATACTTTCTCAATGTAAGCACAGTTTGTCTAAAGGGATGGTTTGAGTCATCAGTTTAAACATAATCAGTAAAATATTATACAACTACTACTACTATACTCTATACTATACATAACCCATTCCCAAGAAATTACATAAAAATATACAAAAAAAAAAAAAAAAAAAACAATTCTTGAAGTTTAAAAATGTCCCTACATTTGATATATAAAAATACTCCCATAAACAATACTTGTTCGGAAATAAATTAGATAATTCACTAGACATATTGCGTTGGTATCGTATATTTATTTCGATAACTCTTTATTTTTATAAATTCATTAACCCTGCTAGTCACGGCAAAAACTATTCCAATTTAAATGATCCTCTATGCGTCATTTTGTTTTGTAATATAATTTCAAAGATGCATAATTAATTTTAATTTTATGATTACTCCAATATAAACCTAATGAAATATCTATTTTTGAATAAATAAATCAATTAAAATTGAAAAATATGAATGAATTACAGATCACTTATTTTAACTGAAAAATAATTAATAAGAGAAGAAAAATTATTTAGCTTTTGCATGACTAAAAAGAATTATGGGAATTAAATTAAATACTACATATATTTTCTTTTAATTTAATGTTGATTGGATTGTGGTTGTGATTGAGGTCTTTTTTTTATTTAAAAAATATGATTGTTGTAGAAAAGAGGAAAAAATACTTAAAAAATTTTAGTGAGGGGCAGGTTGGTGGCGAACCTATGACCCGCGGGTCAGATATTGACCTACGAAGCCTTTTTAAATGACCTACGCGTTTATTTTTATAAACTTACTTTTTATATAATAAAAGAGAGGTCTCTAGGAAAATTTAAAGCCTCATTCTCTTTTGTGGTTTGATTTAATATAAAATTTTGTTAATTATAATAATATTGATTAATATTAATAATATTTCTATTGTTCTATTGTATATATATAGTATAGACTGAAATTGAGTTTATGGAACGTGACGTCATAAGCAAACGTGGCCGCCGCTCAACGCCTGTAGGGTATTCCTCTTCTGTGACTAAGAATACAAATGGTCGTATAAGCAGAAGGCGCAAAATGTACATATAATTTGGTTAAAATTACATGTAAATTATAAAATTACTAAAAAAAACCTAATATATGTATTAAATATGTTTGAAAATAATCAAATATTTTTGAAGAATCTTGACATCTGACTAATGATTTGAAAATGAAAATCATGAATTATTTTCCTCAATTACCTTATAAAAACATTTTCAAACCACAATAATTTTAGAAAATACGCTTGACATTCAAGAAAATGAATTAAAAAATATTTAATCATTCATTATACAGGAAATAAAATAAGATTTTCAGAAGAGATTTAATCAATTTAAAAGTTAGGATACATTTCACTTTATTTTATATCCATACAAAACGGAATTCGAAACAATGGAGTTAGCAGAATTTATGAGGCTAGGTATTCATGATTTAGCAATAGAATTAGTTGAATTTCAAAGCAGCATAGTTTCGAAAAATAAATTTGAAAAAATTTCTGAAAGTAGTTCGATAATAATGATCTCACACTAAAACATTATATTAAACGTATGGAATTCTTTAGCAATCAATTATATATAAATGAACAAACTTGCTAATGCTGTTTTAACAATGTTTCGGTCCACAAAAATTGTTTTCCTCAGTGAATTTTGTAAAATCAACCAACAGAAATAAATTTGGAAAGTGATTGGGAAATTTTTAGAGGATTTTAAGAAGTGAGAACAATAAAAAAAGTCACCTGCCAAGTTTTTCTGTTAACAAATTTTCGGTGTATCCAAAGTATTGGTACCCTTTTCGCGGGCCGGGGGGGGGCGGCCCTTCCTTTCCAAAGGATCTCAATGACTTACTGATCACGGGCTGGTAGTAAAAATAATAATAAATAAAATTTGACCCACTTCTCAAAAAGGTTCGCCATCACTGGTCTAGAGTCTGGAAGATAACAGAATTCGTTTGCTCAATTTGATTTTGTTTTCATTTTTAGAAGCAAAAAAAGAATTCTAGTCTCTAAATGGAAGCGAGGTGAAATAATGAAAGCGTTCAGTAAAGAGCTTTTTTTCTAGAATTATTGATAAGAAAGTATGAGTAATTTAGTTAAGACAAATATAATATAATAATAAAACCTACTATGATGTTCATAACTCTCAATAGATAGAGATCATCAAAATCCATTAAGTTCAAGTAAAGAAATTTTCACTTATTAAATTTATGGCCATTTAGACATTCTTAGACCGTAATCAAAATTTAAGATGAATAAAGAATGGAAAGCATAGAGATTATAATATGTTTTATTAGTTGCAATACTTATTCAAGTAACGTGTTATTTTTCGGGATAATACTCGATAGATAGTTTCAATTTCACATAAAATCGATATCCATTTAAAACAATTTTCATAAGGAAAAAAGTTCGCTCGAGGATTAAAGAAAATCATTTTAGAAAACTACGCAGTGTTTTTTCCTTCTTTTAAGTTCAAATATGAGAAAGGTGCAAAAACTCACAGTTCCGGATCTAATAATTTGAAAATAATTACAATCCAAAAGGAGACGACAAGTTAAAAAAGTTAAAGGCAATCTTCGCCTAATTACCTTACTAATAGAATTATTACATGATTCTGGAATAAAATTACTTCTTCATTAAAATTATTAGTTTTTTATTTATTTTTTATTTTTTTTAATCGTAATTGAAAAATAACGAAATAGGTCATTGAAATTCAAATTGATGAGAGGAAAAATAATAAGAATTCGAAGTTATTTCTTATTGTTATTCATGTCTTGACTGACCTAATCTAAGCGATCGAATGAGCAGTGGTGTAAATAACACCCACGCAGCCAGTGCTAAAAGGTGGAGGGAGCAGGGCTCAGAAGTCAAAAAAAATATTTTGAAATAAAGGGGCTTTTGGAGGGGGGAGGGGGAGGGTGACCATAAGGATCAGAAAATTATTAAAGTTTGGTAATGAATAGAGGGTGGTAGGTAATAGTATCACATGCCATAAGAAGATAGCAACACTCCTTATTTATCAATATTTTAATTGATTGTTTATTTAATTTTAATTTTTCTATAATCAATTTGTAAATAAAATAATTTTCGATTTCAGGCAAAATCTAATCAGCTTTTAATCTGAATGCACCCAAATTACATGTCAAATTTTGTTTTGATATTCACACTGGTTTTTGAGCTAGAGTGTATAGACATTATTTGGTAACTAACGTACTAACAGAATGCAACGCAATGGTTTTGCTCAAATTTTTTTTATCAAAATAGTTTCAGCTGTTTTTTGAGGTATTTCGAAAAAACGAAGCAAACAAAAAACACTTTATTCATGGTCGATTACAATCCTTGACCATACCCTTGACCATACCCTAAGATATTTTATTTAAATGACTTTTTTGGACTCAACAGGCTTACTTTCAGATCTGTAAAAATCTCAACTTTGAATTTGTTCGTAAATACAAGATTTTAATTATTATAGAATATACTATATTTTAGAAACCTTAGTTTATATTTGTTGTAAGTAATGCAAATAAAATAACTAAAATTTTGAGCTGATGTGGATTATTCATAAGATGTATAAAATCACGAGTTATAATAGTCATCATTCCTATAGTCATCCAATCTATAAGACCCTTTAAAATTCAGAATATTCACATCTTTCCAAAATGCTAGAATTTGGTAAAGAATGGAGGGTGGTTAGTAATAGAATAACATTTCATAAGAAGATAGAAACACCCCTCATTTATCAATATTTCAAATAATTATTTAACTAATTTTAATTTGTTCTATAATAAATTTGTAAATAAAATAATTGTTTTTCTTTACAAATAAATAATGATGTACTAATGAAATAGTAATAAAAAAAATAAAATAAAAATGAAGGAATTTCTTTTTATCTTGAAAAGCCACTAAACAATTGCAAATTGGGAATTAAGGGACAATTGTCTGATTTATACTAGGTGTATGGTAATTACACAGTGAACAGCCCTCGAAATAGATAATCATTGATTGAGTTTTTAATAGAATATTTTAGTAATTTTCAAATTACAACTAACATTAAAAATCATAAATTTGCCCACAATATAAAAATTGCTTAATAATAATAATCATCATTGATTTAATAATAAAAGAGTACGATACTTAGAAAAAATATCAATTTTCAAGAATAAAGTTAATTTATATTTTTTTCATCATTAAGTATAACTATAAATGATAGAGGTGAAACATAAATCACTGAAATACAATTTAAATATATGAGACTATAAATTTTATTTTTTATGTTTTTAAGAAGATAGTTATGGAGATTAATATATTACCTGAAGGTCATTTAATTTTCAAAATTACCTGTAAACATTTGTAATATGGTATCGTGAATCAATCTTTGAATTTGCCCCATTATTTATTATATGAATAGAATAGATTAATAAAAATTAAATAGGTAAATAAATGTGTGCATTCAGTTTTATTTTATTTTATTATAGGCTAATAATAATTACTAATAAGCAGTAATATATTATTGCTTTAATTGCAACTCCAAGAGGCTTCTAGGATCCAAAGAAAGATAAACTGGACCAAACTTGTTTCTAATTCACACCATTACTGTTACTCTTATTTCTATCAAAGTAAAAGTTCTGAACTCATAAATTCATTAATCAATCAAGTTTTTTTATGAAGTGGTATAATTTTAATATTTTAAGAAGCCACTTCCCTTAATTTTTTGTTCGATTATAAAGAATCTACATGGGAAATTTCGTTTTAATGTTCACACTAGTTTTTGAACAAGAGCGTACACAAAATTTGGTATCGTACTAACAGAAATTTTGACAAAATATTTAATATCTCGCAAAAAATAATTTTTTCGATCATCACTCTTTAGTGCTTTTTTGTAGAGCAAAACGCCATGGTTTCGGTCAATTTTTTTTTATTAAAATAGTTTTTTTAATGCTTTTTGAGATATTTCGAAAAAAAGAAGCAAAAAAAAATCACTTTTTTCATGCATGATTACAATACTTGACCATATGACACAATATCACGGCAGGTGCTCTGATGAGATAAAATCAATAATTCCCCCCAAAGCATGCTTTGCACGTAGCACGCGTTTTGCCGACTCCTAACACTCTTTCGCGGTCAAATTAGAAAAGTGCCGGACCACTTCATTCGCCAATACATATATCCCCATGACTTCAAGGAACTGGAACCCTCTCCCATCCTCCATCTTTCCCAGCACTTATAATCTTTAAACCATCAAAACCGGAGTGCATAGACACCTACGTCTACACCCTCTCACTTAATCAACTTTCCCTTCTCTTCGGTAATGCAAGAGTCTTTCGAGATCCATAGGAGCTGCATCTTTACTGGTGCACCACTTCTTGCATTCGATTGCATTAAAAAAAAAATCCCATATTTGGACGATTCCTCATTTACAGAAGAGGAAGTCATGTTAGAATTGTCACCTAGTAAATAACTTTCTTTTATGAACTTCCCTATATTCTTCAACTTTTGATCCCTAATCAAGATAGATCATCACTTTGACTAATGAAGTTTCAAATTAAAAAAAAAAAAAAAAAAACTAAAAATAGGCAAATAATTTACAAAAACTTTTTGGTACCCAAGCAAATGACAACCCCACCTGGCACATGAGAATAATTATCTATTACATATCGAATTAAGCACAATATAATCTCTTTGATTTGATTTTTATAAAATCGACATGATCGGCTTATTCTGAGGTCCATCTTAAGAATGAGCAGCTACTACGAATTTGAATCAACTGATCTTGCTGTGGCTTTGTTCAGTTATATATAGCCTGAAAGTGAGATTTATTATAAAGTGATAACGTCCAAAAAAGATTAAATAAAAAACCTATTTAATTTTGAACGCATTAACTAAAGGCAACCAAGTACACGTCTCTTTGTCTCCTTTATCTTAATTACAAATTTCAAATTATCATTTCTATTTGCTGAGCTTAATTTTTCATTTTTATATATAAAATGGAAGCATTTTAAGGTCTTCAAGTTTTGCATCTTAAAGATACTGAATAAGGGATTTGAAAGCAAACTAAAACCTACTAGTGTGTATGCTGAGATTAAAGAAGAAATACAGGGTATGGTCAAGTATTGTAATAGTGCATGAAAAAAGTGGGGTTTTTTGCTTCGATTTTTCGAAATATTTCAAAAACAGCTGAAACTATTTTGATTTAAAAATTGAGCGAAACCATGGTATTTCGGTCTACAAAAAAGCCCTAATAAGTGAACATCGAAAAAATTATATTTTTCGAGATAATAATTGTTTTGACAAAATGCCTGTTAGTACGTTAGTCTGTTAGTTAGTGCGTGTGTTACCAAATTTTCTTCTGTTTGAATAGGCAATTCATACTCTGAGGCAAGAGCATGAAGACTAAGATAGGATAATAAATTTAATTATTATAAAACTGGTCATAAATAAATTGGTGTATAGGTTAGTAACTAATAGGGTTCAGAAAGAAACTTTCTTAATTTATTTCGGCATTTCTTAATGTTAAATGAAAAACAATTCATTTGAATGAGATAATGTCATGAAGCCAGAATTTTCAATAATTAGAAACATATCAAATGAAGGCATTGATAAATCGTTTTTACCTATGACTTATAGAAAATGGAAGATCCCTCCTTCCATCTTTTAATAATCTTAGATCTTTTAAAACTTGGCTCCACAAATAACTACATATATAGCAAATCTTCAAATATTCCTAGTTATATCAACTGATATTTCCTTCTTGTAGGGTGAAAGATTCAATCTTATTCATTAGACTATAAAAGCCAGCAGCTGGAAATATGAGAAAAAACGAAAAACAAAATTTTGGTAGTTTTCTCATTTTATTCGAAAACATTTTGTAATTGATTTTTAAACAGTTTAAACTGAAGTGATGAGTCTAAGAAATATTTTGCATGGTCGTGTATTTTCATAAATTTACCAAACAGTACAGTCGATAAATTTTATTTACCATCCTGGTTGGTTCATATTATCATACATTTAATAGTAGATTTTCTATAGTTTTTTTAGAGTCAGCTGCCTCGGATCAGAAGGAATATTTATATTAACTATGGACTATTCGTTAGTGTTAGATTGGTATTAATTTGAGACTATTTACTATCACAATATAATATAAGTGTACAACACAGCGTGTTAGGGGTAATAGTGGTTTTGGTTAATATTGTACTACGTTTCAAGCTCCAAAATTTATTCAAACTATAAAAAGCTTTTAAGTACTACGATTCTTAAATAGATATTGTATTGTCGATATCACCGAAAAACACATGATGAATTACAAACAATTTACAAAAAATATTGATGGATTTAAGGAAAAAAGTTAACTCCCACATAATAGAGTTAACTCCTTTAGAGTAATAATAAGAATGTTAGACCTTGTAAATGTATTAGTAAAATTATTTCCATTTCTTCACGTGGAGAAATTGACAAATAGTAAATTTTTTGTTCCCTGATTTATCCTTGTTTGAAATTCTACCTGTCATTATATCTTAATTATTATTCATTAGTGGAAAAAAATCAATCAAGTTTTTAAATATTCATTGAAAATTTGTACAAGTATTTCCACTTGCCACTTTTTTAGAAGGATTGTTTGCATATTCCATCAATCAAAAATGAAAAATCGCCATCGAATCCCCCCAATTACCAAGTAACTTACTATTCAAAAATTGTATTGAATTTAAATAATATTCATTGAATTGTTTTAATACAATTTCAATAGAAATTTTATTTTATCATAATAATTTCAAGGACTGAATTTTGAAGAGTTTTAACTTATCTTGGATTCTTATCAAGATTTTTAAATATTTACTAAAAATTTTTTGCCAATGAACTTGTCAAGTAGGAATGTTCTCAAATAATGAATCTGGATTGATTGTTTATCACGAAATATCTATAAAAATGTTATTTATTAAAATTCACAGTTAACAAAATGTGAAAGTGGTGGCATTGCAAACCTAAAGTGAAAATTTTGTTTGTTAAATTAGAGAGAAATAAAAATAAAGAAAATTTTTTGAATTTTTTTTTTTTGAACTTTTAAAAAAAAAAATTATATTTTTTAAATATAAAATACTAGGTAGTTTTCACATAAATAAAAGATCAGATGCTTGTTTAGCACGACTCAATATATACCTATACTACCTAGTATTTTATATTTAAAAAATAGAAAATTTTTTTTTAAAAAAGTTCCAAAAAAAAATTTTCTTTACTTTATTTAATGTTTCACCAAGAACCTAAACCATTCTTCCTTAACAAAATAGAGAGAAATTAATCAAAATAGTAAATTAGTTCATTAAAATTTGTTTCAGGTTAAAGATATCAATCAATGTATTATTAAAATTATATTTTTGTAAGAAAATGAAATAATGTAACGTTCTCATCAGCATAACAAAAATTATGATGACGCTTGATTCTTAAATATTTTTTTTTTTTTGAATTTATTCGTATACTTTTTTTTGAGATTGCCTAAAAAGAGCTGATTTAAAACAAATTAATTGAAAACAGACTCTAAAGCTTATAAAAATGTTTTATATAATAAAATTTAGAAAAATGATTTATATTGCAAGAAATTATTATTGATTTTAGAAAGATGTGAAGTTTAAACTTGAAATTTCGTTTTCAGATGTCAGCCAAAATCTACTAAGCTTATAATCTCAATATACAAGTAGTATTTTGAAATTTTTCTTCGTTTTTTTAGGCAGAGCGCACATTAAAATTGACCATAAGAACACATACCCAAAGAGAGAGAATAATTAAAAAAATAACACTTTTTGGACTCAAAAGACCTTAAAGCGTAGATATTTGTAAAAATTCTGATTTGTTCAACGTGATAAAACGATAGAACACTTCTCCATACATTTATTCAAAGTAAAATATTTCAATGAGAGTACGAGTTGTCTTTGAATAAGATTGTCCAAAATAGGAATTAAATATTACGTGAACCGCTCTGGGTTTTATGGTTTAATGATAACAACGGATGAAGGTAACACCCAGAAGTCGAGATTAATTATCGCAACTTAGAATGAAGAGGGGACATTTCGCGAAAGGAGTGGAAGTTAGTTGTGAGGTTGGAACTTGAAAGAATGAAGATTAAAGACAAAGGTAACGGAAAGACAAGTCCAAATGTCATGGAGATAAGCAAATTGAGAAATCATTTATTTTATTTGTTTATAATTTTGACTGGAAGGGGTGTTTTGTGTAAATAAGGTATTGAAATTAGATCATTGAATTAGCTCGTTGGGGCAAATGCTATTGTAGAATCTACTGGAACAAACCTTCGAGATCAGGTTTATAGAAATTTGAAGGTATTATAAAACGGTTTTCTCTAAAACAACCTAGTTTAGTTAAATACAATACTAACAGAATTAACCTCCATCATTATGTTTCATTCACAATGATGTTAGTTGTGTAATCATATATAAATTAAATATTTATCAATTAACTTGACTATGATATTAATTTCAACTGGACTGACATCGTTCATCTAGTTTCACATTTTATAGTAAACCAGTCTGATAAGGTTTTCATGGGTTATTGATGAACGACAGCAAAGACAATATGTCACGTCAACTCTTCGACAGCTAATATTGTTTAAGACCAATGAGAAACACCTTCTTGTCAATTATAAATTAAGCAGAAGATAATCCTTCTGGCAACCAAATCGAATCGGTAGTCAGAAAGAGACAGGGAGACAAAATGAATAATTAATTATAAGCCTTCTGTCAAAGATCCGATTTAGATGAGATTAAAAACAAAACAAAAAAATAGGGAAGAGAAAATTACTATATGCTGAACTTGTTAATACAAATCTAAGGGGAAATTTCGGATTATAAAACTCAAAATGTGGAAATAATTATAGCATGAATCTTTATTGTTTTATAGATTTTTTTTTCATTTTAATACCTAAATACCTTTGACATATTCGAAATAAGAGCAATGATCTATAGGTATATATCTTTAGTTTAAGTCTTTATTTGAATGGGAGTGGCGATGTGGATATTATTTATTAATTAGAAGTTTAGAATAACAAAATTAGTAATTGAGTAATAAAAAAACTGTGAAACGATTATTTGTGTTAGCTCTATTCATAGCTATTCTAATATTTCTTCTCTTCTTCTCTTTAAAGATTGTATGAAAGTTAGCCACATAGGCATCTAAGTCTGGAAAGACACATTTCTAAGAAGAAGAGTACATTAATGGGTCGCAATGGAGATGAAGGGTTTTGAAGTATTGAAGTTTATAGGATTTAAGCAAGAGAAATCCCAGTCTGTAGAATTCAAAAGAGTTAATTAATAAATTTATTATTCTTATTTCAAGTTTAAACGCAAAGAATGTTAGGTATTTATTATAAGAGAAGCATTATTAGGACTACACCAGCCGTAAACGGTTCGACACTCTGAGACACATGCATAATTCCATTTTTGTGCAAGATAAAAGAAAAAGCATATACTGGATAAACTTAATAGTTTCAAGATGTTGTAGAAACAAACAAATTGTCGTATTTAAAAAATGATTGATTCTCTTCTAATAAAAAAAAAAAAAAATAAAAAAAATCAAAGTGAAATATAAAGAAAAGCTCTAATTTACTTAATTATTTAATTATTCGTTGTAGATAAGAAAATCGTTTGCATATTTGTTTTATTTAAATATTCAAGAGAATGGTAATCCTATATAAGTATAGATGATGCAGATGAAGAGTACAAGACACAGAGTTTGCCTTTCAAACGACATCTAGTTGTCGATTAATTATACCTACAATAATAACAATCCTTGAATAAGGAACCAAAGAAAGTATGACTAAAAGAGCTTCATAAATCAAAAATATATGAAGGGTGTCTTAGAATTAGATAATTAAATAATCATAATTTTGAGAAATTAATTATAGAAAAAATTCCTAACATATCTACGATAATATCCTAAAATGATATAAATATGTAGATATAAGTGAAAGTAAAAATTGTATGGCATAGATTTTTCTTATTGAGGCTTTGGTGGTCAGGTCGATAATCTGGAAGAATTTTTCTTTCTGAACCAGAATTTGAAAAAATAAATAAAATCAAAATTTTAGGAGCTACTGTGGATGTCGGTCGTCTGGACAAACAACGAAACTAACTCCAAAATCAGCAACGAATTAATTAGAAAGAGGATAGAGTTTAATAAAATGTTTATGAGATAAGTGTAACTATTGGTTACCTAATATATATAGAAATAATATAGTCGAACTATATTAATCAGGTTATTAGAATTTGATTGATAAATAAAGGCTATAGTAGTGGTGACTGGAACTTATGCAACCCTCCTGACAGCTCAACTCTCAAAATATAGAATTGGAGAAGTTAGCACATTTTATATTATAAGTAGACAATAAATAAAAAAACAAATAATAATTAGAAATTAGATTTTGTTAATAAAACACGTTATTTGTTTCAGGCTACGTTTCGATTCGATTTATTAAGACTTATTCAGACCCTGAAATACAAACATAATGCAATACAAAAATCAAAATATAAAATTAAAAGATTACTTATGAAAAAAATTATTTATGAAAATTATTTTTTTAGGGCATCAAGAAGTCTTATATGTAGCTTGACAAATAAAGTGCTTTATTCAAAAAGTCAAATTTCCTACTATCATAATTTATTTCTTGTGAAAGGAACTTTTTTATCGCGTTTTTTATTAATCACATTTTTTCTCAGAAAAAACAATAGTACTTATTTAAAAGATAGGTAATGTCAACCTAAAGGGTAACAATTTATTTTGTAATGGAAAAAAGAAAAGAATTAATTACACCCTTTTCAGCTTCATATTGGAATTGGACTAATTTCAAAATGGAAATAAGCAATTTCCAAATGGCAATATGCTCACTCAAATTTAGTTAAATTAATCATATTTTAAACTGATTAATTTCAATTTGAGATTGAAAAATGTGGAATGGCGAGTCTGATTTAAAAAACTGAAACCTAGAAGAATAGTGCATCTAATCAATTAAAATTTTTGAAACGAATTTTAGCTCATTAGTTACATTTGTTTCAAGAGATATCCAAAGATATTAAATGATTAAACATATTTTTTGTACACTAAGAATAATATGTTTTGAAATGTTTTTCTTGGCATTTTAGATAGCTATTTCTTAACACGAATATCCAAAACCCAAAAATTGAAAAATTAAATACTATTTAAATTTTCCCAGAGAGTGAGATGTACTGAGTAATAAAATACAATTCGTTGATTTTTTTTAATGAAGTAATGATAATATTGTGTGCCCAAGTAAATGTCCTGATCTAAGGTAGATTTATCATTACCATACACATATGTTAAAACCGTTCCATATAAGAATTATTTTATTTTTTAATTCAATCTTCCATCCCTGACGAGCCTTTTTAGTAAATATTCAAATTCTATTTAATTCGATTTATCTTTCATTCACTAGTATTAATTAATAATATGATTATAAATTCTAACATTTAAGTAAATAAATAGCTTTATAAATTATTTTTTCAAATTGGTAATAATTCTCGGAACGAATTTAATTACTAGTAAACTCATCCATTCATTGATTGGTTTTGATAATGAATCATGTTTTCACACTTAGACATTTTTACGGCAGTTTTTTACCTTCAAATTCCAATCGAATATTAAAAATGTCCGAATTACGATTCTTGCCTTGGTATTAAAGGACATATGTACTCAGAATTACTACTTTTCAAAAATATATAATTTTAGGAATATACATACTCAAATATATTTAAAATGTCATTTTTTTAAATTGTAGGTAATGTTGTAAAGATAGGATAATAACATTTTAGATTATTAGTCTATTTTTTAGATATTTATTTATTATATATATTCTAATTAAATAGTAAAATCAAAACTAAATCAAATAATTAATTTAAATAATTCAGATAGTTCATCTTAATTATTTCTTGAATTAATTTATATTTAACAAGAGAAATGACTAATGACCGGGATCGAATAGGCAGGCAATCTTTTTGTTAAGTCCAGAAATTACAGATTTTGGTTAGACTTTTTCTCTAGACTTATGATATTATATACCAAAGTGTCTGGATATTATTATTCAATTCCTTATGATTCGCTTATATTTTAAAAAAATCTATGTAGATTTTGAGAATCTATAATGGCACTATATAGTTACTATTTAGTTTGAAACAATGTGCTACTGGGGATATTTCTCAACCTAATTTTATTCCTTAACGTATCCTTAGGCGTTTAATTCCCTTGGTTTGTTGTTGAGTAAATCTAGTTTCCAGGCACCGATAGTCTGTTTTTAACGACACGTCATCTAATGATCGAAACCTAAAAAATATGTTTTATTTAGAGAAAGTGGTGTAGGTTTTAGGTGAAACATGATATTAATTAATAAAGTAAAGGGTGTGTAGTTTCACAGTGAATGAAATAAAACTCAAAGAGGTTTATACAAACTCAATATATTTCGGATTATTAGTCCATCATCAGGAGTTTACAGCTTAAAAGTTTTATAGAAATATATTGAGTTTCTATAAACCTCTTTGAGTTCCATTTCATTCACTGTGAAACTACACATTCTTTACTTTATTAATTAAAAAATATGTAGTTATATCCAAATAACTTTTTATAATTTCAATAGCTAAGTGAAAAGCTCCCTAAGAAACCATTAGCAATCAACATCATAATCAAAATTACGGTTTAAGCTTTTCAGCAATGTTAATATAGTTTGCATCTATCCATTTTCCAATTACTTGGTACCTTCCAGATCTTTCATTCATTCACTTTGTTATTAAGATATTATATACGTTGTGATAAGAATTCTGTGATTTAGTAGTTAATTTGTAACAACCGTGATAAAAGCCAATTTCGTCTGATAGGGATTAAATTTCCTGTGTGTAATTTAAGTAACAATGGATTAATCTACCCGGTAAAATGGCCTGATGACAATATCTGGTAATCTCGCAGATCAGTAGTTGCAGCGAGAAAGAATGAATGAGTGCGGGAGTGCGG
This sequence comes from Forficula auricularia, assembly GCA_024734495.1. NCBI lineage: Eukaryota > Metazoa > Arthropoda > Insecta > Dermaptera > Forficulidae > Forficula > Forficula auricularia. Next base: position 1,900,678 of record JALMQS010000228.1, on the reverse strand, counting down.
GGTGAGGTTTGTTTGATTGAAAATGCAACCGAATTTGAACCTTGTAATATTCGCACGGTGTGTGCGTGAGAGGCCTTGTATAGGACATGAGAATGAATAACCAGGATCCTGGGGAGGCTCCCGAAGGACTCTGTTTGCACACGGGAGAGGATGGGAGCGGCTCGGTGCACGTATATTATTTGGCCAAATGACTAGAAGAGGTGGAGGTGTCAGTTTGATACAAGTCAAAGCCATGCAGAGAGACGGCCATTGTCCACTCAAATAATTATTAAGCCTGCCCCGGACCGGGTTGGTTCCGTCACTGTCGCTGACACTGTCTCCATTTTACAAACAACTGTTAATCCAGTGTTATCTAACCTGGCTGCTCAGCTATTTATTGGTTTTTTCTTTGCTTATAATATTTAAAAGAAAATAACGTAAAAAGTTTATTTTTGCAGCCAAGTTACAGATCATTCTTTTAGGTACGATATAATAATGTATTTTTGTTCAAAGAGGGATTTATTAGGTTCATGTCAGAAACATCGGAATGTAACTGAATATCAACATGGAAAGCAACAAAAAATAGCTGGTTAGATTTAATTAAACAAGAGTGACTCCGAATGCAAGAGCTAATAGTAGTAGGAGAGTCTAGTTTGTCTTTTTAAATCTTTTCATATTTGAGTTTTTTAGACAAATTGATAAAATATTTTTTAGATTAGGCCACCAATGGTGCAAATTGAAAACGAATAAATATTTTCTTTTGAAAACAATATCATGGAGAAGTTACTAGCTCCAGTTAAATACTGGACTTGAAATTTAATTCTGTTCTGGTCAGAAAATTTGTATCACTAGCATTACAAAAGCCATACCATTATGGGAAGTGGTAGTGAACACTTTCTCATGAATCAATTAGGATGGACCTCCTTGAGTTCAGTTGGTCTCCCTAATGAAATAGAACAAACTTCATAGTAATTAATCTTATTTTTATTTATTTTTAAATATAAAAATAATAATAATTAGTAAATCAAAGCAACTATAACTCAAGAAAAATATTGGGTATATTTTATATTTTACTTCGATCCTGAGTAATGGTATCTATGAAGCAATTGTCCTCAAAAGAAACATTGAATAAAAAAAGGTTTTGGATCATTCTATGATTCTATAAGTGAAAGACAAAATTTCATGAAATGAACGTCAAAATCTGCAATTAATTTTCTATTATTTTATACTAAAAATGGAGATTTCAAAAAAAAAATTTTTAATTGAATGTAATGGAAGGCAGCCCAGGCGTAGTGAGGAAAGAAAAATTAACACATATCAAATAAGGTGTAATTTATTGGAATCCTTTCTCATTTCCTTTCAAACCGACGTTTCGGAGGATTTTTCCCTCCTTCTTCAGGGTTTCAACTTTTTTCACTACCTCTGGGCTGCCTTCCATTACATTCAATTAAAGTTTCTACCAGTCCGTCTCTATCCAGAGAAAATTTCGTTGCGAAAAAATTAATAATTAACTGAAATAAAACTTGATAATCTCATAAGAATCATCTAAATGCTTTTAAAGTTACACGATTTTTAGAATAATTTGTTTGAAAATATAGACATTGACATTGTATACTTGCATTCTAGATTTAATTAATGTATGTATTTCATCTGTCTGATTTTAAATTCAGAAAGAGAATTTTTTCGAGATCGACCATCGGATATCTTCATGGCCAACAAGCAAAGCAAATGTAAATATCGGATTTCAAAGATTGCCCAGAGAAATCTTAAAACAAATAATAAAACATTCAGGAAATTTGCACGTCAAATGTTTCGATTCTTGAAAGTAATAAACGGACAGTTAATGGTCGTTAAATAAATATACAATAGGAAGGAAAACAGTCGAAACAAGGAGCACCATTAAGGTAAACATTACACGGAACTTCTTCCCTTTAGATACAATGAAACACTTCCTTATAATTAATAATACATCTTATATTCATCCCTTAAAAGAATTTTCCGTAAAAAGTTTCCCAAATTTATTTCATTGTTACAAAAAATTATTCCGAAAATCTAATTATTTTGGATACATGTAACTAAATAGTAAATTAAAAAAAAATCTCTTCAAAAATGTAAATAAAAACAAATGAAGGGAGAAACGTGACAGAAGTATGTTACTTGTTTTTATTACGATAAGTAATTCCATCTCTTTCAACTAGGAAATGACCAAAGGAAGGAAAATTCGTAAGGAGACTACCGAATTTCGCCCATTTCATTATTCCATTTAGACAATCCTCGATGGCTGAATACGTGAACCTTTTCTCTCTTCATTTCTCATGAGTCACTATCATTCAATTTAATAAGAGCATTCATTGATTGATGATACTTATTACAAAAAAATATATATATATATATTTAGCGAAATGAATATAAACAATAAATCCGTTTTTATCCGTGTTTTTAATTAAAGAATCGTAAAGAAATCGTGAGTGGAGTGGAAAGAAATAGATAAACTTCCCGATCGCATCGGACCGAAGAAAGTAAAGACCACAGCGAAACAAAGAGTGGCGAATTCAAAAGAGACGTTCCTCCACTTTCAGACACCCCCGGAAAATTCGATTATGTTTTCCTTATATATAGGTACACGCTTGTCAATAAATTTGTTCAATTGTTATGATCCCCAAAATTAATTTATTCTATCCAATCTCTTGCTTCTGATGAAAAAGAAATATAGCCTTTTCGACTTCAAATTAGAAATAATCAATTTCAAAATGGAATTAGGTTAATTAATTTTGAATATGAATATTCCGAATTTGAATGTGATTATTTCCAATTTGAAGTTGACAAAGTTAGGATATATCCCTTTAAAACTTCTGAATTTAAATATCTTAGGTTTCAAAGAAATTATGTATGAGTCAATCGAGACGTGTGCAGAACAGTTAAATTAGAATTAGGAATTATGTGGAATTATTTTGGAATTCATTAGATAATGCCCATACATCTGTTGATCCTTCTACTTGGAAATGAAAGTGCAAGTGGAAGTAGGTCTACACGATATTAGGTCGCGGTTCACCCCTCGGAGTCAATAAATTGGATTTTTTTAAGAGTAGATGATATTTCGACTATTTCTGATCTTCTTAAGTGAGGTGCAGTGCAGTTAAATTCTTCGATTACTGTCAAGCTTCCTCTGAATTCAATGCCGGTTAAATCAGTTATTTCCATAATATTAATAATTATTAATTAAAGGCGCCTAGTCGGATTGAGTAGCAGGGATATTATCTAATAAAAAAACGAGAAGTCTTAAAAAAAACATTTACTAATTACAAAGAAGAAAACTACAACACAAAATACAGTCGGATCTTAAATACAATTTGTTGATGAATGATCTGTCCAAAAACAAAAAATATGACGCCTGAGTAATAAGACACTGACTTAAAAGTGAAACATCATGTTTCGACCATTTCCTGTATTTATCAAAACTTTTAAGTGATCAAAGAAGTGTAGAAGTTAGGAGTTCTCATGAGTAGGTACGAAATGTCGTATAGGTACATTATTTCCAAAATACCTGTCTAATGATTCCTTACTTAGGATACAAAACTTAATTACCTTTAGGAAAATTGATCTAAATTTCTGTAACACAATCCCAGTTTGAAACCAAAAAAATTGGTTTCTAAAAGATATTTATTAATGAAACAGTGTTTTAAATAACTATGAAGAAAGACATCCGAAAGGTCAGAAGAGACAGAATAATAATAAGTGCTTTATAAATAGGTACAAGCAACCAATTGGCAGCTCTTTGGAGGTGACTTAAAAAATAGGAAATTGAATGATTTTTCCAATAGATGATCTCAGTAAAAGGAGGAGAGTCTAGCCACATTGGATCAGTTGACATATTGAAGGAAAAGAAAAAGATTTGGGAAGAATCAGCAAAGAATCAAAATACAATTGAATTTTCTTTCGTCTAATATAAAATTAATTTGCATTAGGTTCAAATTAAGTTACCATTAACCAAGCCGAATCTCAATTTTTATTTTATTTTTTTATTTATTTTTTATTTTCTGAATACAAATTTATACCTTGCGAATTGAGTAATAAAAAAATCAAAGATTGCGGAGAGAAATCACCTGGAGAGGAACGTTTTTGGTATTATGCATATTTCTAAACGATTAAGATCTTCAAAAAAGTTTTATAGTCTGACTTTCTTTAGACTTTGCAAGAAAGTAAGAGTAGTGTTTGGTCGGATGACATATAAGGGGAGAGACATGAATGTCATATGAGAAGGAATAAAACCTCAAGAGTGAAACAAAATAAACACTACGAAATTTGAATCAAATGAAATGAAATATTTGATCAGCAACACGCAAGTCCGGAACTTTTTTTCTAAAAAAGGTGTGTAAATCTTGGGGACGGGTGCCAAGCAAATTGACAGCAAATACGAATTCCCTGACAGGTCTTAATATCTGAAGATGACAGTTGGGTAGCAGCAAAAGCGGCATAAACAAACCAAATGCTTTAACACGTTTTGGTAAATGAAGATGTCAATTGAGGAAGTAGAAAAGTGGCAATAACAAAACACTTACTTTGACAGGTTTTGGTATCTGAAGATGTCAAAAAGTGGCAAAAGTGGTAGTAACAGAAAAATCCTTGGACAAATTTTAGTATCTGAATATGACAGCTGAGAGAATGTAATGTTTACCATTGATGTGGATGTGATGCTGTCGGAAGAGATGCTGATATTGGCTCCATCGGGATGATGTGGAATCCTCTGCAGAGACGAGGGTCTGTAATTGATGGAGCTGAGAGAATGTGGGGTGCGCGGGTGGCTGAAGAGGCGCGAGTTGCGGTGCCAAAGGTGCATGCTGATGGAAGTCCATTTTGTAAAAATCACAGATCACCAACCACCGAGTCCAACCACGAAGAGAAACCAACTAAAAGGAGGATGGAAAGGGGCTGGGGGTAGTAGCCGCTAGCTGACCCCACAACACATAGGCAGGAGACTGGGAGTTGTGAACCGCGTGGCGCGCCACAGGTGACTGGCAGGTGTCGTGGGCAGCCCGCAAGCTCTGCACATGAGGCAGCGGCTCAAGCGGCACTGACGTCTGCGCACGCTTTCCCTCGCAGGCGCCGCCGCAGTTCTAGCGCCACCCGTGGTCCACTCGCTCACTAGCCCAGTGACCATCCTCTTGCCACTCCCTCGCCTCTTCTACAGGGCACCTGACCACCTGGTCAACACACGCATCCTCCTAGTGGGATAGGTATAAGCTGGCTCAAGTCCCAACCCCTTCATGTTCCATTAAAGAAATCTATGACTCTAGGGGATAAGGAATCACTTATTAGAGCATCCTCATCACAGCAATTAATTATCATTGTAAATAATATCAAAGAACATAAAATAAAGCTTACTATAAAGATAATAGCTTAATTTATAATTGGAAGAAAAAGATTAAAATAAACTGCAAGGAATCGTTGCTAAACTTTATACAAATTCATTCAAAATATTAATATGTCTATTCCTTTATTATTAATCAGATATCACTTGCAATTTGAAGTTCATGATGACTTTAATTCAAAAATAATGGTCAAGTCTCATTTAATACTCGAGGAATAACCATTCTACATTGGATTTTTGACGTTTCCGTTATTATTAGTAACCATTGCTGAAGAAATGGAAGAATCGGCTTAAAATCAAAAATAACGATCGATTTTTATCTACTACTAGAGGAATTACCTTATTGCATTCCATTTTTGATGTTTTGACTATTAATGAAAACCTCTACTGAAAATGTGGAAGAATCGTCTTAAAATCAAAAAGACTAAATTCTTTTATGGTAAACAATTCAAGCCAATAATAATCGAAACGTCAAAAACCTAATGTAGAATGATTATTCCTCAAGTACTAAATGAGAATCAATCGCTATTTTTGATTTTAAGTCGATTCCTCTATGTCTTTAGCAATGGTTACCAATAAAAGCCGAAACGTCAAAAATTCAATATAGAATGATTATTCCTCAAGTACTAAATGAGAATCAATCGCTATTTTTAACTTTAAGTCGATTCCTCTATGTCTTCAGAAATGGCAATAAAAACAGAAACGTCAAAAATCTAATGTAGAACTGTTATTCCTCAAGTATTAGATCAGAATCGTTTTTTTTTTTTTTTTTTTTTATTTTAAGTCGATTCCTCTATGTCTTCAGCAAAGGTAACGGAAAAGAATGCTATGGTTACTTATAAAAATTTCCTCCCAAATTTTTAGCATTTCATTTAATAAATTTTAAAGAATTTAAAAAAGTATTATCTTAATCTAGAGTAAAGTACTTTAAATATAATTTTACTAAAAACTTTATTTAACCTTTTTTTGTGGTCCCCAAGGTACTTAATTAGGATATTAAATTTCATCAAAATTGTTCAAGTCATTTTCAAGATATTTACAAAAAGTACTGAAATAAAGTACTAATGTTTGTGGGCCGATATGTACCAAAAACTAATCAGCGCTTCATTTTGTTAAACTAATGGTAGGTTTTCAATTTCATTTCATCGGTGCAACGGTGTGGAAAAAAATCGTGGACTAAATAAACGATAACATCCATCCATCCATCCGCAAGCACTAAATGAAAAAATCGCACTTTTTGGCCTCTCGATGAGACCCATGTAATTTTTTTTGATTGAGACCATGGATTCCGTAGTCTTTACCTGAGGACCCTTTGAAGTCTCGCTTGCCGCGAGACCGATTACAATACTTTACCCATGCTTCGCAGTGGATAAAGTAAAAAAATATAAGATTTAGTACACCCAGCACCAATGTATCCGGTGAAATTCTTAGGTGCGCTCTAGGAAGCACCAGATATATGTGGGGTTATTATTAACATGTTGCATTTTGTGTATAGTGCGCCTACGATTTTTCGTAAAACTTCAAGTGTGCACGGACTTCAAAAAATAAAAAGTCGATCTGTGTCGTAGGACACCGGATAGGAACGAAGTTCCTTATTATAAAAATATTAATTTTAAGTTCTATTCTAGGTATAAAGAAAAATAATTATTCGGGTATACATTTTTTATTATGATTTTTTTATCGATAAAAAGCAAAGAAACTACTTTATAAAATTATCTTAACACCTTTATTTTATTTACAATGATTTATAAAAATATATAATATATAATAATAATAATATACAAAAAGAAACAGGTATTTATATGAATAATAATAATTAAGCCTAATTATGTTCTATCATAGAAACTATAGCTTTATGGTAACTAAAATAAGATATATATATTTGTGATTCGATTTTTGCCAAATATCTCGAGAAAACAGCATCGATAGTAGTAAGTACTAAAATTAATTACAGTTATTAATGGTAATAATAAATTTATTAAAAATGTATATAATTTTCATACCATACCTTGGATCTTTTGTATTTTTTTCTTTTATTCTTTGTCGATACTCTTGTTGATATTGCCTACTTGTTTTTTTTTTTTTTATATTTTTCTCCGATACTGAAATTGATTATAAAATCATTAATTTCTCGTCTGATGTCTACTAACTTTACAGTCGTATTTAAAATTACACTGCAAAATATTATAATATATATAATATACGGTATATAAATTATATACCGTACCTTGTTTTTTTTTTTTTTCACGCTCCCGATACCTTTTTTGGTACTCGGCTTTTTTTTCGTATTTCTTTCCTTCAAAGAAAATAAAATAAAAAAATGTTAAAATTAAATCCATGAGTGCTAATCGAGGGAGGGGATGGAGAGGTGGGTACTGAACAAACTTGTTTGGAAATATTTTTGAATTTGAGAAAAAACAGTATATGAATTTATACAATGTTTTACTCAGTATATTATATAAATATCTAACTAATAGATACTCTAATAATAAATAAATAAATAATCTTAGATATTTTAATAATAATTCATCAAATCCTCGTTGGAAATCAAATTCCAAGGAATTTTTTCTTCTTCTTTAATTTTTATTTCCTTAAATAGAATAAATAAATAATAAAATTCAATTAATTAAATAAATAAATAAATTATAGGAATTAGTTATGAAATCAATTAGGGATTCACGGGGATTTTACACATACACCCACGATTAATATATAACGCTTACCTTTAGTAGATTTTTTTTTAATTGATTATTTTCTTCTATTAGCTGGAAATATAATAAATAAATTAGTAGAATTATTGCAATATTCTTTTATTTATTTTCATTTCATTTTCATTTATTTATTAATTAAGTAAGCACACCTTTGTTATTTGTTGCTGAATAACGAAATGTTCTGAATGTTCTGTCTCTGAATTCGATGCCATTTTATTGAATTCTATTATTCTGTCTATTAAATTAATAAAATTTTTAAAGAGGATTATTTCGATAAATAGAAGCAGAGAGGTAGAGGAGGGTAATGAAATAATACCTGTTGAATCGAAAGATTCAACATCGAACAGCATCGATTCCCGACCAGAGCGCAAGCCAGAGGCCCCGCCCCCAGAGTGGCTGAGTGGATGCGCGCGCATGAGCATTGGCTCGCTTGTTTTTATTTAACGTTACGGACACTTTTCACAGACTAGGGTACCACCCCGAGGCGTCCCATAAGTTCACTTCGTTCCAAAAATATTTTCAACATAAAAAAAAAAAAACAAGAAAAATGAAATATACTATAAAATGAACCTATAATAACGAAAATAAAAATCTAGGCCATTTGAGCAAACACAACCAAATTCTGTATACACAATCAGTGAGCCCCCAGAACACTAAAAATGCAAAAACAAAACGCCTAAAATGGGGAGGGGGGTCAAAAAATGAAAATGTAGGCCCTTGGACCAAACTCAACCAAATTGTGTATACATAATCAGTGGGTCCCCAGAAGTCTAAAAATTCAAAAACTAACCTCCCGAAATAGGGGGTGGGGGTGGGGGGTCAAAAAATGAAAATCTAGGCCCTTGTACCAAACTCAACCAGAAGTGTATGGTAAAGTCAAGTGGATGGCCACATCAAAACGTGCCAATTTATTTTAAATTTATTGGAGGCTAGAGTTTCGAGTGCATTGTCTTTACCTTCAGTCTGATATAAATATTACTTATGGATATTTAATAGAATTTCAGACATAATTGAATTGATTTATTTAGAGAAGATTGAGCAATTTCAATTCGTTATGGTTAAAATTTAATTAAATATCCAAAATATTAAATTCTTTTATTAAATTAATATTATTTATGGTTGATGGCTCCTATAGGATAGGCAACCAATCGGTTCACTTATAGCTAAGAAGGCTACCTCTCAAGAATTTCATTCATTGACTGTTTGATTAATCGCATCCATAATTAAATTTTTGAAGTGAAATCCTAGGGAGTTGGACAAAAAAATCAAATTAAAAACAGAGTTTTATCATTTAATGTGCCGAACGTTTCATCAATTTATTTCTGACCTCTTCAGCGACTCATTACACAACTCGATTGTCTGATTCTAAAAGATAAAAATCTATTTTTAATTTGATTTTTTTGTCCAACTCACTACGATTTGATTTCAAATATTTATTTATTAATTTATCTATCGTAAAAAACAAAAATCAAATGTTTTCGAAATGTTTTTACTTTCACTTAGTTCAATTAATAAATAATCGTCAAATGATCATCTAGCCAGAAAATAATTTAAAAATCTCAACATTGAATTTAAGAGGAGTAGGTGGGTAGACCGGGGGAATTCCGACACCCGGGGCATTACCGACATGCTACTTTGTAGGCTTATTTTGAGAGCCAAGTGCTACTACGTAATTCTATCACCTTGTGGGCGACATCAGAACTATCGCTCAGTGTGTTTCTGCCTTCCAAGCAAACTAGATATTTTGTGGTGTATTAAAGTGATTTTTTATAGTTTCTGATGTAAGAATTGACTTCCGAACAAACTAATGTAATACTTTAATCATTTGTGTAATTAAAATAGCAGTTATATAACTATAAAGTACATATTATAAGGAATGTTTTACTATATTTGTTGACCAATTTCGTAGTGTTCAGTAGTATGTAGGGCTAGGTATCCGCCATCTTGTCCCACCGGGTCAACATACCATCAAGGGGAAATATCGACATGTCTAAGACTTCTTTTTTATTATTTTACTGGTGGTGAGATCGAGAAAACGGATTACCGAGAGGGCAAAATGGAGCGAGGAAACCCTTAAAAGGGCAAGGAATCCAACTTTAAGTTTAAGGCGCCTTCTGCCACAATATTCAACATGGACGAAACTGGAATCTCGACTGTCCAAAAACCTGTGAAGATATTAGCTCCAAAGGGTCAACATAATATTCTCTTATTTTTCACCAGTGACAACATTACCCCGGTGACCGGGGAAATACCGACATCTAGCAGAAGTCACGGAAAACATTTTTTTTACTTCATATATGACAGTAGTTTACAAAAGTTACACATCCATCGGAAGCAGAAAACTACAATGATTATTTTGGCACTTATACAAAAAATATAACAAACTCGGTAAAAATCTAAAAAAATAAAATGTCTCAAGGTGTCGGGATTCCCCCGGTCTACCCTATACAATATTTCAATTTATACAGAACCTACCCTTCGTTTCAGTTACTTGTGTAGTAATAGATATAATATTATATAACTATGTAGATGTATAGTAATGTTATGCCATATATTTTTCAAGGGATATCATGTCATTTATAAAAGGGAATGAATCATTAATAGTTATAAAATCTCACTTTTATGGAGTGAAATATTAGCTCTTTTAACAGATTGTAATAATAATTTAAAAAAAATCAAAATTTATAATAAGGGTTTTAAACTACTTATCTAAAAGCTTATTGAATAAGTAAAACTATTGCAAAAAAGAAAAACATAATTTCCTATAGAAATTGAAAAGGATTTTTCGAGTAGGAAGTCAATAGGGAACCGCAAAATATATGAAAAAAGTTGAAAGAGAAGTTTGGACACGCATATTGATTCCAATGATTGTTTTATAAAGCAAGAAATATTGGAGGAATTTCATATCCAACCTGTTAAGTTAGAATTCTGCTGCCCTGTACCACTCGGACTGGATGAAATTTCCTTTTAAAGATATTTTTGGAAAATAATTCATAACTCGAACTAAATGGCCTTGTAATTTTCTGAAAGAGCAAAGTATATTTTAAAGATAATTATGCACTAGGTCTCTTCAAATGCAGTTTTTATGGTATTAGAGTCCAGGAGTGAAAGGAACCGTTTCGGAGCATTCTTTTGCTCCCGAGGTACCTACCTACTGCTTTAAGAAAACCAAACTTCGAGATGTAAATTAAAAGTCAATGATTCCTTGCTTATCTTGATATATTTATAAATTAATTATTTGTGAGTTTGACAGCTATGCAAAAAGTGTGTATCTAAAGGCCCATCCAGAGTAAATACGTATTCAATAGTTAGAAAAGGAGGTAGATACAGAAGAAATTTCCTCTTTTTATGAATTTACCCCCAAATTTTTTTCTTCTAATTTAGGTCTAAGAATGTCTGAAAGTTAGAGGAAATTTATTTTCAGGGATAAAAATTTTCGAGACTTTTCAAGAGTGTATACAAATAATTCGTGGCCAAAATATCAAGAAGAGTTCGTTTTGGTGTCAAAAAACTTGTCGTTTCAAGGAATGGAGCGATGCCAAATGTTAGCTTCTAAGTAATACTTGATTAGAATTATTTCAAAAAGACATATTTGCTATCAGATAAAAATTTCAAATTTTATGGTGTAGTATATATAAAATCAATTATTCCTCTGCTTTAGAGTGAATTTTTTCAAAGTAACACTTAGAATTATTCAAAAAAAAAATTTTACTTTTCCATATGCATAGCGAAGCATTGATAAAGTATTGTAATCGGTCTCGGGCCAAGCGCTACTTCAGAGGGTCATCGCATGAAATGACTATGAAACTCATGGCCTCAACCAAAGTCACAAATTTTAGTAGTCATTCAAGTTGAATTTCAGGAACTGATGGTTTTGCCAAAAATTACTTGGAGTCTCGTCTAGAGCCCAAAAAGAGCGATTTTTTCATTTACTTCTTGGGGATGGATGGATGATCGCTTTATTGATTCATTTTTTTCGTCGATCGTTCAACTGAATGAAATGAATTTTTTGTCATCATATCAGTTATTTTTGCTGAAGATCTTGAGAAATCGACTGAAAATCAAAAATAACGATGGATTCTCATCTAAAACTATTAAATACTTTTTTAGTCTTTTTGATTTTAGGTCGATTCCTCTATGCCTACAGTGTTGGTCACCAAAAATAATTGAATACTCATCAAAATGTAATATATATATAATGGTTATTCCTCAAGTATTAGCTGAGAATCGATCGCTATTTTTGATTTTCAGTCGATTTCTCCATGTCTTCAGCAATGGTTATCAATAATAATCGAAACGTCAAAGATGCAAGAATTGTTATTCCCCAAGTATTAGATGAATATCGATGGCTATTTTTGATTTTATGTCAACATTGACTTCAAATAACCATAGGTAGGTACTAATGAATTGTGATTAAGGAGTTATTTCTTAAAGGGAATTTTTTAAGGTAATTAATTACCTTGAGACACATTCTATCGAAAAGGCACAAATAATATGCTAAAAGAAAAATGGGGTTGATGCATTGAGATCTAACCTCTTCATGATCGGTTTGTCTATGCAAATCTGATTAAACTTCACCAACTTAATCAGCTAACCATCAATTATACTCAACTATCGAAATTAAAGGACAGAAATGACCGCGATATAACAGCTATTAAGACTCAAAGGCTAAGTCGAGGGCTAACTAATTTGGCTGAAGCCAAGTTTAGCCGGAGATAAACAAATCGGCCGGAAGAAGGAAATATTATTCACGGTAATTAACAATAAATAAATCTTAATTCTTTTATAAAATAAAAAAAAATAATAAATTAAAAAAGAACAATTATAGAAGAAACAAAAAACTATTCTTTTCAAGGTAAAATCAAAAGTATATAATATCCGTACAATTTAAAGGTACTTTAGTTTTATAAAATGTCTTAGTAATGTTTAACTATAAAAAGTGGGAAAAGATAATATTTGTCTAAAACTTGAGTGTTATCCCGAGGTGCATAGAGAGACAATGGGAAGGCCCTGAGGCCAATAGTGAATTTGACCAATAGTCAAAAGTAGAGGGGAAGAATAAGAAAGAGTATGGCGCAGAATGAAACGACCTGGTCATGGTTGGAAAAGCGAAAAGCGCTCTTTCGCGTTCAAGGATAAGGCCCAGGCAAACAACGCGGGTCAAAACGGCGGCATTCGCCTCTGAAGGCCCCATCCAATGGACATGACACAGCTCAATTGAGCCAACAAACCAGCAATTAAATTAGAGAAGACATCATTAGGAATTTCATTTAACAGCAGGCGATTCAATCCCAGCTGAATTATTCAATTCTGACATCGTCCATTTCACGCGTGTCAAATGAATTGATCAATTTTAGTCATTAAAAGAAATTTTCACCATTTCGACGGGTTTAAAAGTTTAATTAAAATGTTTTTAAAAAAATGTCTTAAAAATTCTTAAGGTTTGTATAAGTGCTTAACCTCGAAAGTTAGGTACTATTCGACATTAACTAAGCTGGCATGTACTTTTAGTAAATCAACTGGAACCACACGACTTTCACATTAGTAGGTATCTCCCTTATTTGAGATCATCATAACAATTTTCTTCATTCAAATTCCTTCAATTTGTGTTTTCCTCAACCTGTTTTGACAAAACCGGAAAAAGGACGAAATTCCGAAAATCTTCGAGTAAACATATAACTTCTGTTTTTTAGATTTTAGCCAACATCTTGAGGTACTTCTTCTAGCCTCTAGAAAGCTTAAGTTTCAAATCCAAAAGCTCTGCAACTTAAGGTAGATGAGATATCAACAATTAAAATATTTATTTTGCGACACTCCTAATTTACACCCTCTTCCTTTATTTCAATCAGATTAAAATTTATACACGTCTAATAACGTGTGACACTTAATAAGTTCACAAATTTTTTAGCAAATCGTTAGAGCTGTTTTTGAGAAAATCGTTAATCCAAATGCCAACTCCCGGAGTTTCGAATTCAACTAAAAGTTTGCTAAACTCCTTCTAGCTTATATCGAGTTTAAGTTTCGAATTTCGTAGCTCTGAGACTTTCGGTTTCGAAACGAAGGGTGAGTACATACTAGTACATACGTACACATGGACCAATGGATTTTTTGCCCCTTTTTAGCCTCTGGAGACCACAATATCTGGTTCCATGTTCTAAATCTGGTTTCAAACTATTAAGAGCATCGATTCCTTCCATCTAGAAGTCACAAAATGAAATTAACTTTTTTCACCTTGGAGATAAGAGCATAGGGCCAGGGCCCCGGCAGACGATCTCAATACTTCACATTATATCATATATCATTACATGATATAGAATATTTAACATAATATGTAAAAGGAAAAATAATAATAATATTTTACTCTGTTAACTCTACCCGTGCAAATTGGTTCATTTGTATAAAAGTCTCACACTTTTCTAATCTACATATCCTTCAAAATTTAATGTCTCAACTATTATGAAAAATATAAGGTAAGGAACTCTCGGTATGCGGTCTGACTCGCACTTGGTAAGTTTAACTAGAGAGAGAAAACTTGATCATTTGTAACTTAACATTCTCTTATAGAACAACAACGTTTCAAAGTTCTCCACTCTGCTTTATAATTTTAATTACTTTATGGTCTATTAAAGATATAAGTATATGACATAAAATTGACATTAATTTATATAGACTCACCGTTTGATTCTTAGAAGAAATGAGAAGAGATTAAAAATACACGAGATGTTGCAGTTACTTACCTAAAAAATAAAAATAATTTAATTAATTATATGAATCCATTAAATTATATGAAATTGTTGCATATTATAATTACAATTTAATTCCACATCATTTTATTTAATGTTAATAGAATCAAAAAAAAAAAAAATATTAATTTAATAACAAAAAGTACAGAAAATTTGTTATGGAAATAATCTATTCTGTTAAAAAAGATGCTAACACATTTGTGTATCTCAATATTTTCAATGAAATAGAGATAAGATGAGGTATCCTACGTTTGAAGTTTTTTGAGATTATTTTGTAGTCCAGTATTGTGAAGCTTATCTAATAAATACTCTGGCCATTGTTGTCTTAAATAGCGTTAGTGTATGTATTCAAAATCGAAAAATTATTGAAAACGATGATGATATTAATGATTAAAATGCAAGTTACTTTAAATAAAATATAGGTAATGTTAGGAAAGGGGACGAATGATTGCTGAAGAGAGCGTTGGAGAAGGTCATTGAGAATACCAAAGAAGTTGGGATGGTTCGACGTTGTCAATGCGCGTAAGGAGATTGAGAAGCTTGCTTAAGATCTAGGAGTGGTAAATGCCCTTGACAGAGAGAAATAGAACAGAAGAGTTTGGTCTAGAGTGAAATCGATGACCCTTACCTACTGTTAAAATGAAGATAGAGATGTTGTTTTTAAAAAATATATAAGCAGATTAGTATGCATAATATAATTATATAAATTTTACCTTCCACTTCTTCCCTGTAACTAGTATTTCATTTTGAGTCCCAGTGAATATAAAAATCAAAGAGAGCGCATATACATATTTTATTATATTGTGGGAGGTTTAGTCACCATTATTCTCCGGGATCCTTATACAGAGACAATGTCTATCCCAGTAGGCTAATTACATTTTTACGTCTCACCAAACTATTTCAGTGGGATGTAAGCAAAAATCACATTAGCTGTCATACTTATCCCAATCTATGATCTACCTGTGTAAACACTTAACAAAATAATAAATTAATAATTTAAAATATTATTAGATAGAGCATTACGAACAATTCTATTTGAATAGGATTTTGCAAATTCACAGACAGCAGGATATATTCCTAGCTAGAATTGAAAATAATACTTAAGCAACAATTGGTCATTTTCTTAAAAAAAAAGATGGACTTAACGGTTAACGCATAAAGAATATTTGGAACTTAAAATATAGCTAGAATATTTAAGAATTGAGGTTTGGTGTGGTTTCTTTTTTTTTTTTATTTATTTATTTATTTATTGTCACCGGGAACAAAGCCCATCTAGACAGCACATCAGTAAAGTGTTAGTAGTGTTAGTGAGGGACCCGAGTTTTAGCCGGAAGAAATTTTATATTCTAGCCAGGCTCGAACCCGGGCTTCCCGCTTGAACATCGTCATCAACGATGCTGAAGCAAGCCCAGCGCCTTAGCCAGCTCGACCAACCCGACTCCCAGGTGTGGTTTCTTGGCGAATGAAAAAATATTTACATTTTCTTTGTAATACCCAGAACATTAGTTAATAATTCCGGTGCTGAAGACATGGAGGATTTGGCTCAAAAACAAAAATAACGATTGATTTTCATTTAATACTGGAGGAATAACTTTGTTATATTTCATTTTTGATTATTTGACCATTAAGAGTAACCAGTGTTGAAAACATAGAAGGAATTCACTTAAAATCAAAAAGACCAAATTATTTTTATCTGATTAATAACCAAGGTATAAACATATTAATATGTATTTCAAATGACTGTATAAAGTCTAGTAGCGTTACGTTGCAGTATATTTTTATAAAAATCAAATATTTCCTTTATAATATAATTGACCCAGGGGGCAGCTGCTCCTCCCCTAGACTAGGAATGATTCTTAAAAACTGTAATTTCAATTAAAAAAATATAGATACTTACTGAAAATTAACTAATGAAAAAAAATGGATATTATTAATTTTCTTTCTTATAGTTAATTTAGTTTTTCTAAATAAATTTTTTGAAGTTAATTTATTTGTAATCCACAGTTTCTTTTTGATCCTGCCTCCCCTCTCCCTAATCAAAAAGCTGGGTACTTCCTTGTAATTTCCCTGAAATTTATATATACCTACTTATAATAATTTGTTATTTTTATTTACCAATTAATTTAACAACATAATTTTAAAATATTTTGAATTATATAAAAACATTCCTGACTCTTGATCCTAATTGTGTGATGTTTCTCTTTCTGTCTTGAGTCTAGTATGTTTTTTTAGTTTTTTTTTTTTTTTTTATTATTATTATTATTATTATTATTAATTTTTGTTGTTGTTTGAGAGTTATAGAAAAAATGAGCAAAAATGTTTATATCCACAACAATAATTAATTATTATTTGATTGAGATGAAGAAGACTTCACTAAAAAATCATTTATAGCTTATTAAAGTTTGTGGAATTCATTAATACTACCTACTTCTCTGCCAGACATACCAATTGATAATTTTACTATGTTATAAATATCATGAGTATAATTTTTTTTTATTCACTAATTATATTAAATTGCTAAATAAATAATAAATTACTAAATAAGTTATTTTTAATTATAGACAAATTATTAAAGAATGGTGATGAAGGTCTTGGAGATTATAATCGTAGTTAATCATGATTTAATGATTATATACACCAAAGCAGGCTTAGATAGAAATAAATTTGGAAATCGGATTGATGATTTTTTTTCGAGTAAGGAATTAGCGAGAAGTGAATGTCCTAGCGTGAGTCCAAACATTCCCGAACCAATGTGAAAGAAAAAGAAGTCTCTGTTGTTTTTTTCATCAAGGAAATCTAAAATGGAATGAGAGGGAAACTAGATCAGCATGTCGGTTTTGTTCTTGATTTAGGCTGTACGAATCTCAGCGAGTGCAGACGAAAATGGCGGTTGTCCCTGGGCTATCAATCCACTTGGCCTTCCCAGCAGATGATCAACAAATGTTCGACTGTTCGAGAGTTGGAAACTCCCACACGTCAAAAATGTTCTTATCTAAGGCAATGAAGAGAAGTTTCCTCTAAGAAAAGAGGTGTTTCATCCAGGAAAAAATGAAGGTGACCAAGATCAGACTCGACTTCTCACCTATTGAGTATGTACTATCTAACATTTTAGTCATTTTTTGCAGAGTTGGTGTCTTTGTGATTGATAAGAGAAGTTTTGGCTGGAACCACCTAGATTGCTCTTTATAATCAGATTAACTCATCAGAATGCACGATATTTCGACACTTAGCTCTGGAGTCATGCATTCTGATGAGTATATATCTGCAATCTAAGTGGTTCCAGCTAAAACTTCTCTTTTAAGTTTACTTATCTTTCGCCTCTACCTGTAACTGTTATTCCAGTTTTTCCGATGGGTGAACCGCGACCTAATATCGTGTACACCTATTTCCACTTTCATTTCCAAGTAGAAGGATCAACAGATGTATGGGGATTATCTAATGAATTTCAAAATAATTCCACATAATTCCAAAGACGTGTACACCTAATTCCAATCGCGGTTCACCCTTGGAGTTTTTCTAACCCATGGGCATCCATTCACAGTTCACAAGCCTTGAAAGTTAAAAAATTGGTATTTCGATTATTTTTATCTTTATTTCTACTGGTAATTCTACTTCTAATACTTAAAACACATCAGGAGAGACTTGTGGCTGTAATCAAGTGACATTTTTTATAATGATATTGATACAAGAAGAAGTTGCACCAAGAAGGTACAACCTCTGTAGTCCGCGGTGGACCCTTGTATCATGAAGATAAGAAGAGATTTAGGGATTGGGTAGGAGTCGAAGGTATCTGTGGATGCTGGTCTTGAAAGATTGAAGGTTATATATAATTTGCTGGAAAGACGGTCGGGGGAAGAGAGTTCCAGTCTCTAGACGTCATAGGGATAAATGAATTGGCGAATGCGTTTGTTCGATTAGTATCCAATTTGAGGCTGCAAGGGGTGTACACGATAGGCTTATAATGTAGGTATGATGAAGTAGTGAGGAGTGAGGGACAACTGTTCCAAGAAATAAAAATCTGATAAGATTTGAAAACAAATTTTTTATGAATTATTTTTTGACAATTCTAATAGATTTCCACGGCAGCCTAGAGTTGATTTACTTTGATGGACAGTCTTTTAGTTCTCGACAGCCTTCGGGAAACGTTTTTCTATTGAGCTTTGAAAACATTATTTTTGAGATTAAAAAAAAAAAAAAAAAAAAATCATTCTTCGAAATCCAAAACGTTCAATTATTACCATAAGTTACAAAACTATAGGTAATTGTGAGCTGTAAATTATCAATTATTAAGATGTGAAAAGTTCAATTTTTGATTTTTTAAAAAATCAAGTTTTAATGATTTAATTAATTGAAACAATTCGTATGGTATTCCTCACCAGCGTTAGAATTGATGCAAGTAATATTCTAGACTTTATTTACTTGGTGATACTGAAAAGAACAACAAATAAAAATTAAGAACTAGGACTAGATAAGACCTGAAAATTTTTTTAAATCTAAATTAATTAATTTTTTGTAGAATCACGTAGCTATGTCATCACTAGTAAGTCATATTATTTTCGAAAACATTTATCATGGTTTTTAAAATTGTAGAATGTTTATGAAAGAGAACACGTGGATAGATTATTTTATAATTTATTGATATAAGTATAAATTACAGAAAAAATGGGATTTCTTTGCGGACTTTTAATTTTTTTCCGCGCAGCTCTAGGTTTGAAAACCGCTAGTCTAGATAATTTACGATTCTTGATATAAACATTTTATGACTGCAAATCATAGAACTATAATTAAGTTGTTAGATTTGGAGGAGAATAAACAACCAATGAATAAGGTGAACAGTATATTCTAAAAGTAATCAAAAAAGAACTTGAGCCCTCCCCAATAATGCCTAATGTCAACTAGTAAATTGTTAATAAAATTTATTTTATTTCTAATTACTCTATTTACCTCATCTGAATCCTTTGTAAAAAATCCGCCTGAGAATTTATAATCATCTCACATTTGAAACTGATTTGGTATGAAGAAAGTGAAACGAAAATCTTTAATTATTATTTTTTATTTCAACTACTTGTTGATTGATATACTCGTAAACAAATCTATAAATATATCTGACTGAAATTCATTATTCTGTAGCTTTGAAATTTGAAATTACTCTCCACGAAAATATTAATAAAATATATAAAAGTTATTTAAGTATGAAGGCTCTAAGAGAGTATAAAAGTCGAGGATGTTTTATTCAGAAATTAATGAATTTAGAATAAAAAATAAAATGAATAATCCTAGGATATTTTTTTTTTATTTCAAATGATAATTTTTAATAATCATAGGAAATATAAATTGATTAAAAAATTTCGAAAAAAAAGCCTTTGGAAATTTATCGTTTTTGATAAAATATAATTTTCTTGGGGAATTTTAATTTGTTTCATTTGAACAGTATAAAATAATCATTAAAATATGATTTGATTAAAAACTCTTTAAAATTTTGAAAATGCATAGATTTGCGAGGAAATTAAAAATTTCAATTTCTTCAGAGAATTGAATTAAATTGACAAAGAAATACTTACCAGTCTACTACTAATCCGACACTCAGCAGGTCAATTTTTGTGTTCCGACTTAACGATGTGTAGTACAGAGAGTATATTGTATACAGTACAGAGTCAATCGTATGGCCGACAGTAATGTAATTAGTAACAAGATAAGCTAAGTCCGGAATCAAGTGTTTGATTTGTACTCTGTACTTATAAAGAATAGAGTACTCAGTGTTAATTTTGTATTTGTTTAAATTAATTATGTTATTTTCGAAAAAGTCTTAATCCAGAAAATGTAAATATTAAACTAAGTTTAGTATATTAATAAACAGAGTGTTTTTTTAGTAGTCCTATTTATTATTAAAAATTCAGTAATTTGACGCTCACTATAATAGATTACAGTTACTCTACTGAAGTTATAAAGTGGGCGGACTTACGTCTTTTGGTGGTATTTGATATAGGTAATTACTTTTACAATCGCTTGAGATCTGAGCCCCTGGTGAGCGCCTGAAAACGCAACCCGCATGACCAACTTTATTCCAGCGAATTAAACTTGGAATTGTAAGCCTTTTAAAACCTTATACACATCGAAGTGGTCTAAATAAGGAGTAAATTAATGAAAATATACGATAGGGCAAAAACCTATATAAATTATTGTTTTTTATATAGAGTTTTTTTAATAAATTAATAAAAACTCGACGAAAATATTAAAATTTGTGTCTTGGACTATATCAAGTTTTTTAAGCCCAAATTTCGTCATATTAGAGATAAATTGAAAGTTTATTTTTACCGAGAATAGCAGAATTTTTATAAATTGAAGGAGACAATAAAAGAGTGTGCCTATTAGAGATAGTTTAAATAAAGTGCGTAGACGTTTTAGTTTCACAAAAGACAGCTAAGACGTTTTATATTATTTTTGCTTAAAATTAATGAGATAGTTTATATTTAATCATATGTTGGCGAAACTTGAATGTTAGATTCCTAACCATATACATGAGTGTTTAAAAAGTTTTTTTTTTTTTTTGGTAGCTTATTTAATTGAAGGCAAACCCTAATATTACAGGCTCGGCATCATTCTTTTTCAATTTTATTCGTATTTAATGAACTTTTTGTACTATTTTTAATATTAGTAATTTAGAATTTAAAAAAAAATCAGAAATTTTATAATTTCAACAATAAGTCTTAAAAATATAATAAATGGTGTGAATTAAAATTTTGTCTCATAAAAGTGTACTAGTATGATAGATTATGCTTCGTGAATATAATTATATATAGGGATATATATATTTAAAACTATAATTTTCGAGAATTACAAGGTGTATATTCATATAAAAGAGAGGACATAATGATTTCTTAAAAATTGTAGGCGCTAATGACCACAGCAGTCGATGCACCCTTAAAAATAAAAACTGTAGGTACGTACTATTCTTTGCTTATCAATTATTTAT
This sequence comes from Forficula auricularia, assembly GCA_024734495.1. Taxonomy (NCBI): domain Eukaryota; kingdom Metazoa; phylum Arthropoda; class Insecta; order Dermaptera; family Forficulidae; genus Forficula; species Forficula auricularia. The sequence goes on along the minus strand of JALMQS010000228.1, from coordinate 1,878,904 downwards.
TATTTAGTTTTTTTAAACAACCAATAAAATCGTATTTTATATTTATCGCAAAGTGATTTCTCTAGATCCAACTTACCTTCTATGTGACATAATTATAATGATTTTATTGGAAACAATATATGATGGTTAAGTACAAAGAGAAGTTGGCAAAAACTTTGGATGATGGTCATGATCCGAAGCAATACACACACAAAAATGCATTTTTTAAAGCACACAGATTTCATTCATATTCTTATTTTTTTGCTTTCTAGGAATTAACCATTAGCCATTTTATGATACTAAATTAATTAATGTTTTCTCAATTATGTAGAGATCAGATTAAAGTCGGAGTGCAGCGTCTTGAGGTTGAACCCATGCTAGCTTGATTAGAGGGCATGTACGTTATCCACTCGACCAACCTGACCTATTCTTATTTAGTCAGTATTTTTTTTAATTAGTAGTTAAGATTGCAATGATGAATGCATTTGATTGGAAGAGATCTATCACTCCAAAGAACAAACAATTACCAGCTGAATTCCATTGCACTTTTAATTCCACGGAATAAGATTGACGGTTGTATTTAAATTTGTTTTTGCTCTAACTGTAAACGGTTCCATTTCGTTAGATATCTTTGACTTCGCATCTTTAGAAAACAGATTTATTTATGTTAAAAATTTATTTTACGAATTGCTTTAAATAAACGCTTACAGATCAAATAGATTTATTAAATCGAAACTTTCATGGAAAAAAGAGAGCCAGAATAACTTGGTAAGCATGTGATGAGTTGTAATGAAATGGCGAATTGAAAACAAATAAAAAAATTTAATAAAAAAAAAAATTTAAGATTAGATTTATCTTTAGGAGGAATATAAGTCAACAAAGTCAAGCCTAGTCCATTTTCACGGCGGAAACTTAAGAGCCCCCTCATAGAATTTACAAATTACAAAGATAGGATCTTGTTTATATTCTTACACACATAAACACATAACTTCTCATTGGTACTGGACAAAATAGTTAAGCATCGATAGGTCATAAGTAAAAATATTAATAAATAGTCAAATCAGTGATTACTGTGATTGACAATGAAATCTAATAAAAGCTCTTGTAAAAATGTTTCGTGTGTTATTTTTGTAATGTTTATTCTTTTAAATACGTAAATTTTCATGGTGAATTTTATTGATGAAGAAGAAAGATGAAATTGCGAGTATTTTTAACAATATTAAAATTAAAATTGGTGGTTAGTAAATGAGTAAACTAGTTTTCGGAACATATGTTTGAATAATTAAATTTGTAAAAATTTAGAGAGGATTGTATATATGGTAAATATAAAAGATTGAAAAAAATAAAATAATAAGTTTTATTCATAAATAAATAAATTTTAGCTACTTTCTAAAAAAAATATAAAATCATTTTCACACACCCTATTGCAGGCCGCCAGTTCGAATGTAATCAGATGGGACCTTTCACACTTAATCCAGTTTTAATTACATTGAAAAAAGACAGTGAATGTTTGATTGCCGGAATATTGAATAAAAAATATTTATATTCCTTTAAGGTAATAAGCAAATTATAATTTCTCAAAGTCTTAATAAGAAACAGCGTCATTTAGATACATCTGGAATTTTTAATATGAGAAATTAACTTGTATTTATATAGTTTTAGCGATTTAATTCGTCTTAAAATTGTTTTGATGTATTGTCATCATTTCTTTTCCGAATTGAATTACTCTTCAAGATGATAAGGGCCTTATTGTATTATTAAATGGTAGTAAGCCCACATTACATGAAAGCCTATAATAGGATTAGTTGGGTAGTACTTAATATGAAGGTAATTTTTACTTGATAATCTCCAAGGAGCCTTTCTGACAATATGAAGAAACTTTCGCTAGCAAAAGATGATAAGCTTGGCTTGGTGCCGATATCAACCAATCAAAAATCTTGATTGAATTAAGTTAGCTGGTATGATTTCGAAAAACCCTAATTACTTGAGTAGGTTCACTAAGCAAGGTAATAAATACGAGTAAACAAGCTTCTCAAACTTCCTGCTCTATAACAAATTGTGCCAGTTGCAGAAATTATCAACATATAACCGGATTATATATTGTATTAAAACTAAATATTGACTCACCTATCTTATTTTAAAAAAGATAAAAAAATCTTATTTGTTAAAGAAGTCAGAAGCGATAAAATTTCGTAGTAAAATTCAAACAAATTTAAAAAACAAAATGATAATTTGTTTAGACTAGCTTAATCAGAAAAAAAAAACATTTCTAAATGTATAATATAATGAATGTGAAGAATTGAGGTTTGAGTGAAAGTGAAATGCTTGGTTTCAGCGTGGAGTTACATTTCGAACGCGTCCGATAATTGCTTAATGCTTTAGTTAAAATATTTGGAATTAGCCTCTCCTATCGTTGATATATAGATTGCCAAGAAACAGAGAATTATTTATAGATAATATAAAATACCGATGTGAGACCCTCAAAGAGCTTTATCTTATTTTGCATTAGAGGTACATAGATTAAATAAAATGTGTATATAACGAAAGAGATTTCTTGATATGTTGTTTTCACATACTCGAATGTGGAATAATTATAAATATTTATTATGAATTTATGGTTATTTAAATAATGTTACAATAAATAACATACACCAACCTTTTTGTTTTCTAAATATGTATCACAAATTTCAGAATGTTTCAGAAATTAATCGTGTAAGTTTCAGTTTTTTATTGAGTCACGTAAATCTACTAAGAGATTACTGCAGGTTTGGGGTGAAAGTAGTGTAGTTGTGGATTTGGATTATGACTGTTTTGGTAAAATAACTAGGGCGTAGTTACTGTGTTATTTAATAAAAGAATATTTAATATTTATATAGATGTCTTTATTGAGATAATTTTATACAGGTTTCCTTGTTGAGGTTATGTTTAATACTGAGCTTATGTCAATAACAATCTTTTATCAGGCTGCCAGAGCTGCCCTCTTTTGGGTGTAATATGAACTGATATATCACACCTTCCTTTTGAGAATAATATTATGGTACAAATATATACAGTTTATTTAGGTCTTAAGGTTTTTCCAGAACGGGTCTTCATCTGGCCTTCTTCTGGTCTGGGCGCCGTGTCCGTTCTCTCAGGTGGGCTGCGTTTTTGTGGAGACAAATCTTGAGTTCTTCTTCTTCTAAGATGTATAGAGTTCCTCCTAAGCTTGTTCCCATTTTTATCTTTAACTAGATAAGATCTTGGTTCAGGAAGGGTTTTAATGATGTGACCTTCTATCCATAAGTCTTTGTCTTTTATATATATTGGGTCATTCATTCTGAACTCTTTTTTCTTTTTAGAAGTCCTATCATGAAAGACCTTACTTTTTATTTTTAATTCCTCCATCCTGGTTCTCAGGTCTTCATCTGGTGTAGAGGGAAGAAGTAGTTCAGCGCTCGTCGGGATCTTCGTTCTTAGCAGACGTCCCATTAGGAGTTGGCTTGGCGAATACTTGAGACCGGTTGATGGAGTAGCTCTATATTCTAACAAAGCGCTGTGGATGTCTCCTCCTGAGTTGATTGATTTTTTTTTTTTTATTTTTTTTTTTTTTTTTATCAAGTTTTTTGCAATACCCACTCCCTTTTCTGATAGTTCGTTTGATCTTGGGTAATAGGGACTTGATGTTTTTATATAATTGAGTCTTGGTCCAATATTCTGAATTGCTTTATTATTTTTCTCTTTGTGGACACGAATTTGTTGTCTTGCATGTGGTTTAGTTAATAATGGGGACAATTGTATTTTACTATTTGGTAAAGGCACTTTGGGTTCAGATTTTTCTGAATTAGGTGAAATAATATTTTTTTTTAGTTTCATTTGGTAACATTTTAGTGCGATTCACATCAGATTTTTTATGCTCGGTATTTCCTTCATTTTTATGCTTTGATTTTGCAACCTGTTTATTTGTGTTGGTTTTGCTATCATCATCTTTATTTTCTATTTCGTTTTGATTCTTTATAATGGTGAATTGATTAGATGTGGATGGATTAGATGTGGATTCAGAAGTTAATAATGAAGTTTGATTTTTTAAAGGAGTTACTATTCGCCGTATTGTTTTTTTATTCAAAATAGGACTAATTGGAGATAATGGATCATAATCTATTTCATTTTCTTCTTTTTTCTTAGGTGTTAATGTTTTTTCTTTGTTCAAAATCACAGCTAAATTCGAGCCTTTTTCAGCGGTATCTTTTAAATCAACATCATTTTCATCATCGTTTGTATAATCAAGTAAAGTTGATTCATGCTTTTGATGAGAACGATTTTCTTTGATAATTTCTCCATCTTTTGACGAGTTCTCAGAGATATGAGAAGTTTCATTTAAAGGTTCCTCTTTACTTTGATCTTTTTGAGAAATATCTAGAGTTGGAACATCTGGGACAGTTGTTTCTTCCATTAAATGCTTAAAAGCATCATCCAATTTGGAAAGATCTGGGATATCTTTGGATTCGTTTTCTTGTACTTCTTTTATTTCACTAGTAGATTTGATATTAACATCACCACTAATATTTATCTCTTCATTTTCTTTTCTTTTTAAATCTTGTTGAAATTTTATTTCTTTATTATTTTCTTGTTCATTTTTAAAATTAAATTTTAATTTATTATCATTATTTATAGGAGAACTTTCAAATTTTTTATTTTCAATTTTTATTGTGTTATCATCAGTATTAATTTGATTATCATTATTATATTCGGTTTCATTTTTAATAGTATTTTCATTAAAATCCTTTTTGTTATCACTAAGCGTATAAAGCCTTTTTAGAAAACCGAATTCTACACATGAATCAGCTCCAAGTATTGGTGATGAGTCATTCTCTACTATAATAAAATCAAGATTTTTATTTTTATTTTTGTATGAACATTTTAAGTTCATTTCACCAATAGTTTGGGTTGTAAAGCCTCCGTATGATTTGATACGTATTTTAGTCTTAATAATTTTAGATTTGTTAATTTTTAGTTTATTAAATATTTTTAATGGTAAAATATTAACATCACTAGCAGTGTCGAGTTTAAATTTAATAGGAATTTTATTAATAGATATAGATTCTTTCCACAAATCTTCATTTTTATTTTTATTAATAGAAAAGGTATTATAGTCTATTACCCTTTCAACACTATCACATTCAAAATCTACTGATTCAGATGATGAAGAATTTTCGATTTCATTTACATTTTGGCTGTTTTTTAAATGAAAACACCATTTTTTAAAGTGATTTAATTTGTTACAAAAACTGCATCTCCGCCCATATGCCGGGCATGCCATTCTTTTGTGCTTTGTTCCACATTTTTTGCAATTGTATAGTTTATCATTATTAAAAGTATCCATCGTATTATTATAATTTTCCATTTTAACATTTCTATCATCTCTTTTAAATTTTGTTAAATTTTTTGGTTTAAATCGATTATTATTTATTTGTTTAGTTCTAGTATAATTAACCTCCTTATTATCACATTCATTATTATCATTAATGTTGAATAAATCTTCTCTGTATTGTTTAGCTAACTCAGCAGCTTTGCATGTTTGAAATATATCTTCCAAAGAAAGTTCCTTGGTCTCTTTTAATAATGTTTGTTGGACTTCTTTATCGTTGATATTAGCAATGATATGGTCTTTAATCATTCTTTCAGAATATGATTTTTTACACGTGGGACCAGAACAAATAAAATTACATTTTGCAGCTTGAGATTTTAATTCAGTTAAATAAGTTTCAAAGGATTGACCAGAATTGTGTTTCAACCTATTGAATTTATATGTTTCTATGGCATAATTAATGTTTGGGATGCAATACTTATCGAATAGTAGTATAGTTTTTTCCAACGTATCCTTTTCTTCTGAGAACGTATTGAAGACATCAACAGCATCTTCCCCCATATGAGTCAGAAGAATGGCAATTTTCATATCTTCATCTTTAGATTTTGATTTTCCAGTTGCCTTCATGTTCAGAAGAAACATTCCTTTCCATTTTATCCATATTTGAGGCAAGGTTTTATCGAAGATGATTGGTTTTAGTCTGAATTGCGTATTTTCCATTTTTGTTCGATTTCGGTTTTTTCACCTGACACCATGTGTTATTTAATAAAAGAATATTTAATATTTATATAGATGTCTTTATTGAGATAATTTTATACAGGTTTCCTTGTTGAGGTTATGTTTAATACTGAGCTTATGTCAATAACAATCTTTTATCAGGCTGCCAGAGCTGCCCTCTTTTGGGTGTAATATGAACTGATATATCACAGTTACAAATTAAGCACGGCCCTGAAAACGGCAACAGTGTCCCTGTGTTGATCCGGTCACTGCCTCTATTTCGTGACGGCTAAGAGAATTTGGTCATTAATTCATTTGTTGGGTTAAGTTGTGACAGCTGCATTCTCGTGGTACCCTCTGTTTTTTCCCGAACTAGTTCCTTTCTGTTCTTATTTTTTAACCGACTTCAAAAAATGAGGAGGTTCTCAATTCGACTGAATTTTTCTTTTCTTTTTTTTTTGTTACCTGATATCTTCGCTAATTGTGAACCGATTTTGATGATTTTTTTCTAGAATCCTACTTCCATGAAACCTTCAATTCTACAAGAACCGCAACCAATATTTAATTTTTTGACTTTTTCTTTATTTCGCGCACAATCCACAAAAAAGTGTAAATAGGTAAAATATCTATATCTATCTACAATATCTTCCAGAGAAGAAATCAAATATTTTAAGCTTTGACAGAATATCAAGTTTACTTAAATAAAAAAATGAAAAATGTTGATGTGATACTCATCGAGTAGATAGAATTACACAAAAAATTTTAAGCTACTAAAAAGAAAATCATCTGATTATTTGTTTACAATTTGCTAAAAATGATAAATTTTCTAGCATCAGTAGATTTAATCCCATTTGATTTGGAACGAGTCCCAGAAACTATTAAGAAAAGAAAAATGAATGAAATTTAATTTTATAATAAAATATGCTTAACATTAAGTAGAAAATAGATGTAAATTATATGGATGGAAAGTAGCACCTAGAAATATTCAATTGGGGAAAAAAATTGGTGTTTTCATTGTCGATTCACATGTGATGGTTTAATAATAGTTTCAAGTCATCGACTATGGAACAGAATAGTGCGATCTAAATAACTCAAATAAAGAATTTCCTTTTTTGTGAATCTTACAATCTTAATAGTTCTTCAAGTCCCGGGTTCGAAAACATTTTCGTTTCCAAGCTTGAACACTCTTTTATTCGAAAATGTAAGACTCTAATCATCACTTAGAGACAAATTCTGGTTGTGACTTCTTACATGATTGTCATAGAAAATTAAGCTAGTATCGTTAGGCTTAACATACATCTCTGTTTGACCGGGAATGTCCCGGTTTGAAGGTATGGTTCAGGTGCCCCAGTCAGTTTGTCATTTTGTCCCGGTTATTTGGAAAAAATTATTAAGTGCTGCCTCGGCAAAGTTAATTGTGAAGTAAGTTTTAGTGGATTTCTAGATGCGATTAAATATACAAAGAAATAGAAGAAAAAGTAAAAACTTTTTCGAGACTCGGTACGCTTGCTAAAGAGTCGCAACAATTAATTTCTTTTGTACATTTTTGCCTGAATTTTAATGAAGTCCAATTGAATATTATCTCTCTCTATACAAAGAGTATCGTTTTGGTCAGAGTGCAAAAGGACATTCCTAGAATAATAGAAATTAAGAAATTAATCTCTAATAGTCTGAAACAGGTTAGAACGTGTAAGCGGATGCCGCTTACAAGTACAGACCTGATTCAGGCATCGTAGCAATACACCTTATCTCTAAAGAAAGAGAGATCATTCTATCCACGCTCTTTATAGTTATTTTCATCGATCAGATTCCAATGAAAGAATCGCCCACCCACACATTATTAAATAATAAAAAAGTGAAAACTTTTTCAAGACACGGTACACTAGAGCCGTCCAAGTAATTTTTAATAAACTTAAATATAAATAGTTCATATATGCCTATACTATAGCATCACCTTAAAACCTCAATAGAATAATTCAAAAAATTATATTTTCTGCATTTTGAACCAGATATTTTAAAGCTAGAGATTCCAAAATCTAATCAGTCCTCTGAATTGAATGAAACGAACTTTTTGACTTCCCGTTCTTAGGCTATCGTGGGTATTTAGACACATCAGAATTTAGTCACAGAAATAGAAATAAATCATAGTTGAAAAATATTTTCCTCCGCGTTTCAGACATTTTGTGAACAAATATTTAGTTTTATGGGTATCGAAATTCAGACAAACAAAGAGAAAAAATCATAGTAGAAAAATATTTGTCTTCGTGATTTAGATATTTTAAAGCACAATGAGCAAATATTTATTTTTATGTGTAATTTAATACTAAGGCCGTATGTGAAAGAGTAATTTTCAATCTGAATTCATAAAGTTTTTTTGTTTTTTTCTAATTCATCTATTTATTTCAACCAACTACATTAACTTTAATATGTAATACATGGCGAAGTTGTTTTTTATTTTTCGAAAATATTTTCTTATTTATGCACTTTGAAATTAGTAATGGGGTATATATGTGAATATTTTTGAAGAGATTTCAACAATAATTATTTTATTTTTATTTCTAAAATATTGAATGGTTATTATTATCCTATTGTGTCGATTGAGTGAATGAAATCTCACGATTGCTTTGTCTCGATTAAAAAATTCCAAACTGGCTACTTATGCTATGTTTTTAAATGCGTTTTGCGTTATTCATGGGGTCATTTTGAATATCGGATGTCAGTTGGCCATTTGGGCCTAATCGATCAGCTTGACAGCAGCCAACAAGGAGAGTTGTCTAAGTGTGTGGAACCAGTCACGAAATTAACTTCGCATTAACATCAACACCAGCCATTATCCAAGGAGTCAGATTCACGTACAATGAATAGCCAGAGAGATTTCTCTCAAAAAGAACCAGCCAAATTAAACGATCCAGCCTAGCATAAAAATTTTCAATTTAGAATTTAGTGTAAATGAATGCCAACAAGATATGGATTTTAATAAAGGTAATTCAATTTTAATGAAACGCTTAGAAAAGTTTAGGTTGGGTTTTATTTTTTTAGGTTATCTGCGATTGTTTAAAACCCTTTGGACCAAAGCACTTTCACCGTGAAATCACACATTTAAACAACACCAGACAAAACAGTTGGAGTAATAATATCCACGCAACTAAACCACAGGCTATTCTCTGTATAGATAGTATATAACGGAGGGATAAAAGATTATCGTCTACTCGTCATTGACGTCCTTTGCATGTACTAAATAAAGTAAACTAAATTAATAAAATAACAAACAAATTTGATTCCTAACCTTGCGAACTCAAGCATTTAAAGACTCTAAAAAACATTCAACAATCAAATTATAACCAATCCGAGTCGATGGTAGTTTCGTTGTGAGATTCTGATTACTGCAGATATAATTTGGCTTAGATAGGCAATCTCTAGGTGAAAGCGCTGGTCTATGCATTAAAGCGTGTTCAAAAATAACTTGCTATAAATGAAAAGAAAATAGTCATTTAAAAATTCGACCCGAATTCTGTTTTTGTGATTTTTTAGTATTTAATATCTAGGTTAATTTTCATTTAATGAATAACAAAAATCAATCTGAATTTATAGTAAAGTTATGATGTATCAAAATCAAAAAAACCTAAAATACTATAAAACAATCAATTTCAAAAATATTTATTATATCTGCAAAGTTTTATTAGATGATTAAACATTATAACCAATAATAAAAATTAGTCAGTTTCGTCATTTTTGCTAGTCCTGCATGGGCTCTTAAGATCTTAGAAGACCTACCTTAGAAAGGAACAAAGATGTAGTGATTGAAACCTCAGATTATATATATATATAACTACGAGGGGTAAACCGCGATTGGAATCAGGTGTACACATCTTTGGAATTATGTGGAATTATTTTGGAATTCATTAGATAATGCCCCTTCATCCATTGTCTTCTGCTTGGAAATGAAAGTGGAAGCGGAAGTAGGTGTACACGATATTAGATAGCGGTTCACCCCTCGGATAATTATATATACATTCGTAAATTATATTATTTATCGAAAAAAATTTCAAAAACTTGTGATCAACCCAAATTTTTAAAATTTTTATGATTTTTTTTTTTTTGTTTTTTTTTGTTTTAATCAATTTTAATAATTTTTTAGATCCTAAAACAAATAATTATCACCTTTAAGGCGTAAACTATATCGTTAGAGTAATTTTAGAATCTTTTCAATAGATTCTGCGATTGATAATGATATGTGCAGTTTCTTAAGGAAAAAATAGTGCGAAATATGAAATGCATCACTTTTTTATTAATATATGTAGATATGATTATCCATAGCAATATAAATAAATTTATATATATATATCCTATTATCCTATATTAAAGTAATAAATCTTTGGTCAAGAAAACAAGTTTTTTTTAATATATTTTAAAAACAATTATTTTTATCGATTAAAAACACAATGAATTATTCAACTGGTGTAAAATATAACTTTCTATAAGTATATCAGGCGTTCATTCGAATTATTGGTTTTAGAAATTCTATTTGACCATAAATTATTTAATAAATAACATGCTAGGCGGCCATGTAATTTTCTTCTACCGGTAATAGGTACTAACAGAGGTATTAATGAGAGTGAGGGTTGCACAATTTAGAACCCTTGATTGAAATAAATAAGAAAGAAGTAATGTGAATAAAACTGGCAAGTAATCATGAGTAAGGTATAATTTTCTTTCAATGAGAACCAAAAATATTTTGATTAAAGTAATAATTGGTCGATTCATAAATTTTTATTCTATTTTCAGAAAATTCTATACCAAATTGTTTCACTTAGAACCAACAACAACCTAAGGCATTCCTTAAATATAATTGTACTAAAAGCTGAAAAATCTGTATAAGTTTAATATTATTAGAATACTGAATTGAATATCCGACATATTAGTGGGGATATAAGATGTAGAGTCAAGTCTCTTGTTGTCTAAGCTGGAATTGGACGTAAAGAATGAAGCGAATGCTTCTGCTTTACGAAGGTGTCGGTAGCTAGTATTAAGCCATTGTAAAGATAAATGGAAGGAAACCCAGTTTGGTGGAGTTATTAATTACAATCTTCGCAAGATACCAGAATCGTTTTTTATTAGCAAACCAAGCTGTTAGTCGGTCGGGCTTTTTCGCATTCAGAGACTTTTTGTTGTTAATAATTTTGTTGCATTGATTCATGAATTTTGAAAAATAAAATTTAAATTAAATGATTTACTTGATTATTTTTACTTTACCATACAGGGTATGGTCAAGTATTGTAATCGTGCATGAAAAAAGTGGTTTTTTCCTTCTTTTTTTTGAAATATCTCAAAAAAGGTTAAAACTATTTTGATTAAAAAAATTCAGAAACCATGACATTTCTCTCTACAAAAAAGCTATTATAAGTGAACATCAAAAAAATTATATTTTTCGAGATAATAATTGTTTTGTCAAAATGTCTGTTAGTCTGTTAGTCTGGTTGTTAGTCTGTGCATTATGTGGACGAGATAGCTCAAAAACTAGTGTGAATATAGAAACCAAATTTCATTGAATTTGGGTGCATATCGACCCAAAATTAAGGGGAAGGGGGGGGGGTTAAAAATTAAAAATCAAGGCCATTTGAGCAAACTCAACCAAATTTTGTATACATAATCAGTGGACCCTCAGAAGTCTTCAAATGCAAAAACTAACCGCCCAAAATGGGGTGGGGGGGTCAAAAAATGAAAATCTTGGCAATTTACCAAACTCAACCAAATTTTGTATACATAATCAGGCTCACCCTCCACGAGTCTAAAAATGCAAAAACTAACCCCTGTACCCTACATGATTATAAATAATTTTATTAAATATTAAATATAAGTGAGGGCCCAGGTTGTATGGTGAAGTCAAGTGGATGGCCACATCAGAACACGTCAGCTTATTTTTACTTTCACTCAAGACTATTAAGTCCATATTCTTTATTTATGAAAAATAAATGTTCGAATGGTAATTCAACAACAGAATATTTTTCAATTTTATTTAAAATTTATATCTTGACGTTACTCGAAAACATTATCTTGTGAGTTGAAACTTCATCTGATTTATTCGAAAACCCATCCAATTTATTTTAAAATACTTCCTTAAAATATGTTCCCCTTATTAGAGACGAACCTTTGACCATATAAAAAACAAACTAATGACAGGGGTCATTGCATATATTGCATCCAATGAGGCTGTTTCCTCAAGCAAAGGTCTCGGCCTGTTGTGATATTAGGAGATAAGACTCGACAGAATAGGTCTGGAGACTCCAGAGCCCAACGAAAGAAGGAAGCTATCCTTGGATATCCTTGCAAGCGACAAATATTAGAAAAAAAATTAATCATTATTTCCGTGGGTTCTACCAATAGGTGGGGCAAAATTATGCTAATTGGCATCCTACATTGATTTGAAAATTATTAAGAACCATTTTCGAAGCCATGATGAAAAGCATGCACTTGGAGGGATTAATTAATCAATGAATTTTAATTAAATTCAAAAGATTTGATTTAAGTTATAAGAAAATAATTTAAAAAATTGAAAAATATACACATTAGATACCTACCATTTGTTTACATTAGTTTTCTTATAATTTAGAAAAATAGATTAATACTCCAGAACTATTAATACTGAATTAAGAAAATTGGGAATATTTGTATAATTATTTATTTTTTCACGATACCAGGAGTAAACAGAAAGAATACGATCATTGAATAGTCCTTGAGCATTTTAGCAATCAATCTAAGATTGATTATGTTATCCAGTAACGGATTTTTTATTTATTTCTAGCTAGTATATTGTAGAGAATAGAATTAAATTAAAATAAATTTCAATCTAATTAAATTTTCTCCAACATAATACTTCTTGGATGAAATCAACAAAATTACATTTCAAGATACGACAATGAATAATTGAGAAAAAAGCGCATCAGGTAAAATAATTTTTAAGGATGGTCTCCTCTGCTTAATGCAAATAAATATACACTTAGATATAAATATGTAATTTTATTTATTAAAGACTATAGTTTCGAAGGCTTGACCGTCTTCTTCAGTCTTTATATTTTTTTTCGATTGGTCATTATACTCGATTGAATGAAGATTCATTGGTAAATAGGCTCATTCATCTTTCAACGAATATCATTTATTTAAAATTAGAAATAAATAAAAAAGTTAGAAAACCAGTCTCTGTGTGCAGGTAATTAGTATCTAATAGAGTAGTTTTCTGAAATATTTTAAACATAGAAAATAATGATAAAATATACTATTTTTAACCGACTTCAAAAAAGGAGGAGATTCTCTATTCGACTGATTTTTTTGTGTCTATGTTACCTCATATCTCCGCCAATTGTGAACCGATTTTGATGGGTTTTTTTTGCATTGGTTTCAGTCTAGCTTCCCATTGGTTCCGTTTTTTTCATTGGTATTGGACTTTTTTGATATGTTTGTTCAGGCATAACTTCTTTGTTTATGAACCGATTTTAATGATTCTTTTTTTATTGGAAAGAGGGTACCTTAGGGGTGATACCATATTAATTTGGCCAAGTTCTGAAGATATGATCAATGACGAAATAACGTAAATCTCCAATTCTTATGACCAAATAATCGAAATTACCTATAATAAATCAAACCTTTTATAAAAAAATCAATCTTAAAACGTTCATTTAAAACCCGCAAACGTTTCTAGAGAATTTCTATATTTATGAATTTAATTTTATTATCATTTTCTTATTTATTCGCCCGACCCTTTCTCTTACGAGATGCATGCAAGGTATTATCTTAAGTCACTATTCTTAACATCACTAAAAAGAGAAAAATAAAAATAATTCTTCTAAAAAAAAATAAAACCGACTTCAAAAAAATTAAATGCAACAAATAAAATAATAATAGCTTAAAAATGAAATAAAATCCACTAAAAGGTATAAAATAATTATCTTATTTAGTTACAACTAAACGACGAAATATTAACATGAAATTACTTTTTGAAGTCGGTGCCAAACATATACATTTTATGAATCGCACTCGACGGATCTTACTTAGTACGTTTGGCGGGTACGCTCACTTATAGGTATAGTTTGTTTGGCACCGACTTCAAAAAGTAATTTCATGTTATTATTTCGTAGTTTAGTTGTAACTAAATAAGATAATTATTTTATACCTTTTAGTGGATTTTATTTCATTTTTAAGCTATTATTATTTTTTTTGTTGCATTTAATTTTTTTAAAGTCGGTTTTATTTTTTTTTATAATTTATTTAAACAAGATTTAATTTCAAAATGCATTTTCTTCATTACCTACATACCTTCATTAATACTACTCAAACCCACAGCAGGGATTCGAGTACCTACTTTATACACTATTGTCAAATTTATTAGGCTCTTACCATACATTCATTTATACAAGTTAATAGACACATTCTTACATAGACACAAAACTACCTAGAAAAAAAGCCACATGCTAAAATTAACAAAAACCTGAAGGTCAATTAAAAAAAATGTAAAATAAAAGTACTCACATTACAATTATATGAATATTGTAATTTTATATAATTATAGCGAATCCAATTTTATTTCATGTTGACAAAATTTATGATATTTGTCAATTTAACAATATACAACTAAATCCAACTTTTATCGAAAATATTCTCTATTTGATAAATTTCGAAGTTTCTTTAGGATATGTTTACTATAGCAAATAAAATAAAAAAATAAAACAATTTTTTCTACTTAAAATATATCCAAATTAGAATACATGATTAGATAAAAAAAAACTAATAAAAATTCGTGACAGAAATAAGCACCTACCTATAAAATCAATTTATAAATGACAAATGAAAAATATATTAGGTATAAAGAAAGTGATTCTTTGATTAAAAAAATAATTAAATATCAATATGAAGTATGGGTAGAATAGATGTCACCTCTGAATATGTAATATTCCAACTGTACCTATAGGATGCAAATCAACGAGAAGAATGAACTTTCACATGAACATGTTGCTTATATTAGAGATAACGACTGTCTGTTAAAAAATAGGTGAACACGAAGTCAGGCCACTAGCAACAACAGCAACCTGGGTCTATTCAACTCTATTAGACAGCAAGAAAATGAGGCCAATAGAAAAAATAGTTAGCTGGTTTATTTTATTGTTATTTCATTTAGCAAAAGATATCTCTAACATTTTCAAAGTTTTAGGGTAAAGTAAATAATTGTCTATCTCCTTGGATAAACGATGCAAAATTGAGGGGAAATATGAATTAATAGTAGTAATTTTTTTTTTTTTTAGTTTTTTGGTGTACAAAAAAATGTCGTGACTTCACAGAATGAGACTTTATCATCATCTGCATCATCGAGTAGGTATACAGTTCTAAGAGTTTATTTTTTTAGTTTCACTTATATCAAAGCGCAGGCCAAGTTCGAGCATTAGCTTAGCCGTACACGTTGTACGCTATTTACACGAAACAGTTCGAGCCAATTTCGACCTCCCTACCCTAACCACTCAAAATGGGGGTGGGGGGGGGGGCAAAAATGAAAATTCTAGCCTTTTGGTCCAACGGGCTTCCTCATAGCTTACAAAAAGAAGATAAATCTCAACCAAAACTTTATATGAAAAAGGCAAGTTCAAAAAAAGTAGTGAAATCTTTTGTGCAGCCAAGTTAAATTTGCCAAGAATAATTAAGTTGAGAAAATAGTAGATCTCTCAATTTAATTATTCTTGGCAAACTTGGCTTGAACTTGCCCTGTTTTTTCAAAGAATGTTTTGGTTGAGATTATTTTTTACCCAACTACCTACCCTCTTTCACTCAACTTCGATCGCATGTCAACTCTTTTACTTCTCTAAAAGTTTAATATCCCATAGCTTATTGCATTATCTGGGGAAAATACTCCAAACTAAGTCTTTCCTTGTTTTTCATCTCGCCCTCTAAAATATCTCTTAGCAATTACTCTTGTTTTAACGTCTGTTCTATTATCTGAGCTCTTCTCATCCTAGGATTCTTCCAAAGTTTTCTCTAATTTTATGTTTGATTTATTTATCAAATTAATTTACATTCTTTAGCTGAATCAAATCTAGAAGAGATTCAATTAAACAGATTTCTAGTTCTTTATTTGCCTGGGGGCAACCTACTCCTTATGGTAGTTAAGGCGGTTCCAGTTTATTCAATTTTTCTACTGTATTCAACTCGTAAATAGCTTAATTGTCGACTCTATGTCGTAATTGAAGACTCATAATTTCTATATAAACAGAGATCACTTGTGCAGAAATCAACAAAGTGCAGATGGATCGACGATAAGCTCGTTTCGATGTAGCTCGTGAGTAGAGCGGCGAACGCCTCGTCTCGCTTCGAAGCTCCTACTTTCGCTACACGTGTAGCCAGTCCCCCACCACATGACCCTCCTAAAAATGCCCAAACCCGAAAAGTTTCATTTTATGAGTACGGATGAGTACTATCTCGTTTCATCTTAATCAGATTAGAGGGGGAGAAATCGTTGGACGGGGAGGAGAGAACTAAATAAATTATTCATTCTCCGTAATAAAAACGATTCAAATCATATCCTCCAAGATTTTCGTGAATTTATATTTTGTTTGTTAAAAAAGAAAATCAAATGGAATTCAACAATTAATAGTAACATAGTTATTTTATATGTAGTACGCACGTAACAAAGCGAGATTTTGTGTTCTAAATTATTTATTTCAAACAACCCTAGTAGCACAATGTTCCAAACTACATAGTAACTATACAGGGTCTATATAGATTTACGAAATCTATATAGGCACTATATAGTTTGAAACATTACAAATAGTACAGTAGTTGCAATAGTTTGAAACATTACAAACAAGATATTATTTCAGATCTTTCCCTAGTAGTACACTGTTTCAAACTACATAGTAACATATAGGAGCTATATAGATTTTCGAAATCTATATAGGCACTATACTATAGTTATTGATTGTTTATACCTGTGTGAGGTATCATCAGAAAAAAGAAAACATAGGTTCATAACACTAATTTTCTCATAGGAGATTAAACCCAAGATATTATTTCATATCTTTCCCTAGTAGCACAATGTTTCAAACTACATAGTAACTATATAGGGGCCATATAGATTTTCGAAATCTATATAAGCACTATACTATATTTATTGATTATTTATACATGTGTGAGGTATCATCAGAAAAAAGAAAACATAGGTACATAACACTAATTTTCTTATAGGAGATTAAACCCAAGATATTATTTCAGATCCCTCCCTAATAGCACAATGTTTCAAACTACATAGCAACTATATAGGGACTATATATATTTTCGAAATCTATTTAAGCACTATATAGCCACTATATAGTTTGAAACATTGTGCTACTAGGGAAAGATCTGAAATAATATCTTGGGTTTAATCTCCTATAAGAAAATTAGTGTTATGTACCTATGTTTTCTTTTTTCTGATGATACCTCGCACAGGTATAAACAATCTATATTTTGATTTTGTGATTACACCAAACTTGGTAGTCTGAAAATATTATCCTTCTTTATACTAAAAATTTAAATAATAAAAAATAGTGTTTTTCTATATTTTTTGAAATTATATTCATACGAAAACACGTGTGCATAACTAAAGTATATATATTTAAGATGAACTATAGTAAACTAAAAATTCTGAGAATAGTAATCATATTACGTATATACTTATTCTTTTTGATTACTGTAAAAATTGGAAATTGAATTATAAAACACATATCCACTACAGAATTACTAAATTAAATTTCCAGATTAATGTATTCTTTAAAACAGGCCTGCCAAATTATATAACTTAAAAATTTCCAAGGCCCATCACAGATGAATAAGAATAATTACAATTTTTTCAATATTTTTTACATAATTTTTTTCGAAATCTTGCTTTAAATTGAATTTCGTACTTATTGATTTTTATTGTAAGTGATTAATTTGAATGCAGAGATACACTGAAAGTGTTCAATCAGTGTAAATGTAAAAAAAAACAATAGGTACTATAACCAACTATAACCAAATATATGAAAAGAAAAACACGCATTGAACCAACAAAATCTATTTGTATGGTATTAAACACGAAATATGTAAAACAATCAAAATTATTAAAGTAACATTAATCAAAGAATATTTCAAATTTTATTTTAAAATAACACACAAATTTCAATGACCATTTCTTTCTTTCTGTCTGATTTTTGCGTTTCTTTTCGCTTCTTTAATTTTTATAAATATATATCAATAGTTGAAGTTCACTATTATTATTTAAAATGTTATTCTTCATGTAATTATAGGGAATATATTTTGAAATACCAGATACAAAACACAATTCGTCTTATAGGCATGACCGCGGGCAAGTCCACCGTGGACAGCGGGTTGGGCAGGCCATCCTTAGAATGTTTAAAATCCTATTAATAACTAATAAATGTTTTTTCATTCTTTTTATCTTTATTTGATAATTCTCTTTGTACTATTTAAAATGGAGGAAACAATTCCAAGCTGATTTCTTCTTTTTCGAAGGGTGCAAAAAGTAATTTTTTGTTATTTCATTGAAATTATATCCATTCATCTCTTCATGACTCATTTACATAATAGAAAAATTTTCAAGAAAATTAAATTTTATTTTTCTAACAATATCGAAAAAGTGATCACAGGGGGCTATGTTTTCTTCTTTTTTTTTAAGGGTGAAAAAACAGTAATTTTTTTAAAGATATTCCAATGAAATTATATACATTCATCTCTATATGAAATACTCATTTAAATAAAAGTAAAATTTTCAAAAAAATAAAATCTTATTTTTCTATCAATATCGAAAAAGTGATCATAAAGGGGGACACTTTGGTATTTTTGCTACTTTTTCGAAGGGAGCAAAAAGTGTTTTTTAACACGCTTTTATTAGTTTCACCTGTATGTTTGTTTGTTTGTTTGTATGTATGTATATAACTGACTCGTTTGGGCTCGATTTTGCCCCACTTTAAGCGATCAGATTTACTTTAAACGTTGTAGACTTATCAACGACCGACGACAATACAATATTTTGATAAGCTTATCTCATTATCCTGATTAGGATCGCCAAGATTATTTTATTATATATGTAAAGTTGAAATCTCAAAATAGTTGGCGCACAAACTCGGTGCGCCAACAACGTCCTCTGGCCCAGCAAATCGAACTAAAAAGTCAAAAATAAAATATAGTTTAAAAAAACTAAAAAAAACCGCTTTAATAGCAAATCGAACTAAAAATCAGGAAATAACTTTTATTTATATTTTATTCAACTGTTATAAAAAGTATACTAACACAATATGTTTCAATAATTTTCAAAAATTCTAAAATAAAAATAAAGTTATGAAAGAAAATTAATTTCATTGTAAAAAAGCTTGGGGTGCTTTTTATCATATTTCTATACTAACTCTACGTTTACAAATAACTATTAATTATATATTTACAACAATCAATATCGAGCACCCACGCTTTTTTACAATGAAATTAATTTTCTTTTCATAACTTTATTTTTATTTTAGAATTTTTGAAAATTATTGAAACATATTGAGCTAGTATACTTTTTATAACAGTTGAATAAAATATAAATTAAAAGTTATTTCTTGATTTTTAGTTCGATTTGCTATTAAAGCATGTTTTTTTAGTTTTTTTAAACTATATTTTATTTTTTTAAGATATTTCAATGAAATTCTATCCATTGATCTCTATATGAAATAATCAGTGATATTTACATTTTTAGGCACACATACTCTATTTACCATATATATATAAATAAAGTAAAAAAAAAATGAAATTATTTTTTCACTGGATCTTATTTTATTATGATAATTATATTAGCTTAATATTTCAGAATTCAAAAAAGAAATTTAAATGTTAAAGATAATAATTATCTAAATATGAATGGAATGAGACTATTAAAACTAATAAAAATTTAACGTATAAAATAAAGCTATTATGCATTAAAGTCCCTTAATTCACAGAAATAGAGTTGAAGGCACGAATACAAAATGTTTCCGAAAATACAACATGAGTATTTCGCAGATGAAAAACAAATAAGATTTTTTTTTTAATTTAAAATACTATTTTCTTATTCTAAAATTGTAATTATCTTGATTAGAAGCCCATACAACAATAGGATCCAATTCAAACTTGCTTACTTACTCCTTGAAGGTGAAGTGCAGGATCGAATTATAGAATTTAAGTAATTTTATTGCATTTTAAATTCTTTGATCTTTGTACCAACATACATATTTCTATTTATTCTTTATTTATCTCATCTTAAGATTTAATCTTAACTTTTGCCCACTCATGAATAATAAAAAATATAATGACATGTGTAAATCTGTAAACGAAAGCGATGACGAATTTGAAGGTTTTTTCGGAATAAAATCGAAAATAAATTGGAATTCAAAGTACACACTGTTTTAGCATGCAATTCCAGCTAGTCGTTTAGTGAAAACTAATACGAAATTGAAGAGCCTTTCAAAATATGAGCTGGATTTAGGATTTTTTTTTATATTTATTGTTAATTTTTTTGTTTGTATAAGCGGAAGTTTTTTTTAAATCTTAAACGTGTAGAGTCAAACAGAATAGTTATATCCATGGTTACTTACAACAATGGCCACCCATATTATAATACAATATCATAAATATGGTAATTAAGAAATCTTATTATCGAAGTAATTATACCCATGGCTGTTTGCAGCAGCCCAGACTGAATCTTGTATGAATAATGAAGAATACTCATAGGGAATAGGTATAGTTGCTTGGAAAGCTGGTAATCTAAAAAGAGCTCACATGGAAAATAAATCCCCAGGTGGTCTAAATTGCAACTAATCGCTGATTTTTTTATAGAATTTTATAATTTTATTTTAGAAGAATGATATTAACTAATTTTGAGATCCGTTCTATATGCAAAGGACGAAGATATGTTGATGAATAAATAGAATATAAAATGTACGCACATATATAGACATGAAAGTGATGTTTGTCTTAAGTTGAAAATTGGATTTCAGGAAAAGACTGAATGAAGTAACTATGAGTAAATAATTCCATGGGAAAAGAGGTAATGGAATGTTATAGACGGAAGCTTTTTGTTCTCAAATTATAAGAGAACGAGAGTTAAGTCTCTCAATAGAGCTGAGGGGAAAAGACGAAATCCAATTTTATAATCAACTTTAAATAAATATTTACTAATAATTAGAATAAGACAGGAAGGATGTCTTCTTGTAACAATAACATAAAATTAATTTATTTCATCGGCTAAAGATGATTCGGAATAATAAATTTGTCTGTTAGGTTGTTAATTGATGTGGAACAGTTAATCATCTCGGAAGTTTTGTTTGTCAGGGTCCCTCGGAGAAAGGGAGAGCGAAAAGAGAGAGAAAGCGGCAGGCGAAAAAAGAATGAGACACGATCCTTTGGCATTTGAAGAAGTCCCGGTGCCTCCTGAAGATATCCCGTTGGTTGTCTGCACGAGGCGGCCACGTGCTCGCAATGACCACTCCAGGAACTCCTGAAGAGACTCCTGTGCAGAACTAACTATTGACAGACCATGATTGCTCATTCGTTTCACTTTCCGTTCAATTATTATACTCCTTAACCGATTAGATCATTCCAGGTGATGCTTCATTGACCAAATGATAAATTTAATATACATGCACTTCCATGAGGCCCCCAAGAGAGCTTTGAAGAAATTGATTTGTAATTATCCAAACGTAAACAGAAATTCTTTACCTTGTAATTAGGAAATTTAAGATAGGTATAAGTAAGTAGGTACATCTATTTATGTACATATGGGAAAATAGAAAATTTCAAGTCATGCTTAGAAACAATTTCCCTTTTAGCAGAAGAAAACAATTATTATCATACCCAATTTGAAAAGTTTACTACTACCTCCATGAATATTCAGACGAACCCAACCAGTTGTTTCAGTTAAGTAAAATCATTTTATATCCGTATTGCAAAGCGGATTATTTGAAGTTTTGATATTAAAATAGAAGTTTCATTTACTACTCTTGTACTATTATTTATATATTTAAAAAAATGGTTGTAGTTAATTTGTATTGATGTTTGTTAATTTGTTGTAGTTGGATTATATTGATGTTTGGAGGACCTAGCCACCGAGTACTTGTGCCTCTAAGCAGTTCGAGGAATAAAGATTTAATTATTTATTTAAAATGTTGTTAAGGTGCCAATAGCCTAGTTACAAGAGCATTAAGAATTTCAATAGCTGTTCTCGCTTCTTTTTTGATCAGTGACAAAAATTAAATCCACCTTATCAAGGTAATGTCAAACCCAGTGAATAAGGAATTTCCCGATCAGAAAATTTTGATCACTGACAAAGAGTAAGAAAGAAAAAGGACAGGAAGATCTAACCGAACAAACGAATTCGACAATTCGTCTATCTCTAAGACATCTAGAGATTGGAACTCTCTTCCTCCCACCGTCTTCCCAGCAACATATAACCTTCAATCTTTCAAGACACGCATCCACGAATACCTTCAACTCCGACCCAATCCCTAAACCTCTTCTTATTTCCAAGATGCAGGGGCCACCGCGGACTACAGAGGTTGAACCTTTTCGGTGCACCTTCTTCTTGTATTAGTATCATTATAAAAAAAAAAGAAGAAACGTGGAACTTAATAGAAGCGAAAGAGTTCGCGAAAGAAGAAGACGAGTAGTTGCGTCAAACCAGTCTGTGACGGACTCTATGATGATAATGAAATATTAAACACTGCATAAAATTCAGAGCAAGCAAGGGAAAACACAATTTTCCAAGATAAGTTCAAAAAATATATATATATATATTTCTAAAGAAAATCACTTATAGTAGCTATATCCAAGCTATTATGGATAATTTTTATTACATGTCAGAAGGGTTGTATCAACTTTTTCAGCTTCAGTGCCAAAAACTAATAATAATGAGCAAGTAATAAAAATTATCCATTACAACTCAGGTTCAGTAGAAGACAATCTCTCGCGAATTTCTTTAAAAATTTTCCAGGATATTAAAGACTCAGTAATAATGATCAATGCTTGAAAAAGGAGATAAAACAAAGAGAAGAAGAAGAATAAAAAGTTCCAAAAAAAATCCTATAATCCACGGAGATTCAGCACTCATCTTTCGTTGCAAGAAGGGACTAAAATATCATATTTTCTGGACAAAGTCGGATTTTATATTATATAAGAGTGATGCTACTATAGTAGCACAATGTTCCAAACTATATACGAGTAGTAACTATATAGTGCCAATATAGATTCTCAAAATCTATAGGGACAATATAGTTACTGAAGGAGACAATAAAAGAGTGTGTCTTCTGCTGGATTTATAAATTGTATTTATTTATAACGAGACTATAGTTTCGAGGGCTTTGCCCTCTTCATCAATCTATTACAATTGATTCACAGGAATTAATTTATGAATCCTGTGAATCAATTGTAATAGACTGATGAAGAGGGCAAAGCCCTAGAAACTATAGTCTCGTTATAAATAAATAAAATTTATAATTCCAGCAGAAGACACTCTTTTATTGTCTCCTTCAATATATAAAAATTCTGCTACTCTCAGCACAAAAACTTTCAATTTAATATAGTTACTATATATGTAGTTTGAAACATTGTGCTACTAGGGTAATAATAATAAAGATTAAACTTTTTCGAATTTTCACTTTATGGGATATTTGTCCACGTATTAATATATATTTAATAACAGGGCATATCTTATTTGAAATTTTCAGATAATATTTTAATCAAAATCAAATTACGTACAAATACTTAACAGATTTAGTAATTTTTTCCAAAAGCAAGTAACCACTTATTGACTAGACAAGAAATTAGAATATTAATAACAGCAAAGAGGAAGTTAATATTTAGCATATAAATTGCATTGAAATTTATTTAAAGATTTTTTAAGTGATTTGACAAATTAAATATAAATAATATTACGTAGCCGAAAAAAATAACTTTCATTTTCACTTGAGTGAATGAAGTTGCTTTTCTCCCGAGAAGTTTACTTTTTGCTAGGCCCATCTTTACGCATTCAAATACACAGAAAAGTACTTTTCCTAAATTAAGATTTAGAAACTCAAATTTGTTTTTATATTTAAATATAAATTAAAAGAATATATAGAAGGGTGTAATTTGATTAATTTATTGATACATATTTTAAATATTTAGTGTGTTATAATAATAATTTGTTTGTCAATAACACAAAATTATAATGTTATGAATAAAAATTAATCTTAGAAGGTTCTATAAAGAAGAGAAAAGTAGAATTAAAGTGAAAAATTATTAAATTCAATCTTCGAGAAGAATTGTTTTGAAAACATTTAGATCAGATACGATCTCTTGAATACTTTTTATTTGTCATAAAATAACACGTTTTTTTTATAATGGTTACAACATAAAGTTTTCATTACGGTAACATATCGTTACAAATAAAATATGTATTCAGGCAGAGTACTCTAAGTGTACAGTAATTATATCTCAGTTTTAGAGAAATCACAGTGGATGTCGGCTAACAGATTTTATTTGTATAAAAATTATTACGGAGGCGTAGTTATCCTTAACTAAGACATTAATGGAGAGTGAGGACCCAATTATCAGTGTTTTAATGCAGTGGTTCTTAACCTTTTTGTTGGCGAGTCCCATTTAATATCGATTTCGTAGCATTATAAAGGATAATGTATTTTCCAGGACACAGTACCATGGGAAGTATTAATGGTTAAAATTATCAGAACTACTCGATGGAAAAGATTTCGTTTTGCCGAGAGTAGCAGAGTTGTTGGTTTTTAAAGAGAAATCACTGAGGTTGTCCTCTGCTTGATGCGAATAAACATAAGATTCGTTTGTTGAGTGATCTGCTTAGTATACTACGACAAAACGAATTTAGATAATTCCAATCGGGTATTCGAACCGAAACGAGAAATAACATATAAAATATGTATACTTAAAAAGACTGATGATGAAGGTAAAACCTTCAAAACTATAGTCTTAAAAAATAAATTATATATACATATTTATAAATACCTACTCTTATGTTTATATTTGCATCAGGCAACGGATAGATTTCTATACCTACTTGAATTTGTTGGATAGATTTTGCACTATTAATACATATTTGGTAATAAGCATAACATCTCCTTTTCAGCGACAAATAAGAACGAATTTGAAATCCGATTTATTTTGGAAGGTAAGAAGTACAGAACTCTCGAAAAGCAGCCCAGCTCTGTATAAAGTAAAAAAACTCAGCTAAATTCTACTCTTTGAAAGCTTTATAGGGATAATTCACAATACATTATATAAAAATATGTTTTAATTATGATAGCATCTTCCCTAACAAAATAATATCTGATGAAAATGAAAATACAATTTTTGATCTCTGAGGAAGATGCATATATACATAAAACTTGAAAATTTTAAGTTTGTTTCTTGTTTAGTTTGCGAGTTACAATACTCCGACAGCCAGAAAAACACAAAGAAAGATACTGAGACCTAGAGCTCTGTTTTACTTTAGTAAAGTACCTAAAAAATTCCTAAAATAAACAAGCTTCTTGAATCCAAATTAAAACTCTATAAAACTATATTAAATTCTTTGATTTTTCAAAACTATCTCATCTAAAAAATGAAAACTAGCTTCTACCACCAACGTACTATAATCTTAGGCTACAAATTTCTATGAAATCATTTAAACCCGAACCCTTTCCCTTTTTCAAAAGAAAAAGTCAATTTCGAATTATATCCAGCGATTTGCTGCTGGTATGTTTATTTAATTTATTTATTCATTGGAAGGTATATACATAGACATCTTACAAGGTTAATTATTGAATGTAAATATCCCCGTTTTCATTTTCGAGAGAATATAAATATGTAATATTTTGGCTAAAAAAATGGCTGAGTTTTTTCATTTGTTTTGATATGGAATAGCTAATAGAATACTTTCGTTGGAAGGTTTTAAATGATTTTCGGCAGTGTAAAAAAAAAGTGAAAGCGACCGTTACGGACGAGAAAAAAATCCCACTTAATATGACAGCATTTTCGAATTCCGCATGTTCAAGAAATATCCATGGCTAGCTAGGATACCACTTTCGTTTTTATGGCTGGGTTTTGGAAATTTAAAATTAAAATGAACGATCGTTTTCAAGCGAATTGTATTGAAATTCTCACACGTTCAATTAAAAAATAATTAAATATTTGATGAGCATTCTCAATCATTTATCCGATTCAAATAAAATATTAGAATTAAATTTGTAGAAAACTAACATTTTTATAAATAAATATATCGATATAGAGATATAAGTCATTTTATTCTAATGGATAGACAGAAATAAGACATTTGAAATGCAGATCTTTATGAAAATATAGAAGATATAAATGGGTAGATAGAATAATTCTAATTATTATGAAGAACTCGGAGCACACATTGAGATGCGGGTAGTATTTTATAGGCTGAGATAGAAAATAAACGAAGAATAAAAAAAAATATAGAATATCTTCACCCATCTAAAGAAAATCTGGTATGTGCTTTTAGTAAAGGAGTTGGCATGGAAGTGCATCAAAGACAAAAATTGTGTCAAACCTGACTTAGAACTGTTTACTCGATGATTTTAAAATAAATGAATGAAAATTAAAAAACATTATGAGAGATGAATTTTTGAAAATGCTTGGATAGTCTGAGTTTTGTTCCAAAAAATAAACAAATCAAATATGCATTACATTTCTTAAAATATAATTCCATTTGCATTATAATATTTTATATTTTTATTTTACCATTCAGGGTATGGTCAAGTATTGTAATCGTGCATGAAAAAAGTGGGTTTATTGCTTCGTTTTTTCGAAATATCTCAAAACGACTAAAACTATAATAAAAAAAAAAAAATTGGGCGAAACCATGGCATTTTGGCCTACAAAAAAAGCCCTAATGAATGAACATGAAAAAGTTATATTTATCGAGATATTAATTATTTTGTCAAAATGTCTGATAGTTAGTAGGTATGTTACCAAATTTTGTGTACGTTCTAGCTCAAAAAATAGTGTGAATATCAAAAGGAAATTTTACATGTAATATTGAGATTAAGAGCTCGTTAGATTTTGATTGAAATCAAACAAAAAATTAGGAGGGTTCTTAAAAAATTAAAATGGTTAAATTTTCAAACTAAAAAAACCTTAAGAAAAATGGTATTTAGTATAAAAGAGAGATATAATAAACAAGAGAGGCTTTTTTTTAGGAGCCGAAATTTTAGGGGGAGGGGGGGTCAAAAAAGTAGAACTCAATTTAACTCCTAGACCAGGGCTATCCAACCCGTGGCCCGCGGGCCGCATGCGGCCCAGCACTGCAATGAGTGTGGCTCAAAATAAAATCATTAATTTCCTTTAAATATTGAGATTTATATGTAGAAATATATTTATTCCCTTTTTCGAAATATGAATGTAAATTTGTAGAATATGTGAAGCTTTTTTCAAGAATAAAATTCATTAAAAGCAAAATTATAACCTCAACTATATAAGATAAAAAAAAATAATGAAGTTTCAAATAAGTATTTAAAAATTCTTCTTCTTCTCATATTTTGAAATAAAATATTTTAAAATAATAAAATTTTCAAATAAAAATCCAAGAAAGCGAAAATTTACATTAGAAGATTCTCATTTATAAGAATATAGTATATCATAAATTGCAAATTAGTCAAAAATTCATAGGGTTCTTTCGTAAATGATTATGAATTATTTTATTAAATATTAAATATTTAATTTTAATATTAAATTTACTGTATGGTAAAGTCATGTGAATGACCACATCAGTATAATTTGATAAAGAGATATTATATTTTATGAAAATATTCCTGAAGCATTGTCCATCCAGAAAATCAAAAAATGTAAAAAGTAGGTAATCTGAATTCATATTGACATGTATTCAAAAAAGTAAATGATATATTTTTTGATTATACATATATTTGTATTCACTTAGATTGTTTTGTTTGAAAAAATATAAGAATGGCTATCGATATTTTATGCAGTGGATGGTGCATGAATGATATAGAAAGTAAAATGTTGTAGGGGTGGATGTGTGAGGCGAATGAATTTGTTTACCGACACTCACTGAGCCTGCCTGCAGGATCTGCTACCGACACAAACCTGTCATTTAAATAAAACAGGCAAAAGCTTGCAAATAAATAAACACATGAATAATTCCTTCCATTCTAAAATGGTATTAGCTAATTATTAATATTATTGTTTGCAAATAGAGAATGAACTGCTTTGATATTTAGATTATTATGGTAACAAAACCAATCGGAGATATATTTATAGGCATAAATATGAAAGGAGAGGGTGAGAACGAAGAAAGGTAATTGTTATGACGGCTTTCCCAATTAAGGGAAATGCGTTTTTTTAAATGTTACAAAGGCTTGTTTCTATAGTAGTGGTATAGGTATACAAAGAAGAACAGATGCACTTGGCACTTGACAGTTTCCAAAAAGTTGGATTTTTGGCAGAAACAAATCTATGAAATGCCATTCAATATTGAAGATAAGTGTTAAGACTTTTTAAGGACTCAGCACCATTTACAAAAATTTTAATGTTTTGGTAAAGTAGTGAAGTGTTTTTATTAATAGAGTACTTTTGGTACAACCGTGTGATAGCTTCCATTTCCATATTAGAGTCAATTTTTCTGCCAGAAGGCCAACGCATATTCGGTACTTTGTTTTTTGTTTTTTAAATTCAAACATTTAGGCACCAGAAGGAGTTTTCTACTATTTTTCGTTATTTAGGTATCATAGATATCGGAATCCAGATAGACAGAGAAAGTCACCCTGAGAATGATTCTTCTCCACTCTCCAGACGTTTTTAAAACATGTTTCAATAATTTTCAAAACATTTCATCAATATCATCATATTTTGAAACCCATTATATTTTTCATCTTCTTCTCTATCGTCTAAACACACCAAGATACATTTTTTTTGTAATAATATTGATAGAAGAAGTTGCACTACAACCTCTGTAGAACAAGTATAGGGTTAGAAGTTGAGTGGGCGTGACTTTTGCTACTGAAATAATGTGGTCATTCCAAGAAAGGTGATATCCAACATTGATATGTTGTTACAAAATCCCATTGATCAAAGGAAATGTCTATGAACGCGCCTAGAAATTAGTCAACATTGTCGTCTATTTAAATCTAAATGTTTCGATAAAGCGATGTTTGCACGATTGTTTTGTAAGGGTTGAGCGTTATGGTGGGTACTAGCATATGCGTAACAATGTATCGGATTGGAGGACCCAAGTCTTTAGCAACTTCCCCATTTTATTGGAAAAATGATAAAGTGGTTAATAATTTTCGTTTTGAGCAATTTTATATTTTTTTTTTTCTCTCTTTTCTACATTGCATTGGCATATATGTCCTGACCCTTTTTTACCTATAAACGAAAATCTTCTTTTTGTTTGCATTAACTTTTATTATTATCTTTATGCTTAAAATTGGTTTAAGTGGTTACATTCAACCGAGGGGCAAACCGCGATTGGAATTAGGTGTACTCGTCATTGGAATTATGTGGAATTATTTTGGAATTCATTAGATAATGCCCCTTCATCTATTGTCTTCTACTTGGAAATGAAAATGGAAGTAGGTGTACACGATAGTAGGTCGCGGTTCACCCCTCCCATTCAACTATGTTAATAACTGACATGAGTAGGTACTTAGTAAAAAATTAGGCTGGCCTTGGGCTTAAAATTAATTTTTTAATTATAATGTAAATTAAAAATAAAATTTTATATTTAAAAGTGAATGAAATATAGAATTATTACAATAATAAATTTTAAAAATTTAATTATGAATAGTTTTAAGAAATATTATATAACTGATGTGTTATATTGAAATGCATTTAGGGAAAAGGGTAGTCGGTCTTCATCTAAGTTTAATAATATTCTTGATGAATTATTGAAAATTGAAAGATTGAATATTTTTCCCCAACTTAAATAGAAATATTTAATGAATCATAATAGAAAAATGAGATTAATTATTTGGGGTGACTTATATGATTGTTTAATAATATATTAGTAAATAAATTTAAATTTTATCATGAAATTATTGAAAATATAATGCTCGATTAAATTGTTTTAAAAGAGATAAATCTAAATTATTTACAATTTTTAATAATTTAAAAGGAAAAAGAAAATATGTAAATAATAAACCACCTCATAGTCACCCCAGTTAGGTATATCTGGAAATACGATAACTTAAATTAATATTTGTTGAAAAATTTAATTTCTATCTTAATATGAAATATTCAACATTCCAACAATGGAATTTAGAGGAAAGTGAAAACTTTTTCCAAGACTCGGTATGCTCAATGCAAATTTTGGAAATTAGGCGATTGTGTGAGTGAATGATTTAAGCTAGAAAGTTAAAACTTGGCAGAAATGTAAAGATTATCGATACAAATTCATGTGCCAAATTTCAGTTCTCTAGCTACAATCCTTCAATAGCAATTGGCTAACAATTCGAATTTTTATGATTTTTTTCGAATTTTGAACCAGAAGTACTGAAGCTAGAAAACCAAAAATGTAATTAAATCTTCATTGTTGATATACATAAATTTTATCACTAGAGCGTTCTTTTTATAATTTTCGCTTATTGTGGGTAACTAGAGACAGACAGAAAAAACATGCTTTAAAATGTTTTTTATTCACGTTTCAATTAATTTTAAGCAAGAACAAGAAAAGGAAATTTTCAAGTGAATTCTCCCTCTAAAGAATCATATATATAATACTTAAAATGTAGACTTACATATCAACAAATAATCTTAACTATAGGTAGCCAAGGATTTTAAATAAATTAAAGTTATTAAAATAGTATCTTAATAGCAAGTAATTAGTTACCCTGTGATTTCTAGACGCAAGAGCATGTCGAATAGTCAAATATTCCTCAATGTAGAAAGAGTAACTTGCACTCACAAAGAATCGCCTTCAACTAAAGCGAAATTAGATAAATTGTCCTGCCAATTTATTTATCTCTTTTATATTCAAAGAAAAAAATTATCGATATAAATATTTTTTGAAAGAAGAAAATAAAATAAAGAGAAATATATAAAGAAATTGAGTAAAGATAGAATGCGTTTTCAGGTGAAATATACAAAGTGGTAGTACACAGAGCCGTATATAGGTCTTTGGTCAGGGGAGGGGGGAGGGGGCAAACTTGAATTTGCTGCCCTTCCCCACCTCCCCAATGCTAAATATATACAAAAAATTTCCCCAAAATCTGCCGCTTCTTAAAATTTGCCACCGGGGACACGTGTCCTGGTAGTATAGGCTGTATATAAGCTAGGATATTATTTCTTTTATTCCCGTCTTAATCATAATAGTCACTTTATTGATCTGAATAAAAGGGCTTATTGTGGAATATTATTCTCGCAAAATTCTGAGCGGGAAATAATATAATTTTTCAAAATTTTTAAAAAATTTAAAAAATAATAATATTAATATTTGGGATTTTTTGGAAGCAAGTTAACTCTGGAGTTTCCTGAGGCTTCGGTTGATTCTGGGGGTGTATTAGTCAAAAAATTCAAAAAATGAGTTTTTATCATTTTTGGGCATTAAATTTATATACCGAAAATATATTTCGTCGCTGTTATATCAAAATGCCCTATATAAAAATCAACACATTTCAGAAGCTGTTTTTTTTGTATTAACCCTAATATTTGATACTTCTGGTGTTTTTTTTTAATCTGTAACTTGAGTTCTATCACCTGATAACATACACCAATTTGAGAGCAGATGTACAAATATAAGTGTTTTTCTTCAATAATTTTTTTTGGTAATTTTGACATATTAGGTACGACATTTTGATATAACAGCGAAGATATCAAAAAAGCACTAAGAACCTGTAATAACTAAAAATATTTAAAATTTTTGATAACTAAATGTTGGACAAAACTGTACTAAGTCAAAAATGTTCATTTAAACGATTACCGTGTAAATTTTCTTAAAATTTTAATCTTATAACTTTATTCTTCCTCAGATTGTTTTTACTTTTTTATTTCCTTAAATAGGAATACATTTTTGGTCAAATGTAAAAAAAGGTTTTTTTTACTCAATTCACTTTATATATAGCAGTGTAATATATACCGGAGGATAATAAGGTCTCTTAGAAGATGTTTACTATATACTTGAACCTCCGAATGTGATAGTAGGTATATCAGGAAAAATTGCAATTGGTAGATTTACGAACCTTATAACATTTTATTGATTGAGTATTTATAAATATCAAATCAACATTTTAATTTTTCTCCCATGTACGTGGAATGGAATGGATTCGAAGTCCCGTCACGTGATCTTCGTGAGCTAATCATTTTCTGCGGCGCAACGACATTCAAAGACAGCCAAGGACTAAGGCTTGTTGGGAAAAATAAAAATTAAACAAAAATAGATATGTCAATTGACAAAGCGAAACAAACCGATGCTAATTGAGAAGTGAGAGGCTTTCAGGAAAATCCTTTTATTTTCACAAATAAAAAAAAGTCTAGTCAGGCAGACAAGCAGTCGGAGTTGCGGCGAAAAATTCGGTTACATGATAAATGAATAACAGAATCAAATTTTTGAATTTAATTGAATTTGAATGATTTTATAAAACTTGAATAGGAGAAGAGATATACCAAAATAAATATTCATTTGATAAATACATTCACATGTGATGTGTATTCAGTGTGCACTAAATGGAACTGAACCTTCCAATTTAAAGTGATTTATTTTAAGGAAATTCGCAATAGGTATAAGATTGAATGAATTGAGAAAGTCTTAAACGGTGAAGAATGGGAACCATTGAAGAAAATAATGGTAAATTATAGGCTACATTTGATAAATTCTTAAAAGTTTTAGTTTAATCGAAGTAAATTAATATTTTGATAAGGAATAAGACATGTGGTCACCTCTATGACTTTAGCGTTCATCAATCCCCCATAAATTGAATTAAATAAAAAATGGATTTAGTTTTTTTTTTATTTTAATAAGATTTAATATTTTCATAAGATGTATGTGAAAAGTGTATAGGCGAAAATCAGCGAGAGCTTGGGGCGCTCGACATCGGTAAACAACCTATTATTATTAATTTGAAAAAAATTATCTTGCCGAGAGTAGAAGGATCGATTTTCAAGAAGAAATCAATGGTACTCCTTACGAAGGTACCTACTTGTGCACAGAAATCAAATATAATATTTATCAGAAAGACTGAAAATGAAAGCCAAGCTATGGACCCTATCAAATAAAATTATATAGATACATATATCTGTGAGGTCCATGTATGCTGTGGATGAGGAGGCTCCCTAAAATTTCAAATATTTAGAGTATTTTCATAAATATATAAGGTCGACTTCAAAATTTCAGGAGGATCTTTAAATTTTCAAATTATTATCCTATATTTCAAATATTTCTATAGAAAACATTTTTTGTTTTGAATGGCATATATAATAATATTGGTTTTCGAAATAAAATAAAATTGTTGCATATTTTAAAGGGGAAATTAAAATGAATGATTTTCCGCAAATGGTGCTGATAGAAGGTTTGAAGGCCCTGCCTGGTATATCTTCCAGTTCAAGCACGCCAAAGACAAGACCAGATGAGTTTTAGTAGAATAAAAATTGTTCTCGCTGAGAAACTATTAAAATAGGATTAATACAAAAAAGAATAAATAAAGATGATTCGAGAATCTTTGGACTAATCATTTTTAAGAACTCTCAATATTATAAGATCGGAAATAACTAAGAGTGTTATAGTCAAGTTATTGCTTGCTTATACTAATAGAATTAAGAGATGTTGAAGATTTTCTTATAGGTCAGGCTGATTCATTGTGGAATATGGTCGATTTCCATCTCAGGGACTGCGGAGTTTAAGTCTCAAAAATTAATTTCTGGCTCCTACCCTCACTCACACAAAGCAATATCCGTTTGGAGTGAAGGTCCAAAAATATATTTAAAAAAATCTAATGTTAAATTTGAAAAATAACGAAAATGATGCCATTTGCAAAAAAAAAGCGAAGATTAAAATAAAATTTCAAAAAATGAAGTGTACTTTTTTGGACAGCATTATTCTCTTGTTGAAAAGTTACCAACAGCCACTGAATATATATACGGTGTGAATATGGTACATTTTGACTCTTTACGCTGTGGAGTCACTCATTTTGCAAATTTCATTCGCAGTGTGGACATAAAGTAAAGAAAATTTAAAAAATAAAAATTCTAGGTAGGTTTCACAAAATTTAAAGACAATATGCTTATTATCATGACTCTATATATATTTCGGGGTACGGACGCATCTTCAGGAGTTCTTTCTTTGAACTTTGAGTTTTGAGTCTTCTTCGGATAACGAAAGGACAAATGAAGAAGATTACGATATTTAGGGGAAAAAATAAAGAAAAAATACTTTCAATGGTAAATACTCCTAATTAAACTGACAGAAAAGGCTTTTAATTGCTAAATCAGAAATTAATATCCAAGTCTTGGATTTATCCGATCAATAAAAAATCCCTCTGGTGTTATATAAAGATTTCATACAATTGATTTGAAAGTATTTTTTAAGAGAAACCATCAGAACGTGACTCATGCGGAGGTTGGTTTTATATTCCATTAAATTAATTTTTTTCTTCGGAAAAAATAATCACGACACATTCTTTTATATGTATTAAATATAAATCACTTAATAAAGGATTCGATTTTAAAAAACAGGCAAATGTCAAAATTTTGGAAAATATCAATATTTATTTTTGTGAAAATAAAATGTAATTAGATGTATAATGTTAGTGTTAATGTAAATAAGTCACCAGAGTGACGTAATTTTTTATTGAGATGACTCCAACCGGAAGAAAGACTCATGTATTTAGGAAGGGTAGAGAAAAGTAAAAAAATCGTATTTCATGTTATTACGCCACAAGACTGGGGACCAGGGTGATGTAAACGAGACACTTACCTCAGGTAAACAATGAGAAAGGGCGCCAAATAGGTGAAAAATAAAAATTAATAAATTGCAAAATACAAAAACAAAAAGCTGAAACAATAGCGTAACGTCAGCGGACTGCTTGTACTTTATTTCTTTTATTTGATTATTTCCAATTGAAAAAAAAGAGATCAAGCAAACTCGTGATGTCACACAATCGACTTCAAAAAATAAAAAATCTTATCCTTTTTAGCAAACATTTGAAGTTTTTTTTTCTTACTTTTTTTCAAGTTTATTATTTTTTAATTTTTATCAAGAATTATTGCTTTTTAATAATGAATCACTTGGTGATGGTTGAAAATTTTAAATATTCAAAGCTAAGGTCTCATCCTCACGGAGATTACTAACGGGTCTATCTCCCCCTAGGTTCGAAGAGAGAATTGATTACGTGCACAACTCGTTGGTGGGGAGTCAGTTCTCTCTCGTCTCTATTAAGCTATCACTTTCTTTACTTTTCTTTAGTAAGCAGAAGTTGTCACTCTGCAGAAATACAAAAGATTTTTTCGTAGATCAACCAGATAGATAAGCTGTTTTGAACTCCCTTAAGCCAGAAGGCTAGGACACCAACTTAGAACGGATAATATTCATTAGATCTATTATACCAATATGGAAGAGCAATTCCAAATATAAACGATCACTAGGAGTAAGCAAAACCGATACAGATTGAGGACCAATAAGAGACTAAAACTTAGGAGGAATTAATTATATGACAATATAATAAATAAGTAAAAGTAAACAAATATACAATAATAATATAGGTAATATAACGAATGTTATCTGGTCGTCAGAAAAAGATCATCTGTTTTCCTGTTTAAGGATTGAATTGAATTAATTCATAGGCGTTGACAGAACGTGAATAGATCATTTAGGAAACGTATAGGTCGTTAATTATATTTTATTGTTATTGTATATAATGGACAATTAGCTACTTAACATTTTTAAATGAGTTTCATATATGTGTAATATATTCTCAGTGTCACTGGAATGAATTTAGTATAATAATACAATTTTCACTATTAAAGAAATTTTTCTTTGCCAGAAGGAATATAGTGAGGTATTGTAATCGTACATGAAAAAATTGTTATTTTTTTACTTTTGCTTCCTATTTTCGAAATATCTCAAAAACGGCTGAAACTATTTTGATTGAAAAATTGATCATTTCGGTCTAGAATCAAGCCTTGTTTAAGGAACATCAAAAAATTTATATTTTAAAAAATACTAATTATTTTGTCAAAATATGTGTAGTGAGAAAGTGTGTAGTTCCTTTGTTACCAAATTGTATGTAAGCTCTATCTCAAAAACCAATGAAGATTATTTATTATTAATATTATTATTTTTATATATTATTAAATTTTGGTTGAAATCGGACCAAAATTTAAGGAGTAGGGTTTTTAAAAATTTTAAGTTTTTGTCCAAATTGTCCAGATTTTGCAAAGTTAACCCTTAATGTCTTAGGGAACTATCAGCTGCGAAAATCAGCTTTTTAAAATAAATGAGGGAACAGAGAGGGTGTATGTTAAAGTAATGAGATGCCACATCCAATATATTTTAGTTTATTTAAAATAACAATTAGGATTGAAATATATAAGAATATCACGATATGAATGAGTTTATTTTTTTTTACAATGAAAATTATTATAGCCAGATTATCCTCAAAAAATCGTCATAAAAGAGGGTAACGAAAAAATATTATTACTGAATATCTCACGAAAAAGTCAGGTGGCACATCCATATTTATTTATATTAATATTGGTACCCTGTTGAAGAAATCAGAATATTACACACTTCTTTAATGATGAGGATATTTTTTTTATTAATTTTATTAAACGAGTTTTAATTTTACACAAAAGCTATTGTGTTTTAAATCTAAAATATGTAGCATTTATTAGATACATATA
Organism: Forficula auricularia; assembly: GCA_024734495.1. Lineage (NCBI taxonomy): Eukaryota > Metazoa > Arthropoda > Insecta > Dermaptera > Forficulidae > Forficula > Forficula auricularia. The sequence goes on along the minus strand of JALMQS010000228.1, from coordinate 1,841,982 downwards.
GCTTTTTATTTCGAGACTTTTTAATCATAGCTTACATTGAAAAATAAAAAAATAAAAAATAAGAAAATCTTACTTTTTGAGTTTTGTGATTTGAAAAGTAAATAAAAATAATTTTTATAAAAAAAATAAAACCGACTTCAAAAAAATTAAATGCAACAAATAAAATAATAATAACTTAAAAATCAAAGAAAATCCACTAAAAAGTATAAAGTAATTATCTAATTTAGCTACAACTAAACGACGAAATATTAAAATGAAATCACTTTGTGAAGTAGGTGCCAAACAAACTATATAAGCGAGCGTACCCGCCAATCGTACTAAGTAAGGATCCGTCCAGTGCAATTCATAAAATGTATATTTTTGGCAACGACTTCAAAAAGTAATTTCATGTTAATATTTCGTCGTTCAGTTATAACTAAATAAGATAATAATTATTTTATACCTTTTAGTGTAGTGTATTTTATTTTATTTTATTTTTAAGTTATTATTATTTTATTTGTTGAATTTAATTTTTTTTAAGTCGGTTTTATTTTTTTTTATAAAAATTATTTTTATTTTTATCTTTTTAGTGATGTTATTAATAGTGACTTAATATAATACCTTACATGCATCTCGTAAGAGAAAGCGTCGGACGAATGAATCAGAAAATGATAATAAAATTCAATTCATAAATATAGAAATTCTCTCGAAACGTTTGCGGGTTTTAGATGAATGTTTTAAGATTTTTTTTAAAAAGATTTGATTTATTATAATTTCGATTATTTGGTCATAAGAATTGGAGATTTACGTTATTTCGTCATTGATCATATCTTTAAAACTTGACCATATTAATATGCTACCACCCCCAAGGTACCATCTTTCTAATAAAAAAAAATCATCAAAATCGGTTCATAAACAAAGAAGTTATGCCTGAACAACATATAAAAAAAGATCCAATACCAATGAAAAAAACGGGACCAATCGGAAACTAGACTGAACCCAATGCAAAAAAATCATCAAAATCGGTTCACAATTGACGAAGATATGAGGTAACATAGACACAAAAAAAATCCAGTCGAATTGAGAACCTTTTCCTTTTTTGAAGTCGGTTAAAATTGCAGCGCTTCTCTATTTGGCTTGTAAACTATGTCGTATTTTTTAGGGATTTTTTTTAAATCTTATCTATTTATATGTGCATTGAAGAATAATATATAGGTTATGTCAAAATTTTAATTTTTGATTAAGTTTTAAAAAACGAGCAGAAAACCTTTAAAATATGTGTGTGATTTTTTTTTTTAATTTCATATCAGATTAAGCAAAGATATTTAGAACGTTGAGTCCATTTTCACTGCGGGGTGCATCAGCAGCTCTAGCCCATTTTTAACCGAGGAGGAGGTTCTCTATTCGACTGAATTTTTTTTTTTTTTTTTTTTTTTTGTGCCTATGTTACCTCATATCTCCGCCAATTCTCAACCGATTTTAAAAAAAATTTTGCATTGGGTCCAGTCTAGCTTCCGATTGGTCCCATTTTTTTTCGTATTTTTTTCATAGGTATTAGACCTTTTTTATTAGGTTTGTTTAGACCTAACCTCTTTGTTTATGAACCGATTTCGATTGTTCTTTTTTTATCCGATAGGGGGTGTCTTAGGGATGGTGTCATATTAATTTGGTCAAGTTCTGATGATATGATCACTATTAATAACATCACTAAAAAGAGAAAAATAAAAATAATTTTTAAGAAAAAATAAAAACCGACTTCAAAAAATTAAATGCAACAAATAAAATACACTAAAAGGTATAAAATAATTATTATCTTATTTAGTTACAACTAAACGACGAAATATTAACATGAAATTACTTTTTGAAGTTGGTGCCAAACATATACCTTTTATGAATCGCACTCGACGGATCTTACTTAGTACGTTTGGAGGGTATGCTCGCTTATAGGTATAGTTAGTTTGGCACCGACTTCAAAAAGTAATTTCATGTTAATATTTCGTCGTTTAGTTGTAACTAAATAAGATAATAATTATTTTATACCTTTTAGTGTATTTTATTTGTTGCATTTAATTTTTTGAAGTCGGTTTTTATTTTTTTCTTAAAAATTATTTTTATAGCACAAGCCCTTCAGGCAATCGCACAAGTTTCCAGATGGCTAGTCTGCCCCTGACCTTAATCAAGATTTTTCTGGAATAACTTGGATTATTTTGTGTGAAAAAACAAGTGAATGATTTGAAATTAGTTTAACTAAGAAAATCGCTAAGAGAATACGTGTGATAAATGACACCTGACTTAAAACTGTAATCAAAATATAGTTTAGCGATCTTTATTTATACGACGATACAATTTCCTTGCTTGATTTTATTTTTAGTTCCAAGTTTTAAACATCATTTGTTTAGTGAATAAGTTCAACAAGATTTATAATTATCTTCACTCTAGTTTAGAATTAATTAATAAAATATCTATAGTTCATTTTCTAATCAAGAATTTTTTAAGTTTTAGTGGCGTATGGTTTAACAGGTGATGGATCATATTATAGAATTCATTAAGTTTGAACTTCAGAGTGGCAGATAAATGTGATTGTTGTTATGTTATGATTAAAACCATATTAAAATACCCCATTTCATTACAAAAATGAATATGAAATTTTTACAAACGAGATAGGAATTCTTGAATAAACATTTTACGAGGAATATATGAATTTTCATTGAAGAAATTTGAAATGATAACAAAAGTGCACATCTCTATTTATCTATCAATTCGTTTGATTCAACCTAAACTTTTTGTTCGATAGTAAAATATTTATAAGGACAAAGGTTGTCCTCTGCTTGATGCAAATAAACATACACCTATAAACCTATATTATATGTAAATATTTAATTTATAATAGGTACTTATCTGATAGAGATTATAGTTTCGTAGCTTTTACCTTAACCATCATACTTTTTAATTATAAATATTTTATCTATTATTTCTCATGAGTTCAAATACCAGATTGGATAAAGATAAATTCAACGAATCGAAACAAACTATTACTGATTTTACTTAGAGAAAGTGGTGTAGTTTTTAACCTGTAAACTCCTGATGATGGACTAATAATCCGAAATATATTGAGTTTGTATAAACCTCTTTGAGTTTTATTTCATTCACTGTGAAACTACACACCATTTACTTTAATTTATTAATTAAACTATTACTGTATTACTGTAATTAGGGTTTTTGAACCCATGATAAAGAACATATAGAATAATTATAATTAAAAATACTGATGATAAAGGTCACACGTTCGAAACAATAGTCTCTAACAAATAAATTATATATATATCAGCTACGAAGCCCGCCTTCGGCGGGTATCTTGCTGTTCAAAGTTTTCTGGTATCCCCTTCCCCACTATTCCACAGCTATAATAAAATAATTTATAATCATCCACTGATATTGTCAAGATTGGGAACAGGCCAAAATATTTTTTCTAATCGCGAAATATAATAGTAAATGATAATTAATAAAATAATTTACAATAATTTATGAAAGAACCCCCCTATAGATTTTGGACTGATTAGTATTTAATCATATCTCTCTTTTTAAATACGGGGGCTCTTCTAGGGCAAATTTAGCTTTCCAGTATTTTTGTTTGAAAATTTTAGATTTTAAATTATTTTTGAATTCACCCGTATTTATTTAAGACAATGCCTAATCACATCAGTAACCTCCAGTGAATCTCTTTAGCCAATCAGGTAGATTACTCCATCGTCGCGATTAAGTGGATTAAAATATGCATAGATAGATAGGTAGATGTTTATTTGCATCAAGCAGAGGACAACTTTATTAATTTCTACTTATGAATCAACAATTCTGCAACTCTCGGGAAACTAAATATTTTCAATTAAATATAGTAAGTATTTATGTTTCTGTTATAATGAAAGAAGCATATATTTTCCAGTAAGTAATAGAAGCTAAATTCATGAATCAGAACTAAAACTTAAAACAATTAATAAGAGTGTTCTTAAGAAAATGAAAATAAAAAAAAATAATAATAATATTATACATAACTATTTAAAATGAAACGCGATCATTGAATTGGGTAATTTTTATCCTCGGTTGTTTCAAATGGATTTTGTGACACAATGAGTATATTATTTATAATTATTTTGTTATTCTATGGTTATGAAAAGAACATAATCCAGAATTGAAGTCATTAAGATTAAAGGAATAAGTAACTCATTGATTTTTTGAATTGAATGTATAATAGCTTTTTGCTGGATCAATTGCTTAATTATTAGAATCCATAAATAAGAATTATTCAATGAGGAGCTATGAGCAATTAATCTTAGTCTAGCTTAGACTAAGATAGATTGCAAGTTAAAGAGTGAAGAAAGTACCTTGTTGGAGAAATCGCTTAGGTGGCGGCGGCGGAAGAGGCTGTAAATTCTGCATTTGGTGCTCGTTCGACCACGGAGTGGAAGAAGGCTGCATCTGCCACTGAGCTTGATACATTGACTGAAGTTGAGATTGCTGGTACATATGATGACAATGTTGGATCGAATGGTGAGTTTCAGTGGCCATTGCGGCCGCTCACTCAGGTGAGGGAACTACCAAAGTAGTAGCAGCCTTAGTTGGTTGCAAGATGGTATATTGTTTCTATATAACAGGTATAAGGGGCAGAAGATTACTCCCTGGGATCACCTAAATTCTTCAGTGGCAAATCTAAGCCAATAGGTAAGTTCGTAGAATCACAACAAACAAGAACCATGACGAAACCGCAAACTGCCACGATCAATTTTAGAAGACAAAATACTTGGATACTACCTTCTAAAAGAATAATGAAGACCTAAAAATTTCAAGATTTGAAATAACTTTGTATTTATAATGAAAGCAAAGAAAAAAGTTTGAAAATAAGTAGAAGCACAGGTAACTTTTAGAAGAAAAAAATAATTAATTAAATTCATATCTGAGAGTCAAAAACAGATCGCTAGGTTTATATATAATACCTTCAAGATTTAATGCGCATAGAAAAGCGACTTAAGAGTGAGATAATTTATATAAAGAACTTAAAAATATAAAGTATTTTCAATAAATTTATTAAGCATTGATTTATTGTGATTTAGGGAGTGTATCATTAAATAATGTTTTCATGACACGAAATGCAACGGACATAACTTAATTCAATAATGTTATAAATTTTAAAGAGATTAGAAATATAAGTTTTAAATAAATCCTTTGCATAAAAAAATATTGAATTATCTTGATCTTTAGTTTATTCGTAATCAATAATTTGTAATAAATATGAAAATTGACATCAATTTGAAAACAAATATTGAAATTTTCTTCGATTTTAGAATAATTTTTCCTTTTCTGTCAAGTTTTGCGATTTAAATGCTTGCATATAAACATTTTATTAGATATAAATATTTATTTGCTTTCTGTTCCTTTTCCTAAGTATATTGGCGCTGAACCTTGAAGGCATATCACTCCAACAACAATTTTCAGCGAATTTGAAATAAAATGCTAGCGATCAAGCTTGAGGAAACTCGAAAAGAGTAGAGGGTAGGATGCGACAACCCTTTACACGGCCGGTGGCAAGTAAGTTACCTGTGCTATGTGGTAGTTGAGTCGAGATGGGGATACTTATACGTATGGTAAAGAAGCGAGTGTTGTCGATGTTCCCGGCAGGTGAACTAGGGTAGAACTGAGCCGGGCATCCCTTCGGTCAGCGACGCTGCGCTCGGGGGCGGCGCACGCCCTCTGCAACGTGCAGTAGACACGTTCTTCGGCAACGTGCCGTCAACGTGCAACCGCCCCCCGCCACCTGTGAACCAGCGCCCCCCGCTCACTTACCGGCTCTTGCTGTCACCTTTGGGGCTCCACGAATTAACTTGTTGCAGGATTATGCAATAGGAACATCCATCTCGAATTCTTGTTCAAGAACTTGTTTTAATTTCCGAACATCTGCACAGGGATAACTGTTTCCCTATGCAATCCATATAGCTCTTGTGGATTACGAATTAACGAGCATTGTTAATTCCGCTTATGATAAAACTAGCTCAAATCCCGGACAGATTCACGGGGGTAAACTTTCAAAATCATTTGTTTGTTCCGAGGGGTGATCCGCGATTGGAATTAGGTGTACACCTCTTTGGAAGAATTTTGGAAGTACAAAGTACTTGGGAATATTTGAAAGTACTTGGAAATATTTGGAAGTGCTTGGAAATATTTGGAAGTACTTGGAAATATTTAGAAGTACTTACTTGGAAATATTTGGAATTATTTGGAAATATTTGGAATACTTGGAAATATTTGGAAGTACAAGTGGAAGTAGGTGTACAGCATATTAGGTCGCGGTTCACCCCTCGGTTTGTTCTTTTTAGATATACTCAGACTTTAAAAATATTTAAAGTTAAGCGACACAAACTTGTTCAATGCATAACCCTTTTAAGGTAGTTCTTTCACAAATGCAAAAATTCAAGAAGTCTTCGAAGCTTGGAATATAAGTCATTAAAAGCATAATAAACACACTGTTAAAATTTGAAGACGATTTAGCACAACACACATGAAATATTTGCAATTAAAAATGAAATTTTTTATATATGGTAGATTGGGAAAGGGTGGGAAAATGATCATTTTATTTTTATTTTTTTCATTGAAAGACTTTCACCATCTTGATGAAAAACTAATATTTGTTAGAATAATATATTCGGAGTGACTTAAAAAAAATTGAAATTATTTACTACGTAGTTTTGATAAAAAAAAAAACATATTTAGGCGATTATTTTTAGTGGAGGGGATAGAATATCAATGGCTTGGAAACATCCATTCATAAATAGAATATAGTAGCGTAAAAAGTACAGTCACGTTAAAAAACATAACCTAAAATTTTAACACCGTTCATATTTATAGAGTGGTTACGGTGGGGTTCTGTTAAAAAGTATTCTCGCAATGTCTCGCCCACCTATCTAACCTTAGTTTAATTTAAAAATCTATATTAATTCAAGAAAGTAGATTTTCATAAGCACAATTGAAGTGATGTTATAAATTAATAACATTGAAAGACAAATGAAATAAACTGCAACGGATCGTTGCTAAACTTTATCCAAATTCATTTGAAATATTAATATGGTTGTTCCTTTATTATTAATCAGATATCACTTGCAATTTGTAGTTCATATTGACATTAATTCAAAAATAATTCTCATTTAATAGTCGAGGAACAACCATTCTACATTGGATCTTTGACATTTCGGTTATTATTGCAACCATTGCTGAAGACATGGAGGAATCGACCTAAAATCAAAAATAGCCATCGATTCTCATCTAATACTTGAGGAATAACAATTCTACATTAGGTTTTTGACGTTTCAAGCTTGAGTTGTTTACCAAAAAAGAATTTAGTCTTTTTGATTTTAAGTCGATTCTACCACATTTTCAGTAGAGGTTTCCATTAATAGTCAAAACATCAAAAATGGAATGCAATAAGGTTATTCCTCTAGTATTAGATAAGAATCGATCGTTATTTTTGATTTTAAGTCGATTCCTCCATGTCTTCAGCAATGGTTACCAATAATAATCGAAACGTCAAAAACCTAATGTAGAATTGTTATTCCTCAAGTATTAGATGAGAATCGATGGCTATTTTTGATTTTAAGTCGATTCCTCCATGTCTTCAGCAATGGTTACCAATAAAAACCGAAACGTCAAAAATCCAATATAGAATGATTATTCCTCAAGTACTAGATGAGAATCAATCGCTATTTTTGGTTTAAAGTTGATTTCTCTATTTCTTCAGGAATGGTTACTAATAAAAACCGAAACGTCAAAAATCCAATATAAAATGGATATTTCTCAAGTATTAGATGAGAATCAATCGCTATTTTTGGTTTAAAGTCGATTCCTCTATGTCTTCAGCAATGGTTACTAATAAAAACCGAAACGTCAAAAATCCAATATAGAATGATTATTCCTCAAGTACTAGATGAGAATCAATCGCTATTTTTGGTTTAAAGTCGATTTCTCTATGTCTTCAGCAATGGTTACTAATAAAAACCGAAACGTCAAAAATCCAATATAGAATGATTATTCCTCAAGTACTAGATGAGAATCAATCGCTATTTTTGGTTTAAAGTCGATTTCTCTATGTCTTCAGCAATGGTTACTAATAAAAACCGAAACGTCAAAAATCCAATATAGAATGATTATTCCTCAAGTACTAGATGAGAATCAATCGCTATTTTTGGTTTAAAATCGATTTCTCTATGTCTTCAGCAAAGGTAACGGATAAGAAAACAACGCAGTTGCTATGGTTACTTATAAAAATTCCTCCCAAATTTTTAGCATTTCACAGAGAGAAGCCTATCCATTCTTACTTAAGCAAGGCTAAATGAGCTATATTAAAACTTTCAAATGAATAAATTTTAAAGAATTTAAAAAATTAAAAAAGTACTCTCTTACTCTAGAGTAAAGTACTTTAAAATATAATTTTACTAAAAACTTTATTTAACCTTTTTGTGGTCCCCAAGGTACTTAATTAGAATATTAAATTTCATCAAAATTGGTTAAGTCATTTTCAAGATATTTAGAAAAAACTAAAAAAGTAAGTACTGAAATAAAGTACTAATGTTTGTGAGCCGATATGTACCAAAAACTAATCAGCGCTTCATTTTGTTAAACTAATGGTAGGTTTTCAATTTCATTTCAATCGGTGCAACGGTGTGGAAAAAATCGTGGGCCAAAAAAACGATAACATACATCCATCCATCGATCCATCAATCCGCACGCACTAAATGAAAAAATCGCACTTTTTGGCCTCTCGACGAGACCCCTTGTAATTTTTGGCAAAACCGTCACGTGCTAAAATTCAACCTAATTGAATACTACAATTTGTGACTTTAATTGAGTTCATGGGTTCCGTAGTCTTTACCTGAGGACCCTTTGAAGCCACGCTTGCCCCGAGAGCGATTACAATACTTTACCCATGCTTTGCATTGGATAAAGTAAAAACTACGTATGAGAGTTTTTGTTATCCGTTTTTTTTATATAAAGGGATACTAGCTTTTGAAATTATGGATTGTAGTGTTGTTGTATAATTCGCGACTTCTTGAGTTTGATTATTTCAGAAACCTCCCAAAGAAAGAGCCTGTCTATTCGTGAGATTTCCCTTCCTAGTTCACAGTTTATGGCGATAATTTCAATTATTATTATTTTTATTCACACACAATACATTCTTATGATTACTGATGATTTGGATGGTTATTTTTGTGTAGACGATTTCAGGTTTGAGTTGAAAATTAATTGAGACTTTAATCATTTATTTTTTGTGCCGGAATAGAAAATGTGTAGGTACATAAAAATTTTAACTTAACATTGTTAATATTAAACTAAAGATTTGAGAATCTTTTTTTTTGAAAATAGTTGGAATGTTTTTCAAAAATCAGCTCGAGTTTAGATTAACAAATCAATTTTATTTCTACTAAAATCTTAGAATCTGTCCTAAAAATTAAATTCTTTCTCATTGTTAATATTAATCGATAGTTTAATTGAAAATGTTGAATACAAATTTTTTGTTTTGAAATATATTGAAAAATAAAATAGGTATAAATTTAACACCTTCTAGTGAACCAATTTCTACCTATATTTTTTTCTTTATTTTCAAAAAAAAACCACCTGGTAACATGGCGCGGATCCAGACCTCTGATTGGGGGGGGGGGGGCGGTCGCCGGCATATAAGATCTACTTTTGATCTCGGAAGTGTGTCGCGGTCGAATTGCCCAAGCGGGGGGGGGGGGGGGGGTTCAGAGACGCCCCCCCACCACATAGAACTTTATTTTATTCAATTTTAAAATTTAATGTAATAAAAAAATAAACATATAAAAAATGTTGATCTCCAATGCTTTGGGGGGGAGGGGGGGGCGGTCGCCCCATCGCCTCCCCTTGGATCCGCGCATGCCTGGTAAATTCCAAGAAAACGTTTTATCGTCGCCTTAGAGAGTAAACCTGCTAACTCACAACAAGGAAATTTTACAGAACAGAGAAAAACAAACAAAATTTAATATTGTTGTTATGGAAAAAACTATTTTTCACATTTTTTTTCTACAACTTACGATCGTAATTTTAAGTAGCAATTTTACTTGGTCGATGCTGCATTTCTTTTTCTTTCGAACGGTATTAATATGTCATATATGATAAAAAATGGAGTTAGCAGGTTTACACTCTAAGCCGACGTTATGGTTCAAATAGGTAAGTCTCGAAATATAGAAGGCATCGAGGGGTGAACCGCAATTGGAATTAGGTGAACACATCATTGGAATTATTTTGGAATTCATTAGATAATGCCCCTTCAACTATTGTCTTCTACTTGGAAGTGGAAGTGGAAGTAGGTGTACAAGATATTAGGGCGCAGTTTACCCCTCGGAAGGCACGCTTTGAAAAATAAAAACTAAAATCTTATTTGAAGCTGCCATAAACTTGGCCCTTGTAGCTGATATCTTTCTAGAGTAGAAATTTCGATTTCTTGGGATTTACCATATTTGAACATAAATAATTTTTATAAAAAAAAAATAAAACCGACTTCAAAAAAATTAAATGCAACAAATAAATAATAATAACTTGAAAATAAAATAAAATACACTAAAAGGTATAAAATAATTATCTTATTTAGTTACAACTAAACAACGAAACATTAACATGAAATCACTTTTTGAAGTCGGTGCCAAACATATACATTTTATGAATCGCACTCGACGGATCTTACTTAGTACGTTTGGCGGGTACGATCGCTTATATAGTTTGTTTGGCACCGACTTCAAAAAGTAATTTCATGTTAATATTTCGTTGTTTAGTTGTAACTAAATAAGATAATTATTTTATACCTTTTAGTGTATTTTATTTTATTTTTAAGTTATTATTATTTATTTGTTGTATTTAATTTTTTTGAAGTCGGTTATATTTTATTTTTTTATAAAAATTATTTTTATTTTTCTGTTTTTAGTGATGTTATTAATAGTGACTTAATATATTACATTGGGTGCATCTAGTAAGAGAAAGCGTCAGGCGAATGAATCAGAAAATGATATTAAACCAATTATTTTACATTAATTAATGTATACCATGTATTTTAGCTTCGATTCCGGAGATTGCTTCTCCACCATCGAGTGTCCTTATTTATTTTTAGTCCTTGTTTTTAATAAGAGGAAAAATCTAATTAGATAAAAAAACCTCTTTTCCGATAATTATTTAAATTCCATTATTCCCCAATCAAATCGATTGGTATCCTTCCTCCTCTCATTTTCCCAGAAAATGATAATAAAATTCAATTCATAAATATAGAAATTCTGTCGAAACGTTTGCGGGTTTTAAATGAATGTTTAAAAAAAATTTTTATAAAAGATTTTATTTATTATAATTTCGATTATTTGGTCATAAGAATTGGAGATTTACGTTATTTAGTCATTGATCATATCTTTAGAACTTGACCAAATTAATATGGTACCACTCCTAAGGTACTCCCATTCCAATAAAAAATGAATCATTAATATCGGTTGATAAAGAAAGAAGCCTGAACAAATATATCAAAAATAGTCCAATACCAATGAAAAAAAACGGGACCAATCGGAAGCTAGACTGAACCCAATGCAAAAAAAATCATCAAAATCGGTTCACAATTGGCGGAGATATGAGGTAACATAGACAAAAAAAAAATCAGTCGAATAGAGAAGAGAACCTTTTCCTTTTTTGAAATCGGTTAAAAATCTCTACAAAACACCTCCTATTGTAGGAAAGGTCAGGGAATCGAACTGACGACTCGCTTCTTCCCGTCAGGGATTCGTCGAAGTTACAGAAAATTGGAAATACGCTAACCTGAAGAACGCATTGATACGCGCAGACTTGCGCATTCATTGTTTGAAATGTTCCAGAATAATCTCTTTCCTAATTTCTTTTTTTCCTTTTGTTTTTTTTTCTAAAAACACGTAGATTATAAGAAAGAGTGAGCTATAGGGTGAGTTCACCAAGGTCGAAAACAATAACACATCCGTCCAACTGCCCTACGCACGAGCTGAAACACAGGTTGGTGGGGACAGAAATTGGTTGTTCAGGCAACTGACAGCTTGACACAATTCTCAAGATAAAGACATGAAAGAAGATGACGAAAAAAATAAAAAGATTTCCAATAAGTATTATATATTAAAAATTGGAAGAAGAAAATGAAAACTTTTCCAAGACTAGGGCCGATGTGGTTTGCGCAAACATTAGAGGAATGGCAATTTTTTCGTCAGTGTACGGTTTGAGCTAGAAAGTTGAAACTTGGCAATTTATTGATATGAACTTGTGTGTCGAATATGAGCTCATTAGCATTATTCGATAGCTTCTTAGTTAAACATTTTTTGCTAATTACCTGCATTTTTGAACTAAAAGATAGGAGGTTCTTCGTTTTATAAATACAAACATTTTGGGATCTGAATGAAATTTCTTTGACTTTGAGTTCTTGGTTTATTGTGAATATCAGAATACAATTAATTTTCTCCAATTTTTAGAAATTTCTAAACAAGATTAGCAATATATATATACTATATATCAGTGGCGTGCGGTCTATGGATGCTGTGGATACGACGCATCCCTAAAATTTAAACATTTAGAGTATTTTCATAAATATAAAAGGTCAACTTCAAAATTTCAGGAGGATCTTTAAATTTTCAAATTATTACCCGTTATTTCAAATATTTGTATAAAAAACATTTTTTTGTTTTGAAAAGTACCTATATTGGTTGTCGAAATGAAATAAAATTGTTGCATAGTTTCGAGGGGCAATTAAAATGAATGATTTTTCCGAAAAGGGTGCAATTAGAAGGTTTGAACCCCTGCCTGGTAGATATTTCTTCCAGTTCAAGCATGTCAAAGACAAGTCGAGACGAGTTTTAGTCGAATAAAAATTGATCTCGCTGACAAACTATTAAAATAGTAATAATACAAAAAAGGAGTAAATAAAGATGGATCGAGAATCTTTGGAATAATTAATTTTTAAGAACTATCAATATAATGTATAAAATCGGAAAAAACTAAGAGTGATAAGTCATAGCTTGCTTATATCAATAGAATTAGGAGAAATTGAAGATCTTCTTAAAGGCCAGGCTGATTCACTGTGGAAGGTGGTCGATTTCCATCTCAGGGACTGTGGAGATTAAGTCACAAGAATTAATTCCTACCCTCAATGACACAAAGCAGTATCCGTTTGGGGCGAAGGTCACAAAATATATTTTTAAAAAATCTAATGATAAATTTGAAAAATAACGAAAATGACGCAGTATTCGATGAAATTTGCAAAAAAAAAGCGAAGATTAAAGTAAAATTTCAAAAAATGAAGGGTACTTTCTTGGACAGCATCCATGGTTGAAAAGTCACCAACCGCCACTGATATATATATATATATATATATATATATATATATATTTTGAAAATATTCGGGTCAATTCAATACTTCAGCCCGTCTTCTGCGTATGGGTTATGGCTTCCCTATAAAACCGCTCAAGTTCTAGGATAATCCATATATATATATATATATATATATATATATATATATATATATTTATTTATTTATTTATTTATGGAGTTTTACCCGTTCAAAAATTATTTAAAACATCTGCTATTAATTTTAAATTTATTTTTAAGTGTTGATTAAATTATTCTTCAAGTGCCATTCTCGATTCCGAGCTTCGGCGATTACAGTGGAGAGTATCTTCACCATTGTAATTTTCCTGGGGAAATTTTTTACAGGGGTGGTGTCCCATTGCCTTCCCCTGAAGGGATCAGATTATAGCCAGTAAATTAATATTTGCAGCGTGTCATGATCTCGAGCTAGCTTGATTAGAAGGTATGCTCTATAATCACACGGGCAACCTGACCTTGATTAAATTAATTAACAATAATTAATAAAAATATTTAGTTTAAATTTTTTTTGTTTTAGTTAATTAAGTCAGTTTTTTGTTATCTAAAAAAAAAATGGGATGTGAACAAAAAATTTTAAAAATCCGCACCTCCCCTAATTTCATTGGGTTTTGAGCTAGAGTGTACAAAAAATTGAGTAACACACACACTAACCAAATAACAAACAATTTGACAAAATAATTAATATCTATTAAAATATAAATTTTTTTTATCTTCAATATACAAGGTTTATTGTAGACCCGTAGGCGTGAATTTGGTCAATTTTTCTTTATCAAAAAAGTTTTAGCCGTTTTTGAGATATTTTGAAAATAAAAAACACCTTTTTCATATACGATTTCAAAACATCACCGTATCGTAAAGTAAAAATTTTTGAAGATAATATTCTATTTTTATTAGGGGAAGAATGATTTCTATAGAGAATTTGGTTTAAACTGCTGAGAAGTGATATAAAAAATGCCGAAATAAGCGCACTTACTAGGTTCAAATCATGATAGCTTAAAATGAAATAAAATATATTATTAAATTAATCATTAATCATTGATCTTTTTCGATTCTATATCTAATACTCAGGTTGAATGCATAGAAATATGTTAGAAATATTAAATAACTTGATATATTTAAATTAAAGTAATTAAAAATGTATATAAATAAAGAATAAATATTAGCATAGGTTCTTCTATTGTTATGACCTTGTATATCAATTTCAGACACTATCTTCGTGGCAACCTTGGTAGATCTTAACACCTTTTCTGATATCAATTCATACCTCTGAATTGGAAATCCATTCAATCTCTTCAAATGACAAAAATATAATAAACAATTCAATTCATATTTACGATATATAAAAATTATTTAAATATAGACAACGTTTCGAGACCTAATGCACCGCTAATTAAATCAATTAATAAAGTAAAGGGTGTGTAGTTTCACAGTGAATGAAATAAAACTCAAAGAGGTTTATACAAACTCAATATATTTCGGATTATTACCATCAGGAGTTTACAGGTTACGGATTAATATCATCAGGAGTTTACAGGTTACAAACAGTTTGTAACCTGTAAACTCTTGATGATGGACTAATAATCGGAAATATATTGAGTTTATACAAAAACCTCTTGAGTTTTATTTCATTCACTGTGAAACTACACACCCTTTACTTTATTAATTAATATCATGTTTCACCTAAAACTTACATTACTTTACCTAAGTAAAACTAATTAAATCAAGCAGAGAAATTTTAGCTATTTGTCTTTTCATAGAACCACTTTTAATAATCCAGGAGAGGATCTCTCGATATTTGAATAGAATTTTAGTTATATTTTTAAATAAAAGAGATTTAAAATTGGAACAATTGTTATTATCGAGAGTAATTGATTTGTTGAGAAGAAAACAATGATTTTTCCCTCCTTGGTGCATTTGTTTTATCCTTAAAATAGATTTATTTATTTTTAAACTTTGTTCATTTCTTAAAGCCCTTAAGCAAGTAGCGATTAGGTAATTTTCGTTTTCATTTTTTTTTTTTTTAATAATAATGTTACAAGTGAAGACCTCCAAGACAGAAATGACGCTTGCATACTTTCATGATGAAAGGAAGGCATTTAGTACATAAGTTTGCATCAATAAACTGCCGTTTTGTGCCAAGTTTCAGCTTTCTATCTCAGAGTATTTCCTGACAAAAAATTACCATTTCCCAAAATCTGCAATCAAAGCTAATAATTGCTATAAGAATATACAGGGTGATTCACGGTCGATGGCACGTTAGACGTTTATGGTAAACGGAACGCAGGATTTTTCTGAAAATTTAGCACCTTACATTTTCTTACCTGTTCTATCGATCTAAAATATTTTTAGCATTGCGACGTTTCGGCTTCCATCGAAAAGTCGTAGCAACTTTATTTTTTTAAATGGAAAAACCCGTATATTAACACGTTTTTAGAACCGGCCTTTTATTAAAATACTTTTTGTTAATATTGTCCTATACCTATCTCTATCAGTTTTCGAGATAAAAAAATAACTTGAGTTAAATATGGTTCAAAACATGGCCCTAATTAAACTTAAATAAATTAGTGTTCTCAATTCATGAAAAGTTAATATTTTGCTGGTAGTTTAGACACACCCGAAGTATTTGATTTACGCCGAGAAATCGACTCCAAATTATACAGGGCGTGCTAAGATTACTATTAATTCCGTTATTCATAAAATGGGTCAAAAGTTCATTTTTTCAAATGAGACCCCCATATATTACTCAATAAATTGAAAAACAAAGAAAAATGCTTTAAGACGATATATCATGTCCCTATACCTAAAACATCAAGTTTTCTTAATAAAGCCGCTTTTTCGTGAAAAATTACTATTTAATGAATTTAATTTTAACTAACCATGGCAATATCAAGCTTATGAGAGTTTGTTGACTATTTATAAGTAACTTATAAACAGTTTATTGACGATGTTCAAAAAAATCTCCCAAAATGATCGCAAATATTGATTATTCAAACGAAGTTCCTATAGTACAAAATAAATAATTTCATAAGAACTTCGTTTAAATAATCAATATTTGCCATGTTTTGGACCATATTTAACACAAATTATTTTTTATCTCGAAAACCGATAGAGATAGGTATAAGTATTTTAATAAAAGGGCGGTTCTAAAAACGTGTTAATATACGGGGTGTTCCAATAAAGTTGCTACGACTTTTCGATGGAAGCCGAAACGTCGCAATGCTAAAAATATTTTAGATCGATAGAACAGGTAAGAAAATGTAAGGTGCTAAATTTTCAGAATTTTTCTGCGTTCCGTTTACCATAAACGTCTAACGTGCCATCGACCGTGAATCACCCTGTATAGCTACCAAACCATCATTTGAGTTAGGAAATAAATGTTTATCTTATTTTTTATAATTAATATTTTTAATAATCTATAATAGATTACTATACATAAATATATTAGAAGGACGGTTCTAAGCCTTGTCAGTGCGCGATAGTTCTCTCCTTCGAACACCATCTGCAAAAAGAGAGAATACCGAGTTTTTCCTTTTTCCTCCAATTTAATTATTAAATTTTAAAGTTGTTTATATGAAAATTATTTAAAGAGAGTTGTGAGGAGTTCACTCAATTTATTTTTAAATTTTAACTGTGGTTGATAATCGTTGAGCAGCAAATGAAAAATATTCTTTTAAAGAATACCTTAACCACGAAATTGATTTAAAATAATTGATTAAAATTTTCCTCCTCAGTTTATTTTCTCAGAAAACTCGTTTGAAGATTCATGAGCATGGAGAATTTGTTTTCTCGATATTTTCCCAATATGTAGCTAACTATTCACAGTGACTTTTATGAAAAATATCAAATTACTAAGATAAACATCAAAAAAATATGAAGATGCAATAGTAGAAGTATAGGCAAAGAAGGGAAATCTCAATGAGAAATAACTCTTTAGTTGTAGATATTCATGATTTCGAATCAAATTATCTTTTATTTACCTCCGAGGACAACAGTAATTATTTTGAATCACTTCTTTCCGTTCAGTAAGGTGCTTAAAAATAATTGAAATCAACATATTTATTGAATAAGGATTGTGCAGCACCTTTTATTTATTTATTTATTTAATGATAAATATGAATAAAAATAATTTTTATAAAAAAAAAATAAAACCGACTTCAAAAAAATTAAATGCAACAAATAAAATAATAAGAACTCAAAAATAAAATAAAATGCACTAAAAGGTATAAAATAATTATCTAATTTAGTTACAACTAAACGACGAAATATTTACATGAAATCACTTTTTGAAGTCGGTGCCAAAAATATACATTTTATTAATTGAACTCGACGGATCTTACTTAGTAGGTTTAGCGGGTAAGCTCGCTTATATAGTTTGTTTAGCACCGACTTCAAAAAGTGATTTCATGTAAATATTTCGTCGTTTAGTTTTAACTAAATAATATAATTATTTTATACCGTTTAGTGCATTTTATTTGATTTTTGAGTTCTTATTATTTTGTTGCATTTAATTTTTTTGAAGTCGGTTTTATTTTTTATTTTTTTTATAAAAATTATTTTTATTTTTCTCTTTTTAGTGATGTTATTAATAGTGACTTAAGATAATAACTTGCATGCATCTCGTAAGAGAAAGCGTTGGGCGAATGAATCAGAAAATGATATAAATTTTTTTTTTTTTATAAATTTTATTAAACCAATTATTTTACATTAATTAATGTATACCCTGTATTTTAACTTCGATTTCGGAGATTGCTTCTCCACCATCGAGTGTCCTTATTAATCTTTAGTCCTTTTTTTAGTAAGAGGAAAAATCTAATTAGATAAAAAACCTCTTTTCCTATAATTATTTAAATTCCATTATTCCCCAATCAAATCGATTGGTCTCTCCTCTCCTCCTCTCTCCTCCCCCTTTTCATCAGAAAATGATAATAAAATTCAATTCATAAATATAGAAATTATCTGGAAACATTAGCGAGTTTTACATGAACGTTTTAAGATTGTTTTTTTTTATAAAAGATTTTATTTATTATAATTTCGATTATTTCCTCATAAGAATTGGAGATTTCCGTTATTTCGTCAGTGATTATATCATCAAAACTTGACCAAATGAATATGGGACCACCTCTAAGGTACCTCCTTTCCAATAAAAGAAGAATCATTTAAATCGGTCCATAAACAAAGAAGTTATGCCTGAACATACTTATCAAAAAAGGTACAATACCAATGAAAAAACCGGACCAATCGGGTACTAGACTGATGAATGCAAAAAAATCATCGAAATAGTTTCATAATTAGCGAAGAAATCAGGTAACATAGACACAAAAAAAAATTCAGGCGAATTGATAACCTCCTCCTTTTTTGAAGAGTTGAACCAAAAGATGCAACATCTACGTGTTGGGGTTCAAGAAGAAACAGTGGACCAATGTTCAAGGGTTAAATTGGTATCGATGAAACTTCTGTACCAGGTTCTTGAATGATCAACAAATTTATTTTGTATAAATGTATATATGTATATAGCGAATAAATTGTTTTTTTCACCCTTATCAGAATTTCATCTTCTTGCAGTTGCAAATCAACTTATTTCTCAGGTCGAGGTGAGGATACACAGAATACATAGTTGGTAATTAATTATGTAGTTCCAGAAGAGTCCTTAAATCTCAGTAGATTTTAGTGATGATGTAATAAAATTCATATCAGAAAAAGATAAATACCCTGAAGAGGGATCGAATACGGAACTGAATTCCCCATGGCATGATGATTCGACCCTTAAACAATGGGGCTGGTCAAAAATAAATTTACAAATTTGTTTGACCGATTTCTTTCTAATTTAAACGGCAATTACCTATTTGTTCGAAAATCTCTTATTTTGTGTAAATTGTAAATCGTTTCTATATTATTCGATTGGAAAAAAAATGCTTGAAGATTCAAGCTAGTTTGACTTTGTTTGGTCTTTGTAAAGTGTAAGAAGTCAAGTTTGAGTAAAATTGCGTCTGGACTTTTTTTTAATGATAATGATGGAAGAAGGAGTTACACCAAAAAGGTGCATTCTCTAAAGGCCTGGGTTGGCCCCTCCATCGTGAAAAGAAGAAGAAGAAGGGTTTATATGAGCTTGGTAGGGGTCGAAGAGATCTGTGGATACAGATCTTAAACAGCTGAAGGTTATAAGTCGTGGGTAAGACGGTGGCTGGGAGCGAGTTCCAGTCTCTGGAGGTCATAGGAATAAAAGAGTTGCCGAAATCGTTTGTTCTATTTTTATCCAATTTGACAGCGAAGGGGTGCTGAGCGTTCGAAAACCGCGTGTTTCTCTTAAAGAGGGCTTTAGGGGGGATAATTGATTTCAGCTCGACTGATCAGACACCATGATAGTATCTGTAATACAGGGAAAGGGCAGAAACGTTTCTTCGGTGAGCCAGGGGGTCGAGTGAGTTTTAAATAAAAAGCTGTTGCTTTCAGCACAATTTCGATGCCTATGTAATTTGACCTGACCCTTGATTGTCACCTAATATTAAATGTTTCTAACAAATGTGTATAAAGGACAAACTCTTTATGGAACAGAGTGATGGGGTAAATGTTAGGGAACTTAAGTAAAAACAGTGGTACATAGTCTCAGTATAAAAGGAATAATAAAAATAAATCAATTGTTGAAATTATCGAGGAGTTTCTTCTTCGATTTTCATTTATGATTCAGCAGGTATGATTCACTGAAGAAGCATCACATAATAATATAATTTATAATATAGTATTTAAATAATCGCGGAACGGGGAAACTATCGATGTTTTTGATTATGAAAAATGAAGAGTATCCTCTCTAAAGTAAATTATCATGTTTGAAAACGAGTATAACAGAGACGAAGAAGGTTTATTGTTGATTTTTACTTTACCATACAGGGTATGGCCAAGTATTGTAATCGTGCATGAAAAAAGTGGGTTTTTTTTCATTATTTTTTTCGAAATATCTCAAAAACGCTGGAAATTTTTTGATTAAAAAAATGAGCAAAACCATGGCATTTCAGTCTACAAAAAAGCCCTAATAAGTGAACATCGAAAAATTTATATTTCTTGAGATAATAATTGTTTTGTCAAAATGTATGTTAGTTAGTTAGTCTGTGCGTTACCAAATTTTTGTGGACGAGCTAGCTCAAAAACTAGTCTAAATATCAAAACCAAATTTCACACGTAATTTTGGTCCATTGAGATTAAGAGCTGATTAGATTTTGGTGCATATCGACCTAAAATTAAGGGGGGTGGAGGGGGGTTAAAAATTAAAAATCTAGGCCATTTGAGCAAACTCAACCAAATTTTGTATACATAATCAGTGGGACCCCAGAAATCTAAAAATGCAAAAACTAGCAGCCAAAAATGGGGGTGAGTGTATGGTCAAAAAATGAAAATCTAGGCCATTGTACCAAACTCAATCAAATTTTGTATACATAATCAGCGGGACCCCAGAAGTCCAAAAATGCAAAAACTAACCTTCCAAAAGAGGGGGGAGGGGTGTATGGTCAAAAAATGAAAATATAGGCTCTTGTACCCAACTCAACCAAATTTTGTATACATAATCAGTGGGCCCCCAGGAATCTAAAAATGAAAAAACTAACCCCTCCCCTACATGATTATGAATAATTTTATTATATATTAAATATAAATGAAGGGCCAGGTTGTATGGTAAAGTAAAGTGGATGGCCACATCAGAACACGTCAGCTTATTTTTCCCCTATTATGTAGGAATCAGATTAAAGCCGGTTTGAAGTTATTGTTGATGTATCTAGCCTTTTGTTTTGTTTTGATAATTGAAATTCAGAACAATTTATTGATCCTGTCTATTATGTTTAACGAATTGATAATCGGAATTTGAAGTCGGATAAAAAATATAATTATATCTAATTCCTTCTATGGAAGCCTAGACTAATTAAAAAAGCTTTCTTTCTACTTCAAGCTCATGTCATTTCAACCTCTGACTTGAAAATTAAATCGTCTTTTCAAATTGATGTTGGGAAGCAGTGACATCAATAAAAATCAATTAAAAAAATAATATCTAAAAGATTGTGGGTCCTAATCACACTTTCTCAATTTGACAAACCAGCTGAGAAGCAAGCAAAAGATAATAATCTAAAGATATATAGTAAAAAAATCAGTATTTTTTCTCGTAATTTAGTATTCTCTAATTGAAATATAAACACGAAGATAACAATATTTTAGTTATTATACTAACAAGTGATCATCATTAAAGATAATAATAATCAGCTCAAATGAAGTCACAACACAATTTATTTATATATTCTAAAATACTAATAAAGACTTATAAATAAACAGAAAAATTAAGCCTTTCAAATTCAAATGTATTTTTCTTTATATTATTCTAAATATGTTTTTTTTAAGCTTTGAATATACGAATGCACACCCACATTAACACATGCATACAAAACAACTAAGGAAAATTCAACACCATTATTCGCCTCGCGTGGAAAAGCCAGTTCTATACCTCAAACGACTGAACATAAATCATGCATGCTGAGATATTTTTTCAAAGATATATTAAATATTTATCAGAGATGTATCAAACAATTTTTCGGGAGGCGGGGGAGAGGGGGGGATTAAGTACAATCTGTCATTTTAAAAACAAAACGAAAAATTATAGATACAAATAATATATAAAGGTATTTTTACTTTACCATACAGGGTATGGTCAAGTAATGTAATCGTGCATGAAAAAAGTGGTTTTTTTCCTTCTTTTTTTCGAAATATTTCAAAAACGGCTGAAACTATTTCGATTAAAAAAATTGAGCAAAACCAGGGCATTTCGCTCTACAAAAAAGCTCTAATAAATGAACATCGAAAAAATTATATTTTTCGAGATAATAATTGTTTTGTCAAAATGTCTGTTAGTTAGTCTGTGCGTTACCAAATTTTGTGGACGAGCTAGCTCAAAAACTAGTTTGAATATTGAAACCAAATTTCACACGTAGTTTTGGTCCATTAAGATTAAGAGCTGATTAGATTTTGGTGCATATCGACCCAAAATTAAGGGGGGTGGAGGGGGGTTAAAAATTAAAAATCTAGGCCATTTGACGAAACTCAACCAAATTTTGTATACATAATCAGTGCGACCCCAGAAGTCTAAAAATGCAAAAAACTAACCACCCAAAATGGGGGGGAGGAGGGTGCTGGGTCAAAAAATTAATATCTAGGCCATTTGACCAAACTCAACCAAATTTTGTACACATAATCAGTGGGACCCCAGAAGACTAAAAATGGTAAAACTAACCGCCCAAAATTGGGGGGGAATTAAAAATCTAGGCCGTTTGAGCAAACTCAACCAAATTTTGTATACATAATCATTGGGATCCCAGAAGTCTAAAAAGCAAAAACTAACCCCCTCCCCTACATGATTATAAATAATTTTATTAAATATTAAATATAAGTGAGGGGCCAGGTTGTATGGTAAAGTCAAGTGGATGGCCACGTCAGAACACGTCAGCTTATTTAATAGAGAATTAAAAATTAATTCAAATAATATTTTAAACAGATATTTGAGTTTTTAATGTCTTTAACTTATATTTAGTTGTCAGCTAGATGATTTGGGGTCTCTGAGGATGTGACTGGTATTAATTATATAGGTATATGAAAAAACCTTTTTTTTCTTAGGGATAAAATTTCAATATCAATAAATTTAGTTATGCTTTATAATACCATTTACCTACTTATAAATAATTAAGGATTTAATCTAAGCTTTAAAAAGGTTTTTTTGCTGACAATCTTATATACTGACCAAAATCAACAGCCCTAGACAAATTCTTATGGAAAGAAAGCAAAGGGGTATCAAAGATACGGGTCCCCGGGCTACAGAGGCCCCGGCGCCTGTAAGCAAATATTTGTAAAATGTTATCCACGTCGGGTAGAAGGACTCCGCGACAAATTTTGATACAGGGCCCGTTTAGACAAGCTACGCCACTGGAAGAAAGTTAATCCATAGCTATTTGGCAATAGATGTCAGAGCAATTAATTGATGCTACCTCATTTATTCTATATATTTTGAATAGATAAAATTATAAACCATATTGACATTAATTATTAATTTGTTTGCTATTATTAGTTTAAGCTAACACTTTTAGTAAAGGAACTGTTTTAAAACAAGAAAATTAATAAAAAAGTAAAAAGTAAAAACATTAGTGAGAATCAAGAAAAAATAATGTAACAATAGTATGAAAAATAAAATAAAGAATTTATAAAAAATATTCAATTATTTTCTTTTTAATTTTAATGATTAATTAATCAACACATTATTAAGAAAAAGTGTTAAATTTATAAAGATTATGCAGATGAATAGGTATAATATGAGTTGTATTTCATATATATACGATATAAAATCGATATATACGATATAAAATTGAAAATTTGAATTATTCTCAGATCTTATTGAATAAAGTGTACTAATTTTCTAAAGGTCGGTTATGTTCACAAAAGAAGTAGGTATCTTATTTTAACCAACCTTTATTCTATGAAAGAAATACGGAATTCTCTAGTTATACTAAAATCATAGCTACATATTAAAGAATGAATATTCAGATGTTTGATGAATAGAAATTTTTGGAATGTTGTTAGGAGAGAGAAACACTTTCCAAAAAATATTTAACAAATAAATAAGAACGCTGCTTGAACGAAAGGAAGACCCTTTAGCATTTCTCCTACTTGTTGGCATTCAAAGGAACGCCTGGATTTCTCCGATAGGCAACCAAAACAGCAGAGCGTCCATTCCGGTCAACGCCCATTAGGCATTACAAGATGGGAAAAATTTACTCTAAGGAGAGGTGAAATGAATTCGGTTAAGGGGTTTTCTTTTGACAGCTTGTAAACAACAGATGGAGTAGCCCGAGAGGGGGGTGGGGGTGTATTGTTTGGGGGTGCGGTGTGCCACGTGACCCGGTTGCCATGGCAATACGCACGCGGCCAACCACGTGAGCGCGTAGGAAGCAGCCACGTGACCAGGAGAAAAGGGCAAAACGTCAATGAATCGCATCCACTCTTCTTTCTTGCTCTTGGGCTGGCAGCTGGGGGAAAGTCAGACCCAGGCCAATCCATTCCACGCATTCATCTGCGAGCTATAAATATTGGTGCGTAGCAGCGGAGCCTATAGTTCGAGGCACACAGCCCCCGAATTCAAATGTCTATTTTCGCGCATATTAAATTTCCGTCAAAGGGCTTATAGATATAAAAAGCCTGGGTCAAGCGGATGCACGCCCGTGTTGATTCGTTGTTCGAACATTTCTCGGACGTGTTGGAGCACATGATATTTACGCTTAAGGAGTTAGATATTAATATGCGATCACCTCTCCAGGCAGTCTTCTATTTACTGTTTAACTATAGGAATTTGGGAAATATTCAGCAATCAATCATCGAGGTTCGAGTCTCTGAATAAAAATCTCTTAGTCAAATAAAATCTTGAAATGAAATTGATCTTTCCACTTGTAGTTTTTGATTTAATTATTAAATATAGGTACTAGGAATTTCTTATAAAATTAAGATAAAACTCATTACCGATTAACTATCTAAAGCTAATTATATGTATGTTTTATTTTTATCACAAAAACTAGTCTAATAGCACTGCTCGACAAAAATTAAACAAAAATTTCTCTTCGTAAACCTAATAATGGATTTCAGTAGAGTTTTATATGCCGATTATCATGCAATTTCCCGATTTTTTATAACACGTCATAGTTTTGAGATATTATCGGTCAAAATGACGAAAAAGGCCATTTTGATCTATTTTCGAGTCCAATTAAATATTTAACAGAAATATTTGAAATCAAATTATTTTGTTGACCTAATAGAAAACAGCTTCCTCTTTGATTTTCAAATTACCACTTGTTTTTCGCTCAATTAGAACTCGAGTTATAACTAAAAAACTAAGACCTTAGGTATTTATGTATGTTTATTATCCTTTATAATCACAAGTTTTAGTTTTTTAGTTATAAATCGAGTTCTAATTGAGCTAAAAACAAATGGTAATTCGAAAATCAAATAGGAAGCTGTTTTCTATTAGGCCAACAAAATATTTTGATTGATATTGCTGTTTAATATTTAATGGGACTCGAAAATAGGTCAAAATGGCCCTTTTCGTCATTTTGACAGATAATATCTGAAAATCCTGACGTGTTCTAAAAAATCGGAAAATTGCATGATAATCAGCGTATAAAAGTCTACTGGAATCCATTGTTAAGTTTACGGGGCAAAATTTTTGTAGAACAGTGTAATTGAAAAGAAAAAATTGTCATCATACAAACATTTCATGAAAATAAAAGGTAAATGGCCGCCATAAGATCAAAGATTAAATAAAATTTGTAGTTTTTTATTTTTATTTGATCATAATTTTCTCGTTTATTTTTATACATTTGATTCATCTTTCAATTATAATAAAGAATTCAAATATTTATATTTTTATTCATTCTACCACAACAAATTACTTAATGTAAAATAAAAGGATAACGAATAACATTAATCGAATGCAATCGAGGTTGGAATATTAAATATAATGGAAGAGAAGAATTCCGTATATTTCGAATTAAAAGAGCGGATTTGGAATTGGTCCAAAAATCAATGTCAAGGTTTCGTAAAGGATTTCTTGAATTTCAAGTCAGATGAACATTTATTGGGCTGTAAAGAACGTCAGAGAGATTAGTCAGACACGAATAGGACAATTAAAGATTACAAGCATTAGACTTGGATACCTAGTTATATTTATTTTTATACTCTCTTTCGTTTCCGGTTAGTGGATTGCGTATTGATCTCCTATTATAGGAAACGAAGAAAAACTCTATTGTAGAACCCTTAAATTGAAAGTTTTTGCCGAGAGTAGCAGAATTTTTATATATTGAAGGAGACAATAAAAGAGTGTGTCTTCTGCTGGAATTATAAATTTTATTTATTTATAACGAGACTATAGTTTCGAGGGCTTTGCCCTCTTCATCAGTCTATTACAATGTATTCACAGGAATTCATCAGTCTATTACAATGTATTCACAGGTATTCATAAATTAATTCCTGTGAATACATTGTAATAGGACTGATGAAGAGGGCAAAGCCCTCGAAACTATAGTCTCGTTATAAATAAATAAAATTTATAATTCCAGCAGAAGACACACTCTTTTATTGTCTCCTTCAGTAGAACCCTTAGTTAGTTTTGGGGATTTTTAAAACGGACTGGCTTACAGTAGATAATACAATTGTATATTCCCTATTAATGGCTACTTATAAAAAATTAGGACTAGTTATTTTATATTTTTTAATTTTAGTTAATCATTTCATATTTAATACTTAAGAGGAAATCTGTGAGGTTATTCTTAGTATGGCAATTGGAAACTAAACTTTACAAGCTATACTAATAGTTGATAAGTCCATGAAAATTCCAGGTCATGTTTGCAATTAGCCATAACTTTTTTAACCCTAGTATGATCCTTGTGTAGAAAACTACGCAGACCCATTCATTTTTTATTTAAATCGCTTAACTTAGGCCCATGAAACTTCATGACTTTTATTTTTTTATCATATTGATTAAAAATTAACTTTTAATTATTTTAAATTTCTCTCTGGGGTTAATATATTTAAAAACTTACTTTGGCTACCCTGCATACGTAGTTTTCTACGCATATGGAATTACAATGTATTTTCTCGTACATGCTGTATAGACAATTGTTATTTCGATTGAAGGTTGTATTGAATATTGTTTTGAACTAACAATACATATATTTTATAAAATAAAACATGGCAAGACAAAAATATTTATCTAACGAGGAAATCGAAGCAATGATTCTTGAATCAGACCCTGAAGAAAATAAAGATTCTTCATCAAGTGGCGACCATGGCGAACCAATGGATGAAAGTGGTGAATCTGATTTTGAAGAAGAAGAAGAAGATGACGAAATTGATGATTCAGTACTTCCCAGTGTAGGAACTGATTCATTATTTATTTCAAAAGATGGCACTCAGAGCCTACAAATCATCGTGTTGGAAGATTACCGAATGAGAATGTTTTCTCTATTCGTCCTGCGACACCAAGATTTGCAAGAGCTAGTGTCGATTCTTTCAAAGATAGTTTTTTGCTTTTCTTTCCATATTCTATTGAAAATTCGATTTTGAAACATTCAAACGCAATTGCGAAGGCATAGTTTGGAGAAAACAGAATCGAAATCGTCTCAAATTTGTTGCATGCATATCTTACTGTACTCATTTTATCTGGTGTTTACAGATAAATTGTTAAAGTTTTCTTTTTATTTGTAAATGAATTTCATGAACCTTTTTTATTTTCATAGATATCTCAATAATCTAAAATTTTGTCTATTGGTGTGTCCCAACATAAAGATAGATATTTTTTTTTTAACTTGGACAAAAATTACTTTCCAAAGGACTTACAATCAGGGGCTTAGTCACGGAAGGGGGGGGGGTTCAGAACCCTCCCCAAGGGCAGGGCTCATGGGATGAGTAAAGGCAACGAGAAACCGTTTCTTATGGCATAAATAGACGTAATTAAATATATTTCATACCTATTTGTTTTAATAAAAAAAAAACATTCCCTCTAAATATTTTGCTTTGTGAATTGACCCCCCCCCCCCCAGTGAACATTTTTCGGCTACGCCACTGCTTATAATGATTGAAACAATGAGAAAAAATAAACGAAGTATTCCACCAAAACTTCTGGAATATAAAAAAGTTCCTCAGTCTACATATGCATTTACAGATAATACAACACTTCCCCAGTAGCAGCAATGTTCCAAACTATATAGTAACTATATAGTGCCTATATAGATTCTCAAAATCTATATAGGGACAATATAGTTACTGTACTATATAGTTTGAAACATTGTGCTACTAGGGTTGTTTCGTATGTTGGAAGGAAAAAATATCTAAAATATAGTAATAAAAATTTAAGTTTATAAATGTATTTCGCAATTTAATTCAGATACCTTTAAAATATTTTAAGAAAAATAAATAATTTAGATGACAAAAAAGACGTTTTTAAGCAAAATACATTTAAATTCCAAATGCATAGATTTCTACGCAAGGATAATATTTGTTATTTTTTTGAGGGTCAGATGAGGGTTAAGATGGATGGAATTATAGTTTTACATGCAAGAATTAAATACTCACTATTTTTACTTTATTTTACTTTATTTTATAAACAATTTATGAATATTAATTTAAAATTTTTCTTGAAAAATCAGAATGGTTGAAAAAATAAGGCTGTTAAACGCGAGTTAGTGCACATACCTAAACGCACATCTAAATGCATATCTACCTCTACGATGCAATCTTTTCCGATAGTTATTTATCGAATGCTTTCTAGAGTAGAAGGTAACTTACTATTGTGATTCATTTTAGGGAAAAATACAAAATAAATTAATTATTTTTAATTTTTATGAATATGGAAATATTTTTTAATTACCAGTAATTTAATTTTAGTAATTTTAATCTTTCTGAATCATAATTTTTGCATACTTTCATTTGTTAGATTTATAAAATAAAAATAAAAATAAACTGACAAGTTCTGATGTGGCCATCCACTTGACTTTACCATACAACCTGACCCCTCACTTATATTTAATAAAATTATTTATAATCATGTAAGGGGGGGGGTTAGTTTTTGCATTTTTAGGGGGCCCACTGATTATGTATACAAAATTGGGTTAAATTTGGTTCATAGACCTATATTTTCATTTTATGCCCCCCCCCATTTTGAGTGGTTAGTTTTTGTATTTTTAGACTTCTGTGGGCCCACGGATTATGTACACAAAAGTTGGTTGAGTTTGGTACAAAGGTCTAGTTTTTAATTTTTTGACCCTATACCCCCCTTCCCATTTTGGGTGGTTAGTTTTTGCATTTTTAGATTTCTGGGGGTCCACTAATTATATATACAAAATTTGGTTGAGTTTGCTCAAATGGCCTAGGTTTTTAAATTTTTAACCCCACCTTCCCCTCTACTCCCCTAAATTTTGAGTCGATATGCACCATAATCTAATCAGCTCTTAATCTCAATGCACCAAAACTACTTGTGAAATTTGGTTTTGATATTCACACTAGTTTTTGAGCTAGCTCGTCCACAAAAATTTGGTAACGCACAAACTAAGAGACAGACTAATAACCAGTCTAACAGACATTTTGATAAAATAATTATTATCGTTGTTTAATTTAATACACAGTAGACACTGCTTGCAGAATATAATCCATCTGAGAACTAACTAAGTAGCCTGTTGCTTAACTTCCGTGATTGAATATGCCAAATTTATATATATAATATGTTACTCGTATTAATATTTGTTTACGGACTACGGCAGGGAGAGAGATCGTTGTAATTTATAGGGTCAAAGCTCCAACCCAGACTTATTTTTATAATTAGTTGAATATCTTGTTTATCAGATGGCGAGATTTTTATTAAGTTCAACCTTAATTTCGTTGATTTTTTCAATGAGATAAAGAATTAATATATAATAAATTTTTTTAACCGTCTGAAATATTGTGAATTATATCTCGAGTAATTTTCATCTTACGGTTGGTTAAAATATTTATTAGATTCAGGAGAAAAATTTGTCTTGTCTATGTCTTGTTTTTGTGCCAAATTGTTCTTAAAAAATTAGTTTAGTTTATTTTTCTGTTGAGAACATTATACAATGACTAAAAGGTTCGATAATAAAGTATATCCTCTAAATATTTTTGTTGATTCTCATGACGAATCAGCCGGAGCAATTTGCGAGACGTTTATGAAGTGATGATTCCAATGAAGGAAGCGTATATGTGGCTTCAAATAGACAAATAAATCATCGAAAATTTGGTTGGAGAATATTTTATTCACGTCACTAAAATCATCCATGGTTTAATTTAAAAGAGTACTCGAATGTAAGCATTAAAAAAATAATATATTTTACCTTATCTTAAGTAGTATAGAAAATTATTCATATAGTATAAATACTTTAGATTTTTTACAATTGTGCTTAATTCAATTTGTTAAACGGAGTATATCAGTTGAAATCTTGAAATTTTTTCTTTAATTCTCAAATCGAAATATTTGAAATCGTTGGAGAAATCTGAGAAAAACTGAAAACGATAATTGAAGAATTTCGATTCAAAAAAGAAAAAAACGTCGGATACAAACAATTCACTGACTCACAAAGAGAAACAAAGAGGTTGTCCTCTGCTTGATGCAAATAAACATACACACATATATATCGAAATTATATATCTGTATATATATTATTTATTTGTTTGAGACTATAGTTTCGAAGACTTCGTCTTCATCATCAGTCTTTAATTATAATTATTATTTTTCATGGGATCAATACCGTATGGATTTTGAAAATTTTCGATCTTTACTTAGATGTGAGCCAGTTAAAATTAAAATCAACTTGATTTAACTGGCTCCCAGCTAAGTAAAGATCGAAAATTTTCAAAATCCATACGGTATTGATCCCATGAAAAATAATATCTATAATTAAAAAAGACTGATGATGAAGACGAAGTCTTCGAAACTATAGTCTCAAAAAAATAAATAATATAAAAAGATATATAATTTCGATATATATGTGTGTATGTTTATTTGCATCAAGCAGAGGACAACCTCTTTGTTTCTCTTTGTGAATCAACAACTCTGCTACTCTCGGCAAAACAAGAACTTTTCAATTAATTCACAGACTGTCTATATCAGTGTTTCCCAACCTTTTTTTATGCCATGTACCACCTAAAAAAATTCTCATGCTCATTATGGGACATACTAGTATAATAATATAGATAATTTTTATATTCTAAAAAGGAATTATTAATTATATAAATATAATTACAAAAACAAAATTTTGAAAACAATGCGCTTACTAACAAAATAGTAACAAGCGGTTAGAAGCACATCGATTCGTCAGCTCTAGTTCGCCTTAGTCTGTGAGTACTGACATGTTTCGCTGCAAGTCGGAACAGGTTGGCGTGATCAAGGGTACACGAAATTTCATTTACAATTTATTGTTGACATCAAACAAAAAAATTAAGTGATTTGATTTTTTTGGGACACCCTATTCTACATATCTTGTTTATTGGGCCTCCGAGGAGCGGGCCGCCTCTTACAAGACGAAAGACCATTACACAAATTTATTTACAAATCCTTCACACTTTCGGCTTCAGAACAAATTAATTCAGATTCAGAGCGGTGGCTGAGAGAGCCAGGATTAATCCTGACTCACATTTCACATTTCTTTTTTTTTTATTTACAAAAAATAATCATAAGCCACCCGCTCTATGTGTTCTTCTGCCGAAAGTGTAAAAATTAAGGAGAGATCCCCTCATCGCCTTATATGTCAAATTGTTTGTTGTTTTTGGGATATACCCAGGGCGATGAGGGACTCCACCGCTTTATGCCACCACACTCCCTTCCACGAGAGTGTGATGGCCTCGACCCTGACCGAGTCCGCCCCGACGCCAAATCGCTCCGCAATATTATCCACCAGACTGGAGTTGCCCCTATATTTTTCTATTTTGTTTCGGTGGGTAAGTGTGTTTTATTTATATCTTCCTTTAGCTACTTCCTGTCAAATTTTGTCAACAATTATTTTTTCAAATATGGGTAACTAATTTTGAAGATTTTTACATGTATTTGGATGAGCCCTTTTTTGAATTGTCCCCCTATGGGTGCTACGTAGGGAAACACTGGTCTATATGGAATAAAAAGTGAAGATGTCGATCAGTTGTCCTCAATAATCGCCAATTATAAAAAGTGCTCAATTACTTAGGTCGATGTCAACAAAAAATCATCCAGGGATAGGCGACATAACTATTGCAAAAAAATAATAATTATAATAATAATATATATTGTATATTTTTACGAAATTGTCAACAAGTAAAATATTTTTTGTATGTATAAATATTTTGTATGATAAATATCTAAATATAATAATAATGTTGTATCATTCGCATCCATAATAAATTTGTAACAGGAATAGCTGGGAATTGGACAAAAATTAAAAACAGTGTTATTATCAAATGGAGCAGACGTTTCGTCAATTTATTTTGACTTGGCCCGTTTAATCGGTCTTTGTCAAAAAACAATTTCACTATTCGACAAAACAATAGCGAAATTGTTTTTTGACATGAGCGATTAAACGGGCCACTGAGAAAGTCAAAATAAATTGACGAAACGTCTGGCCCATTTGATTAAAAACTCCGTGTTTTTAATTTTTGTCCAATTCCCTGCTATTCCAGTTGCATATATATTAATAATAATTTTGTGCTTTTGAGTTTTTTTATTAAGCTACCTTTATGAAGATTTTGTTCAAATTTTGATCGCTTTTGGGCCATTTCACATTTGCATGAAAACAATAATTTTTTCTCAATTTACTATGATTTAAATAACATTCGTTTAATGTTGAACGTTTTAATAACAAAATAGAATTATTGCATGTTTTTTCACATTTCTCGCTTTTAATTACTCGTTTTTTGCACATTGTTCTTTTTTTCCTTCATAAAATTAGGTCTCTAATCATAGCAAAATAATTACTTATATTCGGTTTATTTTTTCAAATGAGAATTGATTAGATTGATTCGTATTTCAATAATGAACAAGAAATACTATTTCGATTTCATAAAAAGTGTATTTAGATTAAATCAAGTAAAATGAAAAATATTACTATAATTTAATTGCCTTTGACCTGAAAAAATAATTAATAAAATTGGAGCAATTTTTGGAGACGGGCTGATAAGTGAAATTGAGTGGATATTGATGAGGCAGTCCAAAAAAAAGAAGATAATTTATACTATCTTGTTATTCATAAACCGATGTTTCGAAGGCTATTCCCTCCTTCTTCAGGGTTTTGAAAAGTCAGTGAAGGAAATCCAATGCGACATTCCCCCCTGTCTCCTCTTTCAGTGGCAGTAACAATAACATATTGTATACCATTCTCAGCAGAATTATAATGTAGTAGTTCCTTCACTGACTTTTCAAAACCCTGAAGAAGGAGGGAATAGCCTCCGAAACGTCGGTTTATGAATAAAAAGATAGTATAAATTATCTTCTTTTTTTGACTGCCTCATCAATATCCACTCAATAATTAATAAATAACTATTATGAAATATTTTTACTTTTATTTATTTTATTGTACTTTTTTTGAAATTTTATTTTCAGGAAAAATGTTTCATTGACTCCTTATAAGAATGTCTCCAATCTCTATTTATAAAGTAAAATAATCAATATTTGTAAAAGCTAGACGTCTGAGAAATGATAAATATTAGTGAACATAAAATAATATATTTTATGTGCAAAACATGAAAGTGAATTAAAGCCCATAAATACCACAAAGAGTAAAGAAGAAAAAAGTAAATGATAGGCAATTAACACAAATGAAGGCATGATCACATCTCGCATCCGAATTTGATCAAAATTAATATTAAGCTTTTCAATTTATTTCTAGGATTAAACTTGTTAATTAGTTACTCAAATATATATCTATTAATAAATTATTGACAATGAGCAGAGTTTGTTTCATTAAAATCTATCAAAGCTTTTTCGTGAAGTCGAAATCTATATAAATAAAAATGTACTGTTACGCTTAAGAGATACGTTGAAGGATCTCCGAAAGTTCTTCACCGATTTCTTTGAAATTTACACACAACATTCCATTCAAATACACGAGTGTTTTTATAGATATCGCACCTGTGGCATGTAAAAAATATTTATTTATTTTTTTAGAGGAAACAACGCCAGCGCCTCTCTGGGGGGTAAAAGCAAACAAACAAGATGGCCGAAAATAGCTTTTTGGAAATCTTTCAAATGTCAATATTATTTTGGTTAAGGGAACAATTTTGACAAGTAATATATAAGTCATTTAGAGTTTTAATATTTATTCTATAACTATTTGCATTTTCAATTTATTTTCAAAACTATTATTATTTGAAGCATAAGAGTTAGTCACAGCAACACGTGGTCGGGTCAGCTATTATCTATATAAATTTTAACCATAAAACGAGAAGCTCCCCGCCAGCGGCGTCAGCTAGTATACCATAAACAAATATATCGCGTGACCCTATCTATTTGTGGATACTCGAAAATTTTTACTTGCCCATGGAAGTAGCAAAGTGAAGATAGAATGTCCGCTCTGTCTTTAATATCAAATGAAAAAAATCTAATGTTAAATTTGAAAAATTATAGTAAGCGGTTATTGATGAATTTTACCAAGAATAAAATAAAATTTTCAAAAATGAAGGATTCTTTTTTGGACAACATCCTCGGGCTGAAAAGTCAACGCCCGCCCCTGGTATATATGTTGTATGAGTACGAATTCTTGATTGTCTGGCTCCTAGGCCATATCAAAACAAGTGTTTCTACACATATCACATGCAAAGATTATTTTAAACTTTTTAATAACGTTCAGAATCCATCTCTTTTATTTTTTATCTTAAAAAAAAGAAGAAAAAACTTAAAAATTACACACGTGTAGACAATTAAAGCGAATAATGGCACACGTGAATAGAAACATTGCATAAGTAGTATTACTCTTTCTATATATTCATGTATTATTTAAATTATTTTTATAATAACAATAAACAAAAAAGTTGTTATTTTTTAATGATACAAATGCAAGGTTTAAGACTTAAAAAATCAAAAATAATAAATATATTGATTTGTTGTTTTTGTTTTCTGTATATTTTTTTAAAATTTATTTTACGTTTTTATAAACACAAATTCTAAGGGTAAGTGAAAGAAAAGAAAATACTTATATTATTATTTATTTATTTTTAATCGACTTCAAAAAAGGAGGAGGTTCTCAATTCGACTGAATTTTTTTTTTTTAATTTTATTTATTTCAGCAGCAATTGAGCTGGTAAAACACTTAATACATCAATTATAACATATCTTTATAAATGAAAAAATAGAAATAATATTCATATTAATAATTAATATTCATAATATTCATACCACCTTCAAACCTACTAATTCGTTATCATTCCTATTTTCAAAATTAAAAGACAAAGATCCTCTTTTGAATCAAGATAATTTAGTTTATAAAATTGATTGCTTAAATTGTGACGAGGTCAGATTAAACAATACTTAAAATCTCGGATTTACGAGCATGAATATTCAATTAGAATGAAAAATTCTGAATGTACAATGCTGGCTAACCATTCTACTAACCTTAAACACAATTTTGACTTAAAAGAATGTGTTTTTCTCTAAATCATATTTCTGGATGTTTATTCCACACATGAACTACTGAAATAGCAATGCAGTTTTCGTTGAAAGATACGACATAGCCTCATTGAGTGGCAGCTAAATCAGAAATTTGAGGATTCAAATTTAGATTTCTTCATGTTTTATTATAAATCTCAACATTTTTCTAACGATTTTTTCTCAGTTTGAGAATTTTCAATATTCATTTTGTTTATATATAAATAAAATAGTTTTAACAGTGGTCTAATAGAAATATTTTTAATTTTAATAATGAGTAAATAACTTACCAAGTGAAATGAAACATTTTAATTTTGAGTGAGAAATTTGTTTCAAACAGCAATTGGAATGAAGGTAATGTGATCGCGATATGGCTAATTACATCTGTGGGCTTCGAGAGTATTCCCAGATAATTTAAACACTCATATCTCAATGATTAGACGATATAACTTCTTTTTTTTCTTTAATTGCATTGAGACAGATTTTTTTAACTGCACTTTGGTTTAACATTTTGTAGTATGTTTACACTACTTTGACGAAGTGATTATGTTTTTTTTAATGATCTTGATGTGAGAAGGAGATACACCAGAAGGTGCATTCCCTAAAGGCTTGTATGGGATGGCCCTTCCATCGTGAAAAGAAGAGAGTAGAAGGAAAGAAGCCGGGATCACGAGACAAATCTCAGAAAGTTAGATACAATCTAATATCCAATTTACTAGGTTTTTAGGGGCTTCAAGCAGTAGTAAATTCTCCGTTTGATAAATTAGGTTAAATTTATCTCCCACTTTCAAAGAAAGCTTATTGTTGGAAACTATATCTGGAATACTAGTAAATTCGTGACTTAAGCTAAAATAGTTTCTGTGGTCATTGGTATATTATCTCAAATAGAAAAGTAGCATCAAAATTTCAACTAATTCAATGTTTATATAGATAGAAATTGTTGTGGAAAATAGAATTAAAACTAATTGAGGAACGTTTTTAATTCAAGAGGCAATCATGATTCTATAGAATTTATTATGAAGCAAGCGGTTCTGCAAATACCTACATCATAAATTATGGTATGGATGTGGTTTCACAATGTATTTGTTTAGAGAGCTCGGTCGTCGTGGAGGTAATTAATATTAGTAATAGAAGACTAGAAAAAATCATAAGGGGATTTCATGTCGATAGAGATGTGAATGATATCGAGGACAAAGAGAACCAAGAGTTCATGGACAAGATGGCAGCGAATCTCTCCACCAGTCTCTTGTCTCGTTTGTCTCTCCACTCTCAAATGATTACCAGAGGAATGATAATTTAATTTGACTAAGTGTTGTCTGAAGTAAGATTAGGACATAACAGAAAAGGAGTAAGAAACATGGAATACATATTTTTTATGTCAAAACTTTTAAGCTAAATTTTGTATGTACTTATCCTTCTAATAAACTAGTGAAAACAAATTTTCATACACAGTGGTGTCATAGTGCCGGAACTCTGGTTTTGCAACATATATTTCCAAAAAATTTCTAGGGAGCACACCTGGGTGCTCCAGGCCTCAGGAATTTCAGAGTTCCGGCAGTGCTAAATTTGCGAGACATTACTGTTCATAATTCTATTTATATCTTTTATATTGAGCCTAAGAGCTAAAAAGACTCGTTGTAATTACCTAAGTTAACAAAAACTTGTTTTACCAACTTTTTGTCTTCTAAATATCACTTAAAAATGTTGTTTGTAAGCCTTAGAGCTTTGATTTGTATTAAATTTTATTATTGGATTTCTTTGAGATCTTTTAATAAATTTCAAAAAATTAATTATAAGAATAAATTAATAATCTCTGAATTTTTATCTAAATTAAAGACTACATACATATAGGTACTTCATCAAGGTCTAACCAGAAATTCATTGAAAAATCTCGATATTACATTTTTTCGCCATTAGAATACTTACATTACTACAAGGAAGAAACTTGGATTTCAAAATAATGGCAATAAAATTACTTAATACAAATGGAAGAGGAATAGGTATAGTAGTTTCATGTGGATGGCCAACTCTAATTTTTTTTAAAGTTCTTTTAATAGAAGAGAGCTAATATTATCACTATCAGTATCAATAATAGGTGAGTTATTATTATCATTGTGGTGATTTATAAGTACCTTTGAATAAATTTATTATTACTACTAAAAAAAATCAATAAATTATTTAGTAATAGAAGCTCTCCTATTTCTGCAAATAATTTATAGAAAAATAAAGTTATTTTCAGGCCTATATTTTATCGGAAATTTAAAGGGAAAAATAAAATTATTAAAAACCTATTGTTAAAAAGGAACACGATTCAAAAGAAGACTAGCTAGTTGAATCTTTCAGCTGATGTTAGTATCAATGGAAGGGATTTGGCATGAGTTACCAATACTAAGTCGGACTCATAAATTAGTTTCTACCTGTCTCGATAAAAGAAAAACAGAATTTTTTTTTAAATAGCATGACAAACCATTTTATCTTAATTACCAAGCGTATAGTCCTTCAAAATAAACTTATTTTAGTTACTAGTGACATCTAGTGATCCAATGAGAGAACAACGCCCAACCATATAACTTTTTTTTTAATTTGAAAAAATAATAAATAAATAAAACCTAAAATAACTTAAAATTCACTGTTTTTGATTTCACCATTAATGTTAAGCATCTCATTATTTAAATAAAGAAATACAAATCTTTCGTTTCCGTTAATTGAATTTCAAAATTTACGGGAACATTTTTTCTCTTATCAAAAGGAAAAAAAATAACGTCTGTGAATCTAAATATATTGAAGGATCTTGACAATCTGTATTTAATTAAGGCAATCTTAATTTTTATTTTTATTTAAATTTGTAAAAAAAATATATTTATTTCAATAAATAACCTTCAGTTGTTCAAAACCTACATCCACATATATTTGTATCTAGATATAAATATTTGCAATCCTTCAAGAATAGAGTTGAAATAGATGATGTACAGACAACAGAACAAAAGAGCATTTTACTATTTTTTGCTTGATAATTTTGAAAAGACTACGGCTGAAAATACGTAGAATCAGGGGTATATACAACAAAGTAATTTATAAAATTTAAAAATATATAATGAGAACCTGTAAGGGTGGAATATGTAAGTGTGATAAAATCATGTATAAGAATACCGATGGGTGAACCGCGACCTAATATGCTGTACACCTACTTCCACTTGTACTTACAAATATTTCCAAGTACTTCCAAATATTCCCAAGTGCTTCCAAATATTTCCAAGGGCTTTCAAATATTTCCAAGTACTTCCAAAATAGTTCCAAAGAGGTGTACACCTACTTCCAATCGCGGATCACCCCTCGAAGAATACTATTGTAGATATTAAACATAACATACATTGAAGAAGGAGAAGTAATACTATTAAATTTTGTCTCGATCGATATACTTTAAATCAGTGGTCTTCAAAGTGTGTTCCGCGGAACCCCTGGATTCCGAAGTATATCTCTGGGGGTTCCGTTGCCAGGTGACTCCTGATTGAGTTCGAGTAAATGCTATTAATGAGTAAATTACATTTATTTTATGTTCAAATTTTTTAATAAAAGAATACAATATTTTCCTTTAATTGTCTTTACATAAAGTACCTACCTCTATAGCATATTGATTTACTTTAAATATTAATATATTTTAAGATATACTTTTCTAATGGTGCGATGGGGTTCGCCAAAAAAACCTTAAAGTTCTTAGGGCACCGTGAGTCGACAAAGTTTGAACACCACTTAAATCAATTGAATTTTTTTTTTGATAGTTGATTGTAAATTAAAAAAAAATGTTAAAAAATTAAATTAATTAGCAACATTTCAGTTCAGTAGATTAATTATATTTAGAATCCAAGCTAAAAGATAGTTTTTTGAAATCTCTGAATCCTGAACGTTGTTTTCTCTTTTATAACTAGTTTGTATAATAAATATATATAATATAAACATAATACACTCTCCCATTAGCGATGTATTTATTTCAAGCGCCGATTCCTATTCCGAGTACCAATACCGTGATTTCCTTGAAGAGACGGAAAAGCACAATTTTATTAAGTAATTCAATAATATCTAAATCGAGTGTATTGATGCGGTTAGATTTTCTTTAGAATTCATTATAAATTAATTATCAATTATAATTTGCAGACAACCACAACAATCTAGGCATCTAATTTTCTAGATTTCAATTAATTCACATATATGGAATTCCAGTTGTAGTAATAAAAATAAAAAATCTAAATTAGAAAGGGAATGTTCAAACATGATAATTTAAATGTTTCTTGCCAGGAAATTTAAATCAATTTATTAGAATATTTTGAATAACAGTATTAAAATATGTCATTCATTAAGAATAAACAAAAATATAAGTATTATTATAACAGCTACATATCTAGTGGGTTATTTAGGTTGCGTTATACGAGATCATAGCTACCGCATAGAATTTCGGGCCCGGGGGCCAAAATCTAAAGCGGGCCTCTTGGTATGGAATAAGTATGTGTTTTTTATGAAGTGGAAAAAGTTGGTCAGAATGGGATTTAATTTTTGTTATTTCGCCAATCGCTGTGGCGTTGTGTTTGTGTGTTGTTATTTTAATGAAAAAAAAATATATATATAGTGCCTGTATAAGATCCTAAAAATAAACTAAACTACAATCACATACATTTTTACTTGCCAATGATACTAAAGGTAAACGCGTAAATGAGAGCGAAATTAAAAAAATTTAATATTAAACATTAATTATTACATAAAGCAATTTGAGCCGCGAAAGTTAAATAATGTAATCAATAATTGGTTATGTTAATTTTACTTTTAGAAAATTATTTTTATTTTTTTAAAAGGAAAAATGAATTGAGCACCCGACAGGATTCGAACCCGTGTCTCTCTCCTTTAGCCCAAGAGCGTCTTTATTAACTAATTTTTACAGTTAAAAAATATTTTTCAAAGATTTTTTTCTAACATACCCCCATAAAAAAAATGTCATGGCAGGGTCCGGGACCCTGCGGGTGCACCTGAACCACCCTTGCGAGGGCAATGTACTAGACTGATTATATAACACTTCTGATCGAGGGGTGAACCGCGACAATTCAATTT
Organism: Forficula auricularia; assembly: GCA_024734495.1. Lineage (NCBI taxonomy): Eukaryota > Metazoa > Arthropoda > Insecta > Dermaptera > Forficulidae > Forficula > Forficula auricularia. The sequence continues at coordinate 1,801,292 of JALMQS010000228.1, read as the reverse complement.
AATATGCTGTACACCTACTTCCACTTGTACTTCCAAATATTTCCAAGTACTTCCAAATATTTCCAAGTACTTCCAAATATTCCCAAGTACTTCCAAATATTCCCAAGTACATCCAAATATTTCCAAGAGCTTTCAAAAATTTCCAAGCACTTCCAAATATTTCCAAGTATTTCCAAATATTTCCAAGTACTTCCAAATATTTCCAAGTACTTCCAAAACACTTCCAAAGAGGTGTACACCTACTTCCAATCGCGGATCACCCCTCGCTTCTGACTATATAAGTTAAAATAATTGTTGAAAATGTTAAACTTTTTAGCAAAGCATCATCCTCGCCCAAGATATAACAAGGGCGCAAAAACTAGGACATATTTTATTAAAAACTAAGATACCTATATAGGTACAACACTCAATACAGGCAGGTGTTTCAATTTTAACTAATAATGTTTACAATTCCACTATTGAATAAAAAGTTTCATTTGAATCGTCATTGTAATTCGTATTGTATTGAAAATCTTGAAAAATTGTTGTGTTATTTTTTTATTCGAATATTTTTACATATCTTAGCCTTGGAGATGGACATTTTGTTAACACTTTAAACAAAAAATAAAATAGGTATGTCACGAATTGGTATTGAAAAGATTTTAAATAAATTTATAATTTTCTCATTAATATATCAATCAAAGAATAATTAACATATTAACGAGAATTGTTTTTGATCGCGTTTTTTATACAAGATATATATATATATATATATATATATATCGCGAGACTACTGCTGGTTGAGGCAAGTTTGAAAATCGTCAAGCGGGTTAATCGCGAAATGATGCTGGGTCATAGCTAAGTGGATCAAATCTTTTTCATTTTCTTGGTCCAGACTTAAGATTCAGCAGACTCCAATAGCCTCAACCAGCAGTAGTCTCGCGATATATATATCTTGTTTAAAAAACGCGATCAAAAGCAGATTCTCGTTAATATGTTAATTATTCTTTGATATATTAATGAGAAAATTATAAATTTAACTTCATTATTTCAAGTTAGAAATATATAAATTCGGATATTATTTTCACTTAAAATTTGACAAAAATCACCTGAATTCGATTCGCGATTGAATCAAATACAGGAAACTTATGATTAATTGAAAAGATTTTGTTTTGCCGAGAGTAGTAGAGTTGTTGATTCATAAAAAGAAACTATTCAAGTCATATTATTAAAAATGCTATCAAATATAATCGTAATCGAGTAATTATGCTAAACAACTAATAAAGATTTCAAATTATAAAGGGATCTTGTAAGCTTCTGTAGTTTTGCTTTTCTCGAGATAATTTATAATCCAAAAAATTTGATTCATTAATCAAAAATCAAAAATTTACTAACTACTAACATTCATTAGTTCTTTTTATTAAAATGTTTTTAATGTTTAGAACGAAAAAAACAAATATTGTGATAATTATCGGATTATATTTTTTCATGTAATGAACATCAGAAAATAGGATTTAAAAAAATTCTTATAATGACCATGGCTTTCAAAAAATGTGTATAATCTGTTTCCTTGGGATGACTAATAGAATGCGATTGTAAAATAATAATATTCGAGTTATAGGTAATAACTAGAAAAATAAAATATCTATTTATTAATGGCTTTACCAGGCGGAACAAATACATCCAAATTACTAAATAATAATATTATTAATATGGAAATTTCCCTTAGTTTCTAACCAACCAGGCATCTCTCTCTCTCTCTCTCTCTGGGTAGGAAGAGGATCCATGAACATTGCTTAATCGATTTAGGATTTATTTTAGAGCCGACAAAAAATGGTTTTTAAGATTAATTTAGGACTTTCACTGAATCCATTTTAGTTTTAATCTCCTTAAAATAGATAAAATAATCAAAATCTAAATTAATTTTTTCTTCGTGTCAACTTTTTATTTTAATATTGAAATCGGATTATTCGAATCAGAAAACTCAACTTATGGGTTACACAAACCGTTTGTTGGTTAGATGATTAAACATTTTCTCGAAAAAATTCTTTATAATCATAATAATAAATAAAATTGATAGAAAAACAAATAGATAAACAATTAAGATTTTAAGAATTAATTTTCAATATGATAAAATTATTATGTTTAATGAAACCAGACAGGCCATCGCAATACTTCCACATTATATTCTATGAATATAAATGTGAAATTAAAAATTAGATTATAATAAATGTTGGCTCTTTGAATAAACATTTTTATTATCATTTGTATTTATTTTTCTTCCGGTTCAAAACATTATAAATTCATGGGATATGATATTCATCAAGTGAGATAGGTAAATTAGGTAGGTAGATTTCTACCCCAGGCTAAAGGGATCGCACTTATTTGGAACATCTTCTTCAATCAATAAAAAAAAAAATCTTAGCTCTGTAGTAGCCAAGAGGACAATTGGTAGGCAGTTAAAATTAAATACAGTATTTTGCTTTTTTCTCAAATTTAAAAAATATTTAAAATTTAATTTTAAATAACATTATCTGTAAAACTACGAGACCAGAAAATATGGCGAAAGCTTCGTATATGCTAAATGTAGAGAACATAAGCCGGAATACCATTTTAGATTTCAACTGAGATATGACGAGGACGTAATATTTATGCTTAATGTCCAATGATCTCAATTTAAAACTGAAGGGCAAGAATTTCTGTATAATAGATAAAACTTGTCCTGTAATTAATTACAATAAGATAGAATAAATTAGAACAAAGTGGTTACTGATTGCATTAGTATCTATACCTATTTATTATAATCGGGTTGTGCGACGACGCCAACGTGATTTGTTTAATTTTAAAACCAAATAATAGTTCATGGCAAATAAAATAATTTATTAAAATTAAAATTTTTTAATTATTATCTTAAAACTCACTGGAGAGTCCAGGGGACGTAGACCTCCTCCCTGACCAGTAAGATGCTCGCCCAAAGCGGGCTTCGCAGCTGGTTTAATTAATTATGTCTCATCATGATTGAATATTAATTAATTATTAATCTTTGTCTAGTAATAGGATTATTAATAGCTATTATAGCATTCATGACTTTAAAAGTCAAAGATTAACTACCCTAACATGTCAAGTTATTTTAAAAGATGGCCCATTTAGTCATCAAGATTGAAAAATAGTACAAAACTTACTACCCTAGCCTAGTAGCACAATGATTCATACTATATAGTGCCTATATAGATTTCGAGAATCTATATAGGCGCTATATAGTATGAAACATTGTGCTACTAGGGTACCTACTTATCAGTGGCTTGTGGTCCATAGATGCTGTGGATGCAGTGCATTCCTATAATTTCAAACAAGTTTGGTCGAATGGGCTAGAATTTTTATTTTTGACCCCCCCCCCACACACACACACATACACACCATTTTGGGTGGTTATTTTCAAAAAATTCTAAACAAAAATGTTAAAAATTACAGTGTTGCTTCTAATGGAATTTGCCGTAGAGTAATCAGTTTAGGAGTTATAATCAATGAGGTGATTTTACTGTATTTTTTGACATCTTCAAGGGTCGACTACCCCTAAAAACGACTCGATTTGGCGAGTAAGAATTTGACTTTTCGGGGTGAGTGCTGATCACATTACAGTATGAGATATGTTATTTGGGTTTTGAAATAAGCTTCCAAAATGGTCAGTAGCTCTCGGTCTATAATGGTTTGTATATTTGTCGATATTTTTTATAATTGGTTAAATATTTTACTTATTGTACTATATATCTTCTTTTTTGAGAGCAATAATAAGTATTGGATGTGACTTTTTCGGTATTTAAATTATTCATTTCAATTTTTTTTCTTTTTCAAAATTTACAATTTCTGACCACTTTTTGTGAAAAATATAAATCCATACTATTGAAGCTGGTAATATATTATATACAGTTTTACAAATCTATTAGTTTCTATGATGTTTATTCTTCTCTAATCATAGTTTGCTGTATTAGAAATTATATTATTTCAGTGTTTATCCTCCTGCGAAAATAGCTATAGCTAAAGGAAAGTTATAAATAAAAATTATATCTTCGATCACGGATCAGATGAAGGGATTCCCCATCTATTTTTTCCCCAATTCGTTCAAACACAATAGATCCTTGGATCCTTGTTCATTTCCAGGTAGGTAGTAGCATCAGATAATTTGATGTCTTTCATTTTCACACACTCTTGAAAATCTAAATACATTAAAATTAATCTTTCACATAGCAAAAATTAAAATTTATTATTATAGTTAAATGCTTTCAATATTTAAATTTATGATTATTTCCTGAAAAAAAAAATCAATTTCATTTTGTTAGTTCGATTTTTTTTATTTTTTAAGATCTTATAATTCGAAGTTTCCGCAAGCGGCCCAGCTCTGCAATGAGTGTGACCCAACATAAAATCATAAACTTCCTTAAAACATTGAGATTTATATGTAGAGATATATTTATTCACGATCGGATCAAATACAGGAAACTTATGATTATATCAATGTACATTTGTACAATACGTGAAGGTTTTTTCAAGAATAAAATTCACTAAAAGCAAAGTTATAAGATAAAAAAAAAATTATGAAGTTTAGAATATTTTAAAATTCTTCATCTCATATTTTGATTTTCTAAAATATTTATTATTTCACTAATTTATATGATACGACACTAACCAAGTCTATAGTTATCATTTTAGTACAAAGAGACAAGGAAGTGGGATTTTCTAGAACAATCATAATTAATTGATCATTTCTCTCCTGGACTAAAACTTGTCAGGACTTGTCTTTTAGATCTTTGCACGTTCTTACATGTCAATAGATAATGGATAGTCAGGGATTATTATATCCGTGACCCTTTTAAAAAAATCAATTATCATTCCTCATATCCTTCTTTAATCCCATTCAATTTAAACCAGGACTGTAAAACCCGTGGCCCAATATAAAGTCATAAAATTCCTTGAAACATTGAGATTTATATGTAGATACTGGAAAACACACAACAATTTGGCCTCATAATGTTTTTTCTCTAAAATAAGAAATCTGAAAATCTACTGTGAGGTTTTCGAAAAATAAAAGTGCTAAGTTTAAATTTTGAATCTGGAACTAGATTTCAAGATTTTCGAAAAAATAATCATCATTTTGGTCTATTTTCGACTCCATTTTCATTAGAAATAAATTTTCTATTTGCAAACTTTCTGATTAAATGTTCTAGAACAACAATTAGATACCGATCTGAAAGAAAAATTGAAAATTGTCTCTTTATTAGTTTTATATTAATTATCTAGCCAGGAAAAAATATAAACAAATACTAATACATAATATCACTTTTTGTAAGTATGTAGGTATGTATTTACATATACGAGAAGCTATTTTCAAGTACAAAATTTACGAAAAGTAAAATTAGAATCTCGCTGTGAGCTAAAAAAAAAATAATAAAGTTCTTATTTCTACATTATTAAACTATCTTTTTTGAATAACAAATATCAATAGAATTAACATATAATGGTTTATTCACGGTCCGAGACAATTTTCTTTCTTCAAATGTGGCCCGTGTAAGTCAAAAGGTTGGACACCCCTGGTATAGATGATAGGTTCCCAAATTTATTTGGTCTTAGCTCCACTTTTTAGATAAAACTTACTCAAATACCCCTCCGCCTAAAATTTACCTTCTTCAAGTGAACAAGAGGAAAGATACAGTAACAATCTATATTTATATATATTTATATTTATATACTCCTTCGTATGTTTTAACATTCCCTCTTAACCTTTTTTGAAGTTACATGAAACGTTCAATATAAAGAAATTTTAAATAACCTTGTTTTTAATATCACATTTTAGTAAATTTAATATCATTTTTGAGATATTTTTCAAAAGTAAATGTTTCTTTATTTTGGAAAAGTGCCATTATTAAGTTCTAAAATTAGGGCGATCGCTTTGCCCCTGGGAAGGGATCTTTCCTAAGTACAGGGCCGTTATCTAGGCAGAGAAAAACTGGGCGTCGCCTGATCTAGAGATTTTCCAATTTTTACTTAACCAGACAGAAAGAAAAAATACAACTTTTCATTTATTACAGAATTAATAACATTTATAGAACATTTAACGGGTAACTAAACCTTTTTAAAATTAGTAAATTTAACACATTCCAAAATTCACAAGCAGATAGATTTTTTTTTACAAAATTCGACACGACACTGATAGAAAGAATAAACTAGTGTGTCCATCCACATAACTTTACCATACAACTGCCACCTCTCTTATATTTATAATATTTAAATTTTCGTTTAAATCAGTCAAAGTAGATAAAATTTAAATTTTTCTCCATTTTTTCTTCAACGGTCCTCAATTGCAAATGAAATCATTACGAACATTTGAAATGTTCCGCGATACCGCTCTTTGGAAACACTGCTACAGATCATATTTCCTGTTTCTACTAGAAACAAAAACAGAAATGAAATTATATAAATAGAAAGAAGAATGTGGTGGTTAAAGTCATGGATTTTTTCAAATATGTAAGGGTGTATCTGGAACTTTTTTCATCAATAATGATAAAAAAATAGTAATAATAATAGTGATTTCGTAGTAATTTTTATAAAATATTAATAAAATTAAACGTTTGATAGATTTTTTTATGTAGTAACTAGAAATAGAAAATGAATACAATGTCTGAATAATTAAATTATAAAAAAATGCTTATAATTATTTATCTATACTTTTTTTTAGCTTCTTGGGGGGGGGGGATCCCGATGGCCTTCAGGCGACCAGTACTAGGGAGCTCGTACTGTTGAGATTCCGTGGCCGATCAAGAACATCTCCGCGATCTTACGAGATTCCCCTTGAGGATATCTTTAATTCCATTCGTCATCTAGATCCTCTGTAAGGGCAATCTCCTTTGATTCGAAAAATTGAGAAAAATAAAAATAAAAATAGAAATGCCCTTGAAATGTCTGATAGGATGTGAAACCTTGAACGACGAGAATATTATCATAGTTGGTAGGAAAACCGCCTGAAGTAGTCGGAGTGACTTCCAGAATCAATTCTGCCCTATACTTAGCTTGATTGAAGCAATTATAAACAACTCGTTAGAAACGAAGCTAATGAATATGTGGTTGTCAATTGGTGAAATATAAAAAGTGCCTGGGAAAAAATAAAAATTTATCTATTTATACATTTACAGAATATACTCTATATAATAGTAGGTATTTTAAAAGAAATAAAAATCTAGTGTATATTGTGGACATCAAGGGATTTTATCATATATTATCTCCTTCACGTATTTTTAAATTTTATTTTCATTTTAAAAATAACTTAGTGAAAGTAGCTATATATTTTAAGCCGGAACTTTGCCCCTGGCGACATCTGTGTTTTTCTTGACAAATTTTATTAGGAATGAATTAATGCCAATTATTTAATTTTTCAGGTATTTACTGATTGCTATCCTGAGAAATAAACGATGAGATTTTTAACATAAGACTTTGTTTTATATCTAGTCTTTGTTTGGGATATAAATGAATTTCTAGAGCTACAAAAAATGAATATTTACAAATTTTTGAGACGAGATATTTTACGCCAGGGATTCTCAATGTCTTTTATATGTTCCACGGTGTAAGCTAGACAGAATATACTCTATATAATAGTAGGTATTTTAAAAGAAATAAAAATCTAGTGTATATTGTGGACATCAAGGGTCTTTATCATACATTTATCTCCTTCATGTATTTTTAAATTTTATTTTCATTTTAAAAATAACTTAGTGAAAGTAGCTATATATTTTAAGTCGAAACTTTGCACCTGGCGACACCTGTGATTTTCTTGACAAATTTTATTAAGAATAAATGAATTAATAGCAATTATTTAATTTTTCAGGTATTTACTGATTGCTACCCTGAGAAAAAAACGATGAGATTTTTAACGTAAGGCTTTGTTTTATTCCTAGTCTTTGTTTGGGGTATAAATGAATTTCTAGAGCTACAAAAAATGAATATTTTTAAAAGTTTTTGCGACGAGACATTTTAAGGCAGGGGTTCTCAATGTGTTTTATATGTTCCACGGTGTAAACTAGTGCATTGTAAAAACAAGACAAACACAGTTCACCCTTGTTTCCAAAGGCAGATAAGCAAGGTCATAAGCTGGTGAATCAGTAGTTTTCGCATACACTTGTTGAAATTAAACGCAATTTTTTAGAAATGCCTGAAATGTTATCAAACATTCATAACTAAACCATATAACGGGATAACCACTTTTAATAGATTTACCCCTGCGCTAATCAAAATTTTTCTCCGTCTGATTTCTCAAAAACCATATAAGACTAAAGGCCGATTTCACCAACCAAATTTAAACTAAGGTAGCCCTTGAATTTCACTTTTAAGGGAAATTGTTTCACCCGTGTACTTAGGAAAAAATCATCGCTTATTCATTTCTAAATTTAATTAAAATAAGTGACGTTTCTCTCATTCCCAGGTAAATTTAAGTGCTACCCTAGTTAAAGTTTGATTGGTGAAACGAGGGTAAAACTCTCTATTATTTTTTAAAAGGCTTTTTGGAGTACCCTTTAATTATTTGACTTTAAATGTAGAGGGAGCATCAGAGGCCTGAACAGATTTATAGATTTTAGATAGGTGAAAATCAGACAACAAATTTTAAAATAAATTAAACTAGTTTTAAATAAAATATTTGTATTGATGATATAATATCACAATATGCATTGAGTAAGGTTTTATTTTTAATTGGAAGTTATTTTCACCATTTTGTTTATTATTATAGAATATCTATCTTAACACTTTGTTGTGTTTTGTTTCTGTCATAAGAATAATAGGATCCTCATCATGACAATGATCCCGTTGATGTTGACCGAAACGCATTAATCAGACTTGTGAATGGAGATGTTTTTGCTTATAAATTTGGATTGGATCCAAATTTGTCATTGGGTTCAGACTGCGTGGGTGAAGTAAACAAACCAGATTTTAGACCGAATGGATAGATAGAATTGTCATTGGACGGACCCGTCAGCCACATCAACCAAGACAATGTGGCTTAAGGGGCATCAATGTGGGCCATGGTAAAAATGAACGAGAAACCCAAGGGAACGCCAGGGACAGATTCGCCTCGGTTCAAGAGAACTTGACAGTAACACGGAGGGTTTTCGGCAATATGGAAATGAATTTCTATCGGTGCGTGTAAATGATGAGCTATGTGCGATTGACGGAAAGGGGGTAGGTACTTCTCTCGCTTACTTGGATTTAATTAAATATATAAATACCATTTAGAGAGGTATAGAAGAACAATGGCTCGAAAAGACACATGGACGCGTAATGAACAATATAATCAAAAACTAAATAAAGTTTTAATTTTATTATATCTAGTTTTTTAATAAACAAAAACATATAGATTAAAATATGAATTAACTTCAAGAAACTTAACCTATAAAGGCACAATAAAGATAATTTCTTTATCGGATATTTACTAACATAAACATTTTATTTAATAAGTGAGTAAAAGCAAAAGTTAAGTGACTATCAATATTTCTCTAAATAAATATTAAATTAGGAAGTTGAGTACAGAAGAAACTACTAAGGTTGAGCATTGATAGCAAAACATCGATGTTAACATGAACAAAGTCTCATATAAGTCTGAAAAACACTGTTTCTAACACAAAACCATTCATGTTTTAATTTAAAAAGACTGAACAGCTTAACTATGTCCAAAGGTCATAGCACAGAAGAACAGAGATCTAAAAAATCAAAGCCTAAGTGCTATTGTATCGATGGTGAAAACATCAGTCATAAAGTTTTAACTTAATGAGTATTCAAATTAAAGTGTTTGTTTTAACGGAATTTTACTATAGAGTTTAATCCCTATCTTTCGATTTCAATTTGAAGTGTCCATTAATCAATTACGTCATACTTTAAGAGGGGGATCACAAAATATGACTCAGGGGGACAGGGGGAGGAGTTAGAGCTTTTGTGTCCTTACATCTAAAACATGAAAAATTAATATGATTACAGCCAATTAAATATATTTTTATATACAAGAGATGCGACACCCTCTTTTTCACCCCTCCTCTTCCATTTCGAGTAAGTTTATTATTGCATGTCTAGTTCGCCAGCTAGCATAAGCATAAGAGATTTTCGGAATAGTCATCAAATTTATCAGTATAAGTATATTATATATACAGAGTGTTTCAGGAGGAATAGTAAACATTTTAGGAGGTGGTAGTATAGACGAATTGCAATACAAAATGCCATATAACATGTGTCCAATTTTTATTGAGTACAGAGATACAGCTTTACATATTCAGATGCAATATGACTGCTGGGCACTGTACACACGAGTAAACACTCTTTAAACTGGTAGTCTGCGGTTAGGAAATCGAATGCCGTATTCTCCACAAGCAGCAGCAGCGTTTCCTTTACAAAATCCATACACACATGCCATATCGGCATACTCAGCATGTGGAAATACGTCCGGGATATTTACACGATACAGTACAGTAGACTTGGCCAACAAATCACAACGAAAACTTCAATGTAAACTAAAGGACAACTTCACAACTTGAACATCAACACTCTACTGCTGGCTTTCGATAAATACGACCATGCAACCAGTGTACCAACACACGAAACGAAAATGCATTGAACTCAGCTGTATCTCTGTACTCAATAAAAATTGGACACATGTTATATGGCATTTTTATTGCAATTCGTCTATACTACCACCTCCCAAAATATTTACTATTCCTCCTGAAACACCCTGTATATATTGCAATTATTATTAGGAGATTTTTAGAATAATAATATCGGAAGAATTTTAAAACGAATATTCCGGCAATGTCCAATTACTTATTTAATTGCGGTAAAAAAATGAAAAAATTTTGAAACAAATTTATATATTATGATATAAATTTTTAAACTTAATATATACTTATAAATATAAAAATTATAAATCTTGTTAAGAGTTTAAATACTTTCCATCTTTGTATCGAAAGATTATTTTTAGACGATGCAGCAAAGGTCTTATTTCTCATGGCTTGAAGAAATTTTAGAAAATACTAAGGAAAGCTTCATTTCTAATAAATGTGCAAACGAGAAAATTCACAGATAAAAAATACATTGAGGTTCTTTAAAACTTAATAAAAATTAGAGATCAAACGATTAACAGAGCTAAATGGGAATTTAATTCGATAATAGTTTATCAAAGTGTAATTTTTATTCAGGGAGTGGGGGATCGTGAAACTTAATTGAACTTTGAATAGAAGAAAAAAAATTCGGAATAGCAAATCATTTTTCAGAATAATCTCAAGCTGATTAGGAGACGTGGAGGTAAAAAGAAGCCAATGGAAAGAAAATTCACTCCATCTTTCCACATCGCCAACAATTCTGATGGGATGCAAGCAACACGATAAGAGATTGGGAAGGCCACAATAAGCCATCAGCAAACAATCTCGGTGAATTTCTCCAGCTCCAGCCTACAGCTTGTTATCTATGATAATATTTATTAATTAATATGGAAAGTGTGAAGATAAGAGGCAAGGAAGTTGTAAGAATCTAATTTTTAGTTTTTCCAATATTCTCTGAAGTTGAATAAATATCTTAATTTTATCAACACAGCGTGCGCAGGCCAAGTTCGAGCATTAGCTTGGCCGTACACCCTGTACGCTATTCGAGCCAATTTCGACCCCCCTGTAGCTCGGAATCCATTTGAGATACAGAGCTGAAATTATACACATGTAATTACGTAATCCATCTTGAAGAGAGTACCAAATTTCAATAATATAGCTTAAATAGATTCTGAGATATGGACCTGAGAAAATATCTAATTTTGGCCCTCACTCACTCACTGACAGGTCATCAAAACCTATAGGGTACTTCTAATCATTCCAGCATCATGAAATTTCGCCTGCTAGTAGAGTTTGGGACACAAACAAAGGAAAAATTCCAAAAATTCAAACTTTCTATCTTTCAACCCCTTCAAAATGGGGGGGGGGGGTGTCAAAAATGAAAATTCTAGCCCGTTGGACCAAAATTAACCAAATCTTGTATACATATTCTGTGGGCCCCCAGAAGGCTAGAAATGTAAAAACTAACCGCCCAAAATGAGGGGGGGGGGGTCAAAAATAAAATTCTAGCCCTTTGGACCAACGGGCTTCCTCATAGCTTACAAAAAGAAGAGAAATCTCAACCAAAACATTCTGTGAAAAAACCGGCCAAGTTCGAAAAAGTAGTGAAATCTAGTGTGCAGCTAAGTTAAATTCGCCAAGAATAATTAAGTTGAGAAAATAGTAGATCTCCTTGGCCTGTTGTTTCACAGAATGTTTTGGTTGAGATAGATGCTTCTCCAAAAACAAAACCAGGTATATTATTTAAAGTTCGCTAGTTTAAATTCAATAAACTAAGTTTTTTTAAAGGTAAAAAACAGCACAAAGACCTAAAAGTAAGTAATAGTTGGTTGTGAAAGAGTTGTACAATTGGAGACACCCTCTCTGTTAAGGAAGAAATTCTTTAAATTTATTCTTGATCAACCTTGTCAATAGTAAATGTCGTTTTATCTAATGATTTCAATATAGAGTAATTTTAATGTTGTCTTTCGTTAATATTTAATTATTTGCTTATAAATATATTTATATGATGTAAGAATTTCAAATAAAAAAATAAATGTTAATGATTATAAGTAAAAAATCTTCTCTAGGCTAGGTCGCTGGGTCAGGGACTTCTTATCAGTTTAACCAGAAAATAAACAAGAGTTAACAAAAAGAACGCATCAGGGTCTTCCAATTACCAAGTAAGATTGTGTCAAAAATATTTTTTCCCTAACACTGTTGATGAAAATTTGAACTCCAACTAAGGATGAATATGATAGGGGAACGTCCATAAAATATGTTCCCAACAAGCTGTACTTTATTGTAACTCATTCGCACTGCTGACTCTTGATTTGACTTCTTGTGTGACAACAAACTATCGAAAATTCCTTTTGCAAAAAGTTCTTCTGATGACAAAGGTATACAGGGTGATTCACGGTCGGTGGCACGTTAGACATTTATGGAAAACGGAATGCAGGATTTTTCTGAAAATTTAGCTCCTTACATTTTCTTACCTGTTCTATTGATTTAAAATATTTTCGGCATTGCGACGTTTCGGCTTCCATCGAAAAGTCGTAGCATCTTTATTTTTTTTTAATGGAACACCCGGTATATTAACACGTTTTTAGAACCGCTCTTTTATTAAAATACTTTTTTGTTAATATTGTCCTATACCTATCTCTATCGGTTTTTGAGATAAAAAATAATTTATGTTAAATTTGGTCCAAAACATGGCCCCAATTAAACCCAAATAAATTAGTGCTCTCAATTCATGATATTTTGGTGGTAGTTTAGACACACCCGAAGTATTTAATTTACGCCGAGAAATCGACTCCATATTCTACAGGGCGTGCTAAGATTCCTATTATTTCCGTTATTCATAAAAGGGGTCAAAAGTTCGTTTTTTCAAATGAGACCCCCTGTATATTACTTAATAAATTGAAATGCTTTAAGATGATATATCATGTCCCTATACCTAAAACATCAAGTCTACTTAATAAAGCCGCTTTTTCGTGAAAAATTCCTTTTTAATGAATTTAATTTTAACTAACCATGGAAATATCAAGCTTATGACAGTTTGTTGACTATTTATAAGTAACTTATAAACAGTTTATTGACGATGTTCAAAAAAATCTCCCAAAATGATCCCAAATATTGATTATTCAAACGAAGTTCTTATAGTACAAAATAAATAATTTCATAAGAATTTCGTTTGAATAATCAATATTTTCGATCATTTTGGGAGATTTTTTGAATATCGTCAATAAAATCTTTATAAGTTACTTATAAATAGTCAACAATCTGTCATAAGCTTGATATTTTCATGGTTAGTTAAAATTAAATTCATTAAAAAGTAATTTTTCAAGAAAAATCGGCTTTATTAAGTAAACTTGATGTTTTAGGTATGGGGACATGATATGTCGTCTTAAAGCATTTTTCTTCGTCTTTCAATTTATTAAGTAATATACAGGGGGTTTCATTTGAAAAAATGAACTTTTGACTCCTTTTATGAATAACGGAAATAATAGTAATCTTAGCACGCCCTGTCTAATATAGAGTCGTTTTCTCGACGTAAATTAAATACTTCGGGTCTGTCCAAACTACCACCAAAATATCAACTTTTCATGAGTTGAGAGCACTAATTTATTTAAGGTTAATTAGGGCCATGTTTTGGACCAAATTTAACATAAATTATTTTTTATCTCAAAAACCGATAGAGATAGGTATAGGACAATATTAACAAAAAAGTATTTTAATAAAAGAGCGGTTCCAAAAACGTGTTATATACCGGGTGTTCCATTTAAAAAAATAAAGTTGCTACGACTTATGGATGGAAGCCGAAACGTCGCAATGCTGAAAATATTTTAGATCGATAGAACAGGAAAGAAAATGTAAGGAGCCAAATTTTCAGAAAAATCCTGCGTTCCGCCTTCCATAAACGTCCAACGTGCCACCGACCGTGAATCACCATGTAGAAACCCTGAGACATAGAATTTCGCACGAGAGCAGATATTAAATTTTTTCTTGTTCAAGGTGTAGCTTCAATTTTAAACCCATCTTGAGCTTTTATTCTAACCCGACTTATGTATTTTTACAAATTAATTTGATCATCAAACCCAAAGTTTTGCTCAAAAATCGTATTCTTCAAGTGCCATACTCGATTCCGAGCGTTGGCAATACTAAGGAGAGCATCCTTAGAAAATAAAGGAATTTAAAAGAAATAATAATAATTACAATTATTATTATGTTAAATCTTTAATGAAATTGAAAGATAAAATAATCTAGTGTGGTCATTTAACATTTTAGCTTGCATTTTTTTTTATTTTGTATTTAAGCTGATGCCAAACATTAAGTCAGGTCCGGAAGTTTTTCTTCTGCCAATTATATTATAACCATCTGGTCTTTTGTTTTTTTCCTAATTTTAATTTGAAATAACAATTAATTTTTCTAGTAGGTATAATTTATATACATTTTCTGAAAATAAATGATATTTATAGAGCCTTTGTCTTTAACAGCTAGCATTGGGGCCTTGATCAGTACCATGTATCGGAAGAGTTTTTAAATATTGTATACTCCTATTTAATGATAATGAGCAAAATTTGATTTTCAATTAGCCTATATAAACAAAGTAGGAGTATAGAGCAAAGCCAACTACTGATCCATCATAAATATTGCAGTAAAATTAGAAGATAAATTTAAAAGCAATAAATAAGTAATATAATACAATATGGAAATAGTTTAGTTTATTAATAATTCGCCTTGGTGCGTGGTGAGTATTAAGCAGGTGACTTGGTGGCTGCCAAAGATCTACTGCCTAACCCCCGCCCCACTTGCAAAAAACAATCCATTATAAAATGAACTGGCGTGGACACCACACGACTTTCCCATTAGTTTTTACCTTATTTGAAATCAGCATTCAAATTGTCTACTTTCAAATTATTTCAATTTGGGTTTTCCAAAAGAGAAAAAGACAAAAGACGTTTAGACTAAATAGATACTCCCGGTTCTATAATTTCATTCAAGAGCATGGGGTACTTCCTCTAATCATAGATATCTTAAGTTTCAGAGCCCAAAGCTAAGCAACTTACCGTATCTGAGATATAAGAGTTTTTTTTTGTTTTGTTTTTTTGCGACATAACTAATTTACTTCCCTCTTTTACAAATTGAAGAAGTTAAGATATTTGATAAGTGTACCGAATATTAATAAAGAAGTACATCCGGCTGCTCGATTTTAGCCAAAATCTTGGAGTAGGTACTTCGTCTTCTAGACCCAAGATAGCTGGTTCTTCTTCAAGTGCCATACTCGAGGCGATTACTCTGGAGAGTATCCTCTCCATTGTAATTTTCCTGGGGTGGTTTCCCATTGACTTCCCCTGAAGGGATGAGATTATAGCCGTTCAAAATTTTGCAGCGAGTCGGGCTTGAACCCGCAGTAGCTTGATAAGAAAGTATGATCTATAACAACTCGGCCAACCTACCCTAAAGATAGCTTAAGTTTCGAAATCCGAAGTTCTGCGATTTTCCATATACGAGATATGGGCGCTTCCCCTGTCTTGAGAATTAGGTTTGCAAAACGCAGGGAGGACACCACCCCCGTACAAGGGTACATACGTACATACACACACACATACATACGCACCAATGGATTTTTGGTCACTTGCTGGCCTCTGGGGACCATGATATCCTGTTTTTTGTTCAGAATCCAGTTTTAGTCTATCAAGGACATCGATTCCTTACACCTAGAAAACGTGACAAAGTGAAATTATAATAAATTTTTCACCTAGGAGATTGAAACTGTCAAAGTGTCGAACTTACGGGAGGTGTATGCAATACTTGCAGATTATATTTTTAAATATAGATAAATGTGAAAGTAAAAATTTCCCACTTTTCATTTATCACTACTCAATGATAAATAAAATATATAATTTATATTCACGATAATCGTAGGGTTTTCAAAACAAAACAGTACATGATTTATTTTTTGTTTTGTACGAACTTATAATTTCAAGGTAAGCAATCTAGTCGTTAGTGTTCGCGACTTAATAAAAAAAATCTTGAGCGACCGACTTAAACACATTTGACTTTATCACATACCCTTCCTCTCATATACTATAAATTACATGTTTTGACTAATAATGGAGTCCCATGCATTTTAAATTTTTTAAGAGTAATTCATTTGCGAACTTTTTTTTAGTTTTTTTTTTCAAAATTTCTCAAAAAAGGGTTAAAAAAATATTGTTAAAAAAAAGAAACATTTCGACGAATTGATAACCTCCTCCTTTTTTTGAAGTCGGTTAAAAAGAAGTTAATTGAATTCAAGATTTAAGGTCTAGAAAAAGTCGCCAAAATTGAATTGTCTGGTAAGGTGTGAAAACATCAAACTTTCAATCGACAAAATTTTAATAATTACATTATAATTAAAGGTCCCAATATTCAAAATAGTCAAAAAAATTAAATATATTTCGCATTGCCTGCGCCTGTGCAACTAGTGAAACGCAAAGTTCAAGCCTAAGAGAAAGCCTCATAAAATAAACATCGTACAAGAGATGAAGATATAAATTATTTTTTGAAAAATGTCGAAAAAGTAAACGTAAAGATTATAGGTTCTGATGTTTCGATTTCACCAAAATCTTATCGACTCTTAATTGCAATTAATTATGAAATTCTTAATGGTTTTTGGGGTAAAACAGACAAATTTGAACACCCACCAACCCACGAAAAAAGGAACTACACAGATATTTTGAGAAAATAATTATTTAATCTTTTTAAGTCACAGGGAGGGGTTAAGACGCACAGTGGTCATTGAAATTTCTGGGGGAAGGGGGTTTGAAAATTGTTGCATTTTAGTATTATATGCTAAAAATAAAAGCGGCCAAGTCATATCTTCAAGAAAAAGTATTAAAAAGCGATTGGACATCCCTGTTTGAAATATAATTTTTGGGGGTCTTTTGTAGGACTTGGATCAGGAGTGTCCAACCTTTTGGCTTATACGGGCCACATTTGAAGAAAAAAATTGTCTCCGACCGAGGATAAAATATTATAATTCTATTGATATTATTAAAATGAGATAGTTAATAATGTAGAAATAAGAACTTTATTTTTTTAACTCATAGTGAGCTTCTAATTTTACTTTTCATAAATTTTATACTTGAAAATAGCTTCTCGTATATGTAAATACATACCTACATACTTAAAAAAAAGTGATATTATGTATTAGTATTTGTTTATATTTTTCCTGGCTAGATAATTAGTATTATATTCTAAAAAAAGAGATAATATTTAATTTTTCTTTCAGATCGGTATCTAATTGTTGTTCTAGAACATTCAATCAGTAAGTTTGCAAGTAGAAAATTTATTTCTAATGAAAATGGAGTCGAAAATAGACCAAAATGACGATTATTATCAGGCCAAGTGTTGTGTGTTTCCCGGTATCTACATTTAATCTCAATGTTTTAAGGAATTTTATGACTTTATATTTGGCCACGGGTTGGACAGCCCTGGTTTAAATCGAATGGGATTAAAGAAGGATATGAGGGATGGTAATTTATTTTTTTACAGGGTCACAGATACAGGGTGATTCAAGGTCGATGGCACGTTAGACGTTTATGGAAAACGGAACGCAGAATTTTTCTGAAAATTTAGCACCTTACATTTCCTTACCTGTTCTATCGATCTAAAATATTTTCAGCATTGCGACGTTTTGACCTTTAACCAAGTCATAATGTTATTTTTCAAAAATATAAAAAATTAACGGATCGCTGCTTGACTTTCTTTATTCATAACCAATTGAAATATTAATATGTTTATTCCTTTATTATTAATCTGATAAAAAAAATTGGTCCTTTTGTAAAGTACTTGTAGAGTAAAGTATAAGTATACTTTAAAATCTAATTTTCCTAAAAACTTTATATAACCTATTTTGAGGTCCTAAAGGTACTTAAATAAAATTTAAATTTGATCAAAATTGGTTTAGCTAATTTCAACATTTCAAGTACTAGAATAAAGAACCAATGTTTGTGGGCCGATATGTAGCAAAAACTAATCACGCTTCATTTTGTTAAGTAATTGTATGTTTTCGACTTCACGAGACCGATTAAAATACTTTACACATCTGCTTCGCATTTATGGATAAAGTGAAAATATGAAAATAAAAATAATTTCATAACTCAGTTGTCTAAAAACCGATTTTTAAAAATAAGAGTTTATTTTGTTCACAATAAAGAGCTTAACATTTTAGCAAATAAAACTTAATTTGATAAAGCAAACAATTCTAAGATTTATAAAATTAAAAAATTGACATGACCGCCATTTTGAAATTGGGGAAGAGTCTTAAGTTCACGTCTATTTAATTTATATGAAATTTGTAAATGTAAATTTAAGAAATGCTTAGGTATACAATATACTTAGCAGTCAAATCCTAAAAGAGGAAAGAAAAGGAAATTTAAAAAAAATAAGTAAATTGAATTTTAAATGCAGGAATATAATTTTTTATTAAGTTGTACTTTGAATAATAAATATTAATTAATTGATGTGTTGGGTCTTCTATTCAAGGCCAATCATACCTCCATTCGCCGAGACATTTTCAATCAACTATATATAAAAAGTAGATCCCTAATCTCTTTATTAATCTTCAAAGTTGTTTCTATGAATACTAATACGAATAAATAGGGAGCCAAACGAATATTAGCAGGAATTATTGTTAAATTTCTATAGAAAGAACAATTGTAGTTATTCAATTATTTTACAAGGAGTTTATATTCCAAAATCATTTGTTGATATCTTGTATTATTATATTTTCTATATCCATTATGGCGTGTCAGTAATTTCTGCATGCTTCGAAGCCGCGTTTACACCATGCGAGCGCACGCTCGCTCTAACCCCAATTCTCATTTTACGAATAACTCATTGCTAAATAACGAGTTAAATTCAAAAATTATTTACTTATAAATTAATAGCAAGTTAAAAGTATTGTATTTTTAGTAATATCATTCGTATTTTTAGTCATAATCTCATAAAGTTTCTAAATTTGCAATTTTTTGTCGGGCCACATTGATAGCCATCTTTGGCCGAATGCAGCCAGCGGGTTGGACAAGCCTGCTCTAGAGTCTAGACCTCTAGACTCTAGACAATATGATACTTGGTCTCGCTCTTGCTTGTTTTGGTCTAAATGCCCCATATAAGAAGAGCATGGATTTAGGATGAAAGTTGATAAACAAATTTTCATAGTCGATGCTATATTAAAAAGAAAAACAGAAGAACCGAGGATATTACTATGGAAAGTATACTTTGATAGAGCATCTGAGCATTGTTGGGCGATTTCAACTTCTTCACATATTACCTCGTTGACTCTTGAAGTGTAGTTTTACTTAATAGTAGTTAGCTGCAATCAATGAAATGCTCTAGAAATTGCTCGTTTGAATGGTCTTTTGATTTAATTGCTCTAGTGGTGTAAATATTATTATGTGTATCTGGCAATTAGTAGAAGTCAAAATATCTGTAAATAAGTAAATCAATTTTTCTTCCTCTTCTAAATTCAGATATAAGGATTACTGGCTAGGATGGATACCTCCAGATTTTGTTACTTTCTCTTATTTTAGAGACATTTCACAACATCTTTTATGCGAGGAGTTGAGTTCATAGGATGGGTTTGAGTCCTTTAAATGTGGAGCCGGGTCTTGAAGGATTGAAGATTGTAGGACTCTGGAAAAATGGAAGCAAAAGTGAATTACACTATCTCTAGAGGTATGTATAAGTTTTTATATAATATATAAATAAATTAAAACAACAAATAAATAAATATACTTTCTAGATATGAATACTTAGATAACTAATTAAATTAAAAGTGATATGTTAAAAAGTGCCATAATTATATTTTTTAACATATGCTAGTATGGTAGTATGAAAAATGCTTAACCACAAAGAACTAAATTAGGAATATGATGAAAACAGCCATAGATAGAATCAGTATAAATTTTGTCATAACTCAGATTTTATACAAAGTTAGTTTGTTTATGGAGAGATTGTCATAAGTCGAATACACCATAAAATTCTTGAACAAGCAAGCTAGGGATGTTGGTACTTACACTAGACCCAGAGTTTAGAGTTTGGAAACATCTAAGTTGGATATGATAAATTATTAATTGTTACCTATCTTTTATATGTGATTTATTATATGTATATTTAAGGGATCTGACAAGGATTAAATATCTATATGGGGTTTCAAGTTAGAATAATGATGATTGAATTAGTAGTAGTTAATGTGTGGTAATGATACGATGAGATCTAACCAGTGGTACAAAATTTCATAAGTGAATCATTAGCTTGCCAAGCATTCAATTCTTACAAAGTAAGATGTTAATGGAATGCTAATCAAGAGCCAGGCTGTGTCGTCTATTTGTCTATTTTCCTATGAAACATTCGGGTCTTTTCTTGGCCAGGAATAAAGAGTTGCTAAAAACTACAAGTTTATAAATAGGTATCTTTAGTGTTGAACAGAAAAACAAGCACAGGCATATGATCTAAAAACCAACCAAGATAGTCCTTAGCTTATCAATTAGACAGCATGGTCGAGGAAAAAAGGTTCAGAAGAATATAAAAAACTATTTTTCCTAAAATATAATGAAATGAAAAAATATATAACAAAAAGCTGATAATTTTTATTTATATATAGCATACACGACTGATATTCAATGCTAATGATATTTTCGTCTCAGCCGTCAACCCCCCCAGGGAAGTTTTTTCTCACCGTATGTTTCATTAATTAGATGAGTAAAGGAATGTTCTTTCAAATGGTTTGAATAAAAACGCATACTATTATTAGGTTTTTTATAAAATGGAAGATTTAATTTAATTTCTTTTTGAATCTTATGAATAAAAATTTATAGACGATCTATGATAGTTTCGATTCTTCTATCGAACTGGAATTGTTAATGCCCAGCATTTGCCTTTAATAACCATTCCAATGAAAATCCAAAAGGTCCATTCAAGTTGATCACTCAAGTTGTCTTTAGTTAATTAATTAAAATATTTTAAAGTTTTTCACGACATTTCGGCTTCTAATTCTGAAGACATTTTCAGGTGATGATAGATGTAGTTAGAGTTCACTCAAGTCATTGATCAGTTAGAATCGATATTCTCACATCGAGTTTTAGTGCACTAGTAATAAGAAAAAACGGCAGGTAAAAAGAAAAATAGTATTGAAAATATTTAAAATAAAATGTTTTAAATATTTCTTTGGATTTATTGCTAATGGAGCGCAAAGCCATCGAAAATAATTTCGATAATATTTATTTTTCATTTTAGACAAGGTTAAAAGATTGCCGCGGGGAATCGAGTCAAGAAGCACTCCAAGTGACTGTGTTAAGGTTTCACACATCAATAAATTAACATAGTACAATGACAGAAATAGACCCGAACGCATTATCGATTGGAAATCCAAGAAAAGATATGAATCCATTGGTTTCTTATGTTTCAATTCATTTGGGTCTTTCACAGAAGAGTGAAATTATTTTTTTTAGACTGATCGCTAGAAAGAAAAAGTAATGAAAATTCTTATCTAAAGATTGATTTATTTACATTAGATATTTATATATCAATCTACCTATATTCCAAGTAAGAAAATATAATAAAAACCATTTTCAAAGATATCAATTCTTTGGCTAAAGAATATCAAAAATTTCCTATTTATAATTGTGAATGTTTGAGAATTTTGTTGAAATTAGAAAATTAATTAATGTTTTATTTCATCAATCAGAAATATACCTACTAGTTTGTGTAATTATAATAAGACTAAAAAATAACATTTTTGTAATTATGGCCATGGGAGGAGAGTATTTACTCGATGCCCAAATTTATGTAAAATATTGAATATGTAAATTTTAATTTGTAAAAAAAATGCGAAGGCTAGATGATTTGCATGTTGGAAACACTACTTCCATTTCATCAGAGCAGTTAGGAAATTTTAACTCTCCTTTCTAAGTGTTCTACCCTTTACTTACTATATTTACTCCTTCTTAATGTACTTGATATTTACCATTATCTCTATACATACCATTTAATAAAATCAAAATTTTGAAATAAAAAAGTGACGAATTTATTTATTATATATTAGATCCATAAATTGAACCATTTACTTAATATAAAAAATAAATAAAAATTAAATTGAATTTTATTTATTTGCATCTTGACCAGATGAAGAAGTCAAACCATTCGATACCAAGTTCAACAAATACATTTGTAAGAACCTCAAATAAACTTGAAAAAATGCTTGATCTTATATTAATATTGCTTCATTTTTTTTAAGATTTTAACTTACCCTATTCATAATGCCTAGCATCATACAAATTTAGTTATTTGAAAATTAGATATTAGGTATTTAACCAATGCCTTACTTGGCTATTAAGCAATGTCACTTGACTAAAATAGTAAACACATTAATTAAATCAAATTCAGTCCATTTAATTTTTATATTAGGTATATTAATCTAAAACTATAGTTATCAACTAAATAAGTATAAATGAAGAATAAAACTAAATTATCAAAACTATAATTTTAAAAAGGAAAATACGCTAATAATTATAATTAAAATAGAGCGATTGTAGTTTAAATTATTAAATATTAGTAGAAAATAATCTTAAATTATTATATGTTTGCATTTTCCAAAAATAGCAATATTTATTAGATTCTAGGCTAAAATATCACAGGAAGCTTATTTATTTAGTAAAATTGCATATAAATATTTGGAAATTAAACTAGTTCCTTGAGTCGATGCAAATGTCAAACTACAATGCTGGGACAGCTGGGAGCACAAAGGTCACAAATCGTCTTTCCCTTCGTAATTTTAAATATATTTTCGTGTGATAATTTTTATTTATATTTTAAATGATGCAATTATGTTCTTTTTTTTCTAATAAAAATTTCTAGTTAGATATTTGTTTTTGTGGTAGGGACCTAATAGAATTTTGCGGGGGGGCCAAAAAATCCAAGTTCCGCCACTATGTAAATAAATCTTTCAAAATCCATTAATAAATTTTAGGTAAATGACAATTTTTTTTCTTTCAATGCTGATAATAATCTATAAATATTCTATCGGTTATCAGCCATCTGATAATGAACCAAAGGGTGATAAGATAAAAGGTCAGACGGGGTTGTAGACGATCCCTCTTTGCCGATAAGCCAAGAGAACCTCCCGGTTCATGATAACCAAATATGAGACGAAATTTCCTTCATTAAGTATTGAGTTTCGAATAGAATACATTTTTTTTATAGCCCTGGAAACCTTAAAGCGCTTTCTAAATAATATTCCACATTCTATTCAACGATAGTAAGTTAATTTTAACTGTCCTGGTTTTGGGCATTTTATCTGTTTAACATTCTGACACGTGACACGCCAAGTGAAATTAATCACAAGGATATCGTTTGGAATAAAAATTATCTCTGATATATATCTGCTTATGAAAATGAATTCCAAATATGTTTAATACACCTATAGATGATCTTTCAAAAAATATTAATTAACAGATACCATTTTTTAGTTAATATATATATATATTAATTAACAGATACCATTTTATAGTTAAAAATATATTCTAATAAAGAAAATTTTGTCTGGACTTAGGTGGGATTCCATGAATTTTAATTAATAAATATAATTTAGGCGAACAAAAATTAAACCAAAAAATTTGATATTATAAAGTAGGTAAATAGATACTCACCTAGTTAGTCGAGGCATTGATATCTTTAGAATAATTTTAAATACTATTATGTCAATCCATGATGTTAATAAAAGTTCAAAAGGCGAAGAAAAAAAAGATTAATTTCCAAGTGAATTTATTAAGTACCTACCTTGTAAATACTCTCAATAATTAAAAGATATAAAGGGGAAACACAGAAGAATTTCTAGATAGACAATAATAATAATAAGGGAATGT
Organism: Forficula auricularia; assembly: GCA_024734495.1. NCBI lineage: Eukaryota > Metazoa > Arthropoda > Insecta > Dermaptera > Forficulidae > Forficula > Forficula auricularia. The sequence goes on along the minus strand of JALMQS010000228.1, from coordinate 1,776,802 downwards.
TATTTAGATATTTTCTTTTAATTCAAATGCAATCCAATATTCTTCAGGCAATTTCAAATAGGAAAATTCGATTAAATAATATATAAAATCAAATTATAGGAGTAGTTTTCTATAAAGAAATAATTTATCATTTAAAGAAGTGTCGGAAAGGTTTCGTAGATTTTCCTTATTTGATTTGGAATTACCATTATTTATTCTGAAATGAAACTAGAATTCGTGACTTTTGAATATTAATGGAGGAAAAAGAAAAGTTTAGCCCACTAATGAGCAGGAATGAAGAGGAAATGTGTTAACAATGCTTTAAAAGTATGCTTGGTTTATAAGCATGTTTTTTTTAATAAAAAATTACTAGATTTTATACTTATTCAGGCTGGATAGTATTTTATTAAATTAAAAGTACCAAATTTTAAAATAATATAAATATGTGGGGCAGGTATAATTAATAGGCTTTTTATTAATTATAATACATAATTTGATTTCGATAAATTAAATTATTGTACATTTTCTTTGATATTTCACTGAGATAAAATGAGTCGCACCTTGATAATATAGGATTAAGAAATCTTATATATGTACTTTTCCATTTTTACTTTATTTGTGAAGGTAACAATAGATGTTTACTGTTTAGTATATAATACTATTTATGCATTGGCTTTTGAAAATTATGGTAGCTATTGAAAAGAGAAAGGAAAAATAATGCAAAGTGATTTGTATCAATAGACGATTCATGTAGCTAACTAAATTCTATTAGAAAAAAAAATACGTCTATCCATTCAGTTGAATATATATAGTTAGGTAACATTAAAATATTACCCAGACTTGTTAAATAAATGTTTTTTAATTAAATGATAATAATTAGAAGAATACATTACAACAGATATATTTAATAAATAATCAACATTAACTATAGATTTTAATTATTCAATATTTTTTGTTTTAGAACAAGATTTTAGTTTTAATATTATTTGTTTAAATGTACGGAATAGAATGATATTAATAATAAAGTAAAAGATTATTCACAATCTTGAAATTTTTCATAAAACGTGTTGATTAATCTTCTTATAATATCTTAATGATATTAGTTTAAGTTTTAGATAGGACTAGAAGTCAGATAAGGCTGCAAATAAACTACCTTACAAATTGACATAGTTAAAAATGAAGCAAAATTATTTTAAAGTAGATGTGGGTGGTTATCTGAAGAACGGAAGTTAACCTGTTTGAAATATAATCAATTATAACATTATGATTGAACCGTATAGCCCTAAACAGATAATGTTTCGGTTTAAATTATGGGCGTCCTTTTCAAACAAAAAAAAAATTAATAATACAGGACTATTTTATTTATTTATTTGGAGGGAGGGTATATCAGTACAATTAAAATGTTATACGACCTTTAAGTTAATCTGAAAGAAAGAGTTTGTCTCTTATAACTGTTTGTTAATTAAGAAATAGTAGAATTACGGAAAAAAGTAATACATGAACTGAATGAGGAAATTTACTTGTTTCAAATGTAATAAATGCGTTTCGTATCTAAAAAGTTTTTTTTTTAATCATATATATGTTAGAAGGGTAGATACAAAATAGTTAAAAATGCGGTTGCGGTGTGATAAATTAATTTTTCTTTTATTTTTTTTTAATAAGAAAATTTAAAAAAAATCAAATATATTTTAAATTTTGTAAATTTCTGGGCGATTTGAATTCTGAAATATTTTTTGACTATTGTTTTGTTCAGGGTCAGTACTCACAAGTAAAAATGCTGCATAAAGTGAATTAAATTTCTATAAAAAAAAAATTGATAATTTGAATTATTCGAAAAATTCTAATTACTAAAATTTTAATTAAGAAACAAAATTTATTAATTTATTTAAAATAGCGTTAAAAATATATTTAAATAATTTAAATAGATTCCGAGACATTTTTCATTCATTATTTAGCGACTTTCTATTAAGAGCGCCGATGTATTCTTGTTTACGCCCGGAGTCATCCATAGAAAATTATATTATTATTCAAGTAAATAGTTTGCTAAAATTAGGTCGAGAAATATGAAAAATTAAATTATAACTAAATAACAGTGAAGAATCGAACGAGTGAATTTAAAAATAAAAATATTTTCCATGCTAAATGGGCTATCTAAAAATAAGCAAATAATGATAATAGTGAACAAAATTATCTGGCTAAACGAAAGAGTTTCAAGTCAATGTTTTATAATTTTTCTAATTCTTGCAAGAGACTCGTCAACGTCAAAGGTCACAACTCGAATGCAAAATAATATCAAAGTGACCGAAAGCTTAAGTATAATGACGAGGCGCTTTCCTGACAAGTAGTTCTTATTTATCATCGTTTTTGGTCCGAAGGCTTTCAACTCCCCTTGGCTACTCGACCGTTGTTTTTTTACTGATCTGCAAGTGTTAATCGCGAAAGGCGAATGCGATAAGGTCATTTCGCGAGATCTACGGGCCCCAATCGTGGTGGATGGTGGCCCGCTCCTTCGCGAACTCCCCAATCACAGGATATGAACATAGCTACAGTATGACAGCCTCTCACATTAACAACAATGGCACCTGGCTTACCAGGTCCGATGAAACAATACATCGAATAGAGCGCGATGTTTTTAAAAAGAATATTAGATTACTCGCTTAATAAGCAGACTTACCAATTAATGGGAAGATACTGGACTGTTCTAAAAGATGTTTCAGGTTGGTTTGTACTGGATTTGGAGAATCCGATTCTTTGTCGCTCATTTCACACACAAGAAAACAGTTGTTATTCACTTTTTACTAGAATATAAACAAATAAATGTGAGGCGGGAATGCGGGTAGGCTAGTATGCTGGCGGCCCGAGCCTACTGCTCAGACAAACAAACCTCAAGCCAAGGAGCCTGACGGCAGAGCCATCTACCATACACTGGCCGAATCATCCGCACGTATCTTCTAGCTAGAAATGGGCTTCTTAACTAAATAAATACCTCCCCAATCGAATTTAGGATAAAATTTGATTGGTAGCTGCTGTAAAAAAGTATTTCTATAAAGAAAAAAATAAGAAAAAGGAGTAAATAAATAAATTACGAGTAGGGACATCTAGCGGACTAGAAGAAACTATCTTGTGATAAATGATTATTTATGGGATTGATGAGGGGAAATCAGGCAGTCGGTAATTTAAACAACCTTGAGTTGATCATGTCAATATTTAAAGGAACTAATGGCTGATTTATTTGTATTGGATATCCAATAAATTTAATAATCACTCAATCATTATACAGCATACATAAGATATATATATAAACAATAGTTTTACATGTATTTTTATAAAATCGGTGGCTAATTTCACTCTGTTATTTGTCTTAATATACTTTAGTTTTCAATAAAAAAAATAAAAAAAAACTCTTATCACAGTAATTTTTAGATATACTTGAAAAGAGAAGCAAATTACATTAGAGATGAAAAAGAATAATAAACTCAGAAAGAAAATTCAAAAATAAACATCGTCTCTCTAAAATTAACATTCGCTCACGAAAAAGTGTAGGGCATTGAAAATAACAGCCGTTCAAGTGTCGGCTGCCTGGAGAGGTGAGTCCTGAGGGAGCGGGGAGAGCGCTACTAATAACGCCAGTTAGAAGAGCCTGGCTAAATGCCCGGTCCGCTTCCTTATTACATTACAGCTAAGTGGATTTCGCTTGGCTACAGCTGAGCTGTTCATTTACAGTTCCCTAGTTTCTGTTTAAGAATGGACTCTATTCTAATCTAATGGAATCGCTTCTTTCAATAAATAGTCTTCGATAAATAAATAATATTCTTTTTTTGAAGGTAGCTTCTTCAAATGGTCAAATTAGAAAAGTTGTTCTATACCCATAAAACATGAAGAGCTTCAGGTGCAGCAAACACCGACGAATGACGACGAAGGGAAGCTGCTGAAGTTGGGGAAGATGGCTGAGGACTTGGGGTCCAGGTTTCTACGGGTTCAGGAAGGCCCACTTCTTGAAAAGAGCTCATTGAAGAGAACCCACTTTCATCTTCGTTTGGGAGGGCAAAAATGCTACTTTTAGCCCTGTCTCCATTCATAAACGAACGATTTTGAGGCACTGGGGGAGAATTGGAAATTGTGTCAAGGCTTTTACGACCCCGAATACATCGAAGAATAGGGGGAGGTTCGGGGCTAGGGGTAGCTGCTGTGGAGCTGTTTTGATTTGTCGATGAATGTGGAGTAATGGCTAATGGAGGTCCGATGGCAGTGGAATTGATGCAAGGCACCCCAAAAGAAGAATCGGCGCTTGGTGACTCTCCCCTGGATGGAGTTGGTGTATTAAGCCTCCGAGCAACGAGATCAGGTTCACGTGTCCTCAAGAGGGAACGAATTGTCCTAAGAAGACTAGTGGCCTCTCGACGTAATTTATCAGGGGCCTCTGAATCCGAAGCTGAAGCAGTGGAGACTGATACACTTGCGATGGAGTCGGCTCTCGACGATCGTCCTCTTCGCCTTAAATGAAAATTGACAAAGGTCAAAAAAGAAGATTAAACAAACATAGACAGATACAATATAAAGAAAGGTCTTGGAATGCTTTAATTTTCTTAGCCAATTAACAATGAAATATTTTCATTGAGTTGTCCTTCACTTGGTTCTAAATTTAATTTTTAAAATGAAAATGTAGAATAGGAGATAAATGTTATTTTGCACAAGAATAAAGAAAAGAATATGAAAACAAATAGAGGAATTTTAATCCATATAAGGCTAGGCACAGACAGTCGATTTTCAGTAGACCCAACAATTTAGTGGGGCTGGGTTGAAATCGTGATGCATTATCAATTTATAACCAACTCTAATTAACTAACCAAGCTCGATTTTTTATCATAAGTCCTGCCATATCTCCTTCGGGTGTATATGGTTGCCCTTCTCCCCTTTATACTTTTCTGAATGGTGTTTATTCGGTAGTGGGGTTTCCCGGGCTATGATTATCCTTTGGGACCCTACCTGGCTACTCACATCCAAGGAAGGATGCTCCTTCCTCTTCTCGGTTAATTCCTTAACATTATTCTCAAGGGATTTATAATTTTTTTCCATTGTGTAAATTTTATTCTGATGGTACCTACCTACCTAGGGTACCTACATCGATCGCTTTTGATTAAATAATCGAGTTGATCTCTAGCTGTGTTGTGTATGCACCTTACATTAAACTTAAAATATTTATGTTCATCAACTAAACTATCGCTCGACTGAAAATCGACTGTGTGTGCCTAGCCTAAGACTCGCTGAATGAAAAAAAAGAGAAACAAACAAAATGCAGGTAACCCTCGTTCATCGTGGGTAATGATCGCGATAAGCGATCAATGAGAAACTTGAAAATAGAACAATCAAGATTCGAAGAACATTCCTTTTATAAATAAACGTCACTAATAACACAAAAACGTAACACGAAATATAATTCAGTCGGCGTTGTATAAATACATTTTGTCTTCAAACTCGGGTGGCAATCACTTTTTTACAAAATTTAAGAAAAAATAACATCGCGATATAACGAATTCGCACTCAACTGAGCCGCGATGAACGAGTTTTACATTTATAATACTAATAATCCTGTCGTGTTTTCTTTTCCAAGCGGCTAGAAAAAAATTACATTCAATTGAAAACTAACGTTTTATCTCAGTGGGGATGTTCCAAAAATAACTTAATAGATTTTTTATAGGATATGAAAACGCAATACAATAAAAACCATCATTAAATGATTTCTTAAAATAATAGAACTTAAATTAAATTTAAATATAAGACTTCTTAGTTAGGGGCACTAATAGACCATGGCAGTCAGTATTCGTGCAAATTGGCTAAGAAAAAAGGAAAAGGAGAAATAAAAAGAAAATATATTTAGGGAATATATAGGAAGTAGAAATTATACATCTGATTTCACTTCAAATCATACGAGAAATTAGGAGGGGGGGGGGAGAATTATTATGAAAGGATGTAATTAACAAATAATAATTTAAAATTGAGATGGTATTTTTAAATTTCTTAATAAATATTTCCAATAATTATGTTTGTGGATAGCTCTAAGTAATATTAAATTTTTCCTGGAGATTGGATACAGTATTAATATTTTGCTTTTCACTAAATTTTAAGCCATAAGAAACCCGAAAATTTGAAGTAGGTAAAGGTGATTTGTAAGTTTTTTCAGTTATCAAATGTTAATAACTGAAATTACTTTTGATTAAAAATATTAAGTGACTAAAATTATTAAATGAAAAAGATCTCATACTAACCATGTGAAATCTGAATAAGCTGAGAATTCTGATGGCTGATTTTGAATTTGTCCGATAGATTTGGCACGGGCAAATCCAGCGGACCCATTCGTGGCGCCATCTTCATTTAACTCGCTGCATCCTGCTGCACTCTGGCGGCCAAGAGTTGAAGCGCCAATTGGAATTCGGCTAGGAGAGCCGTCGACTTCGTAAACACTGCGTGAACGGGGAACTCTGCTATAATTAATAAACAAAAAAATCAGTTTTTTGATTAATTTTATATCAAATTAATTTAAGACAAGAAAAAAAATAATAAACTTTCTCGAAATGCGCAACTTTCCAGAATTCATTGGAATAATTATAATTATAATTATTTTCTATGGTTATACTTTATTTTATTTCTCCAAAAATGAATCGACTGAATTATTTTTGGGATTATACTGGGGTGGACCTCAGCGCAGAGTGGCCACCACCAGATTTGTTTTGCGTTTCTGCGAATCATAGTTCAAGAGGAGGAACACCGGCTGTCCTAACAGAGTTAGGCTACAAAAGCTAAAAGGCCCCCTAGCGTTAAAATGTTTTTTAACCCACTTCAAAAAAGGAGGAGGTTCTCTATTCGACTGAAAATGATCAACGACGAAATAACGTAAATCTCCAATTCTTATGAGCAAATAATCGAAATTATGATAAATAAAATCTTTTATAAAAAAATCTTATAACATTCATTTAAAACCCGCAAACGTTTTGAGAGAATTTCTATATTTATTAATTGAATTTTATTATCATTTACTGATGGATGAAAAGAAGGTGAGAAGAAAAATGGAATATGGTATTTGAATAATTATCGGAAAAGAGGTTTTTTTATTTAATTAGTTTTTTCCTCTTATTAAAAACAAGGACTACAAAGATGGTCAAGGGCAGTCGATGGTGGAGAAGTAATCTCCGGAGTCGAAGCTAAAATACAATGTATACATTAATTAATGTAAAATAATTGGTTTAATAAATTTATCATTTACTGATTCATTCGCCTGACGCTTTCTTTTACGAGATGCATGCAAGGTATTATATTAAGTCACTATTAATAACATCACTAAAAAGAGAAAAATAAAAATAATTTTTATAAAAAAAATAAAAACTTAAATGCAACAAATAAAATAATAATAATAACTCAAAAATAAAATAAAATCCACTAAAAGGTAGAAAATAATTATCTTATTTAGTTACAACTAAACGACGAAATATTAACATGAAATTACATTTTGAAGTCGGTGCCAAACATATACATTTTATGAATCGCACTTGACGGATCTTACTTAGTACGTTTGCCGGGTACGCTCGCTTATAGCTATAGTTTGTTTGGCACCGACTTCAAAAAGTAATTTCATGCTAATATTTCGTCGTTTAGTTGTAACTAAATAAGATAATTATTTTATACCTTTTAGTGGATTTTATATTATTTTTGAGTTATTATTATTTTATTTGTTTCATTTAAGTTTTTTGAAGTCGGTTTTATTTTATTTTTTTTGTTTTGTTTTTTGAGGTCAGTAAAAGCTGATTAGATTTTGATTGAAATCGGACATAAGGGAGAAGATTTGAGCCCTTTGTCCGTTTAGACCAAATTTTTCTTAAAATCACCAAAGGGGCGGGGGGGGGGGGGGGCAAGTGTATTATAAAGTCATGAGGTGGCCACATTCCATGTTTTTTTTTTAATTATTTTATTTCATCATCATTGAGTACACAGTCCTAAGACTGGTTTGACACAATTTTATTTAATACATCAAAATCATAGATTTGATTAATTAATAGCATGATAATTTAGATATAAGACAAATTTAGAGTATTTGGGATGATAATTTTTTAGGTCCCACATACTCAGTGGCCATTCATTTATTAAACAAAAAATTACATCCAATCAATTAAGAGCTGAGAATTGAATGATTCCACCAAAAAAGCCATGGTTGTTATAAAATTTGGAGAGAATAAATAAATAATATTTATTTAAATTTGTTTTTATATTTATTACATAGTTTCAAATTTTATCGATCAGGTTTCCTGGATCTCTAATAGAACCGGATTACGCTTCTATTCCTACAGGTGATTTTTATAGAGATAAATGGATTCATTTGACAATTTATAGAACTATTTTTTGAATTTATATCTTGTTCGATTTTCAATGAAAAATTTATTTGATTGAGACCTTAAACCCACCCAGAAATAATTTTTAGTACTAGAAATCAACTAACCGTTTTCTAATAGGTACTCCATAATTTATTTATATATTTATATTATGAATAAAAATGTTCCACAGAGTAAGAGAGTTTATTTTTGTTGAACAGGAAATAATACAGTGAATAAACATACCAGATCGGTAACGGTTCAGATCATTAGAAAAGAATAGAAATGAGAGGGTATCGATAGATCTCATTAAAATTTAAAAATATTATATGGGGTGTTTCATTTCCTCTAGGGATTTTTAACATACCTACTATATTTATATATAGATATTTAAAAATAAAAAGCAAATATGTATGTTAGAAGATTTAAGAAATGGATGGTGATTATTAATTCACAGTTTAATTGAGATCCTATTTACACTAATGAAAGTAATTGTTATTCTTCACCAGCCCAAAATTAAATTTTCGCGTTTGTACATGCACACGGAAGAATGACTAGATGGCAAGCGAGACAAATATATGATAAAATAATTATTAACCGACTTCAAAAAAGGAGGAGGTTCTCTATTCGACCGATTTTTTTTTTTTGTGTCTATGTTACCTCATATCTCCGCCAATTGTGAACCGAATTTGAAAAAAAAAATTGCATTGGGTTCAGTCTTTCATTGGTATTAGACTTTTTTGTTAGGTTTGTTCAGCCTAACTTCTTTGTTTATGAACCGGTTTCGATGATTCTTTTTTTATTGGAAAGGGGCTATCTTAGGGATGGTGCAATATTAATTTGGTCAAGTTCTGATGATATGATCACTATTAATAACATCACTAAAAAGAGAAAAATAAAAATAATTTTTAAGAAAAAAATAAAACCGACTTCAAAAAAATTAAATGCAACAAATAAAATACACTAAAAGGTATAAACCAATTATTAACTTATTTAGTTACAACTAAACGACGAAATATTAACATGAAATTACTTTTTGAAGTCGGTGCTAAACAAACTATATTTATTTATTTATTTATTTGGCTCAGTTTACATACACAGTTTACATATATATGTTATATATAAAGTGAAGGGTCTGGTTTTGTTTCGTTATTTTTTATCGTGTACCGTTTACCGTTCATATTATTATTTATCGAACTATCGTCCCGTGTTGAGTGTCGTTATTGTTGAAAAGGATTCAACAATAATTTATATCTATATATAAAGATATATAAGTATATATATATATATATATATATATCTTAAATATCAATAAATATTTAAGTTTATTTATTTAGAGAAATGGCCCATTGCCTAATTCAAATACACAATACTGTATAAATAATATTATTATTTGTGGTTTAATTTTAAATTATATAACTGCATTTAATTAATAAAACCCAAGCTTGTTAACCACATTGTTATACATATATACAAGACCCGGTTTGAATAATTAACATATTATTAACAACAAACATTTATTATTTATTTATTTTTGCCTTCAAGGGCAAAGTGAACATACCGAATTTTCCAGCCAGTATAATGGCGCCCGAACAGGGCATCCAAAAATCGAAAAGTGGACCATATTTGATAGCTTTTGCCGAACTTGAAGCAACAAATAATTCAACAATTACTAGAGCAATTCCCAAAGTAGGTATTAAATTAGTTTCAAAAGTTTCCTAAAAATATTATGTATTGCCCTTTTCTCGAGGGGTGAACCGCGACCTAATATCGTGTGCACCTACTTCCACTTCCACTTTTATTTTCAAGTAGAAGACAATAGATGAAGGGGCATTATCTAATGAATTCCAAAATAATTCCACATAATTCCAAAGACGCCTAATTCCAATCGCGGTTCACCCTTCGCCTTTTATTAATGGAAATTTGCATTATACTTGTACAGGTAACCTGTGGCCTGAAGAAAATAATGATGAAAATTTTTTGGTATTACTGACATACCGCTTACTCAATATTTTACTTTTATTTTCAAGTGCCTCTTTGTTCTTAAAATGCCTTTACAAGTGCCAATTTTAATTAGTTTTAGTGCTTTGTTGACTGCCTATTTTAAAGATTTTTAGTGCCTATATTTATATGAGCCCTAGTTATGATCCTAGCATGCTAAAAGTTGACATATTGTTAGAGTTTGGAACACAGATGAAGGAAAAATTTGAAAAACTCAGACTTTCCCTTTTTCTACCTACGGTGACAATTTTAGAGTAAATTTGCATCTATTAAGACCCTAGGATGTTAAAATTTGGCATTAATAGTGGAGTTTGAATAAAAATAAAGGAAAATTCGAAAAACCCAGACTTTCTCTCTTTCCCCCTTAAATGAAGGGGTGAAGTTTGTAGGATACATTTTCATTTCTTCAATATGTAGTTTCCCTAGGATGCTAAAATTAGGCATTTTGGTAGAATTTGGAGAATTAATAAAAGTAAAAATGAATAAGCACAAAAATTTGACTTGAAAAAATTAGAAATCCATTTGTATATATCTACCTATCCATGTCGATCTATCTATCTATATAAGGGGGCGTGATTGTAAAATATTTTATTACATTTTGCCCTGTTCTCAATCTTGACAATACCAGTGGCTTCGTAGCTGGTATATATATATAATATAAATTGGATAATTTTAAAATATAATATACCTATGGTGCTTATTTTAAATTAAAATTATTTACCTATTTCCTCTTTGAAATGCTAGATTACTCAAGCCTTTGTCCAGTCGTTCGAGGTACTTTTCTACCTGAACCATTACTTCATGGTACATCTGTCGATTAGCTTCTGCCTATAATAAAAGAGAAACAAAAGCCTTATTATTCAAATTAATGGAATTTAAGTAGAAATAATTTTAATTAAAAAGTAAAGGATAGGATTTTAAAATAGGGAAATCAAAGTGAGATCTTATTCAAATATAATTATTTTACGGTATTATGTTTTTTCTGTAATTTTCCTTATTTATATTTAAAATTAACATTTTTTAGCGAGCTGTTAAGATAACTCTAGTGATCTTACTTTATTGTCCATCTGACTGTCCACCACAGGTATCTAGATATTTAAATAGATATTAGATATAATACGTAAAAATTCGACAAAAAATGCAAAGTTTATGAGTCTCCTTGTGACATATTCACTCAATGACCCATGCTCAGCCCAAACCGCTGGGCCTAGAAGATGAAATTCGGAGTCTATATTCTTTTTACAATTTAGAGATGTACTAAAAAGTTTTTTTTTAATTCGAACCCTAAAGGGAGGAAAGAACATCAAAATGATTTTCAAGAAGAAAAGATATCGATATGATCTTCAGAAATTACCAATAATAATCCGTTGAACGGTGTGGGAAAAAATTGTCGATGTAAAAAGGAGTAACATACATACATACATGACCACTGACTAAATGAAAAAGTCACACTTTTTTGCCTCTGAACGCGACACCATGCAATTTTCGGCAAAACCGTCACGTGCTAAAATTCAATCTGATTGAATACAACAATTTGTGACTCTGGTGGAGACCAGAAGACCCTTTGAAGTCGCGCTTGCCGCGAAACCGATTATATTACTTTATCTGCTTCGCGTGGATAAAGTAAAAATATTGTAATTATTCTTATGGATTTATGTGTGGTCCTTGGAAATGTTCAAGTCGCTAGCGGCCCGCGGTGTCATTTGGGTTGACCAGGCCTGATTTAAATATTTCAAAAGTATTTTTTTTTTTTAATTTGATCTCTGGGCTTGAAAATGGGGGATTTTTAATTTTGGGGTCTTAAACAAAAAAGGCTACGAATTTTCTATGTTTTTTTTATATGTTCAAATTTGGGATAAGGTGTCGTTTTTAAAAAATAAAAATTATAGACCTTTGGATCAAATTCAAACAAATTTTGTATACATAATCTGTGGGGTCTTAGGGAATTAGAAATGCCTCAGAAAATAGGGAGTCTCAAATAATGAAAATTCTATGATTTTGGATCACAAATTCAAACCACATTTTCTATAGATACATCATCTGTGGGTCCTCAAAAAATTAGAAATGCAAAAACCACTCGAATTTTACGGGGACTTGTGATCTATGATTTATTTTATTATATAGATGGAACATAAAGTTTTGTATCGCGAAACATTTTTTTAAATTTTAGCATATTATTATCATTTTAAACGAGGTCGATCAAAAAATCCGGAGCCCGGGGGGGGAGGTTGCCCCCTTCCCTCCCCCACTCGTTAGGGATGATAGTACTTAAATATAAATACGAAAAGTGCAGAGACACTTCTTTGATGGTCAAGGGAGTCAAATAAGGTTTGGGCCAATTATTATCAGTCTGATAGTTCGTTTGTAGATTGAATCTAGAGAGCACTCCATAGGGAGTCATATTTAAGACGGACGGATATTCTATTTCTAAGGCGATAAGTAAATTTCAGAAAGCCTTGAATTTGTTGTAACCATTCATCTTGATCCCTGATTGAGAGGTGGCCGTAAATTTTTATAGAGAATAGTCAATGGACTGATTCAGTCGCACAGTGAATGGACAAGTTGAGCTTTCGATTAGGCTCGAGCCGATGACACATCTGAATGATAGGTCGCCGAAGGCGGGAGAAAAGGCCCAGTGATCGAAAACATTGACGGTCATTCATTGGACCGTTGCAAATTTATTCGCGTGAAATCGCACAGAGAGATCAAACGGGAAGACGCGAGCGTTCAATTGCAACTGTAAATCTTTCATTCTCAATCCGAAATGGAAAGATCGAAATGACGAATTTATTTACTTCCAGGTGATTTTAGAATAAATTGGAATCAAGAGAATTAAAACGCGAATTTTAAATAATTAAACTTAACAAAAAATAAAAAGAATTTAAATAGGTAATGAGATGGCCAAAATGAAACATCTGATTTCGAAGGCCAAAAGTTGTAATAAATAAATAAATAAATAAATAAAATAGGTAATGAGAGGTCTATTAAAAACACATTTTTCAAAACTGAGAAGGTGTGAAATAATAATAATAATTTTTTTATATTGAGTGCGTTTTATTAAATGATTTAAAAAAAGTATATTTTAATAGACTAAGTACCTGTTTTAACTGCCAATGCAAGGTGTCAGCATTACTTTGAAGTATGGCCAGGTCGAGTGAAGGGCCTCTGTCCGAGGAAGACCTACGAAGTCGTAGGGCAGATTCTAGCCTCCTCCTTTCTTCTTCCAAAAAACGACAGCGCTGGAATCAAGAAAGTATATCTTTAATATAAGTTAGATAGAAAATTGTATCTTATCAAGTTAAATTGAATAAAATAAAAATATTAAATGCAACCCTTAACACTCAATAATATTGTGTAATCGTAATGCGTACTATTACAAACTCTCGGATAAAGGAATCAAAATATCATTAAGAGGACCTATATTATATTGCACTTTTGTGAAATATTATTGCCTTCTTCATACAAACATATCTTGATGATTCAATGTCAGATTACTGTCATTTCTGTAAGTGTTAAACCAATAATTATTTTCACCAATAAACACCTTAGTTTGGATGTAATTAAGAGTGGCTATTGAAAGTGAACAGAGTAGTTTACTTAACTTTCAATGATATGCCTAAAGCACTTATTCAAATAATCACTTTCGCAACTATCTTAGAGATATGGCCACTAGTAATTAAAAAGAAATTGGTCGCAAACATGGAATAAGGAGCGTGTATTAGTATTATGCACCTTTAAAATGAAACAAAAATATGGATTTCCAATAGAACAAAGGAAAGCATTTTCCTTTGAAATATGGAAAAATGATTATTAAATAATCAACTAATTAAAAATAGAAGTTTCAGACGAAACCACGTGAGTTAGGAATTTGTTTTGAGATATTCTCATCAGAAAGTACAACATTGATTGGTCAGTATTTCCAAAAGAACGATTGAGAGCATTGGAATCCACTTGCAAACGACTCCAGAATTGAACGTCGATTCAGATATCAAAGGTAATTTAAGGGGGAAAAGTCGTAAAATGTTCGTTAGGTGATTAGATTTTAGCTTCAGAACTTTCAGTTCAAAAATCAGAAAAAAAATCGAATCCTCATAAGAACTGAAATTTTTTTTATTACTTTGTGTTAATAAACAGCACCTGTGTACCGAATTTCAACTTTCTAACTCAAACCATTCGCTGACAAAATATGGAAAATCACTCAAATGTTTGACCGTGTATCGTGCTATCACTTTTTCCTTCAATTTTCTTTTAAAGTTTAATTCCTGAAGAGATGTAGGAGAATGCGAAATACTTTTCATATTTGTAATTTGAGTGAATTCTCCAATCATTCAACAATACATTACATTTTTCGACTGGTCTCTATTTGTTATTTAAAAAGCGCTTTTTAGATTTATAAAATTTTTGTGGAGTATTTTTTTTTTTATTTTAGTGACTTGTTTTACTATAACATTAAAAGATATGTAAGTTTCAAAAATATTATAGTAATTTGTCTGAAATTCTACTACATATTACTAATTTCTTACATTTTCATGATCATCATGATAGTATCGAGAATGACTAAGAATTGACATTTTTCAAAACTTTTTTTCCAAGTCAAGGTTTTACTTTCGGAGTAAATTGTTCATCAATTCCATAAATGATTTTTTCCCTCTTGTACTATCCGATTTTGATAGATCCTCAATATTTAAAGTGCGTAAAAGGTTAAGAGTAAGGGAAATCATAAAAATCACAAAATGGTTTTTGAGAATAAGTACAACTAGGCCAATACCTATAAAAAAAGTCTATTTGAAATGAGATTTTAAAATTCTGAAATGTTTATTAGCATTTAATTTTAGTAGAAGGATGGAAAAATTTTCAACTCATGCTTTGCCTATATTGGATGTTTTTTAGATTGAATGTGTTTGAAATAATATCTTTGCGTGTCATCATGTCATTTTTTTGTCTGAAAGTTATTTATAAACTGAATCTAATTTATTACTTAAATTATCTTATAATTTTTTTCATGACATTCATATATCTATTCTCTAATTATGGACAAGTTTTTAGTTTTTGGATGTGAAAAAGAAGACGTGTGAGCCTTGACCACGCCATTCCTGGCTAAATATTGTTTTCCTTTAAAAAAATTTGCAGATATTTTAAGTTGTTATTTTAAGAGATTAGTATTAGTAATCAATAGATTTTTCCTTAAAATGGTTATTTATCATTAAAATTTTAGTGGAATCTTTTCTTAAAAATATCAATGATGAGGAAGTCTAGTCAGAAAAGATGAAAAAATAATTAATAATAAATATTAAAAAGGAGAAAATGGAATATTTTAGTCATTTAAGGCATAATGAGATAATGGCAAGCAGTAAAAAACAATCTATCGAGGAAAGCGAAAGTAAGAGGTAGAGGAAAAATAGAAATTAAGTTAATGCAAAATATATACATTATTATAGATCATGAATAACAAAATTTATATTGTCCAGCTTCTGTATAGTATACTGGAAATTCCACGAGGTATGGGTCATTCTAGGGATACAGTGTCGAGACTCCCACTATTTGCATTTAGGCCTTCACAATAGTTTCAATGTGATGTGGATGCAGACAACACCACTAGGTTTTGGAAAGGTTCTAACAATCTCAACAAGGCAGTGTGTGAAGATGGTCAATCGCCTTAGAAGAGACCGCGTCATCTGTTTCTCAAATTTGATCTTCTTTGGGAATCAGTGCTTTGGACAAGGCCTTTGGGTCCAAGAAAAAGATACGAAATTTCCAGCTAATATTATGTCTCATTATGAATGAATATTAATTTATTAAAAAGTTGACAAAAATTAAGGAATATATTCTTATAGGGGTGGGCAGATATGATCCCAAAGAGAGCCGCGAACCAATTTTTATATTTTATAAATGAGGCTCTTTAGCCCACGTAGATACACAAATTCTATAATTATGAAAAAGAAAATAATTATTTCAAAATTTTAGTAATAAAATTCAAATATAATAAAAATATATTTATTAATAAAAAGTATAAATAACATAAAATTTTAAAATTTGATTCACTTTCAAATATTATTTTTAACATCCACCCCTGCGGATGCACCCCGCCACCCAGAGCGCTCAATTTGAATGCATATCCTACCACTCTTCAGGCGTCCCTTGAATCTTTAATTAGTCTAGTGTACAAAGACGACGATGACTATACATCAATCTTTGGTCAAATTTTTAAAATTTGGCGTAAAATTAGTTAAAGCTGTGCGCAGAAATTCTGTAAGATGTTGATTGGTACTGTGAACGATGTTTCGACTTCACGAACTTCATTGTGGAGTACAAAGATTCACAGAAATATGTTGTACCAAAAATAGAAAATAGACGACAAAGCAGCTTTGTTTAAGTTTGGATATTTTGATTCAGGAATGAGTTTTCAAAATTCAATCATAGAACAAGCTTTGTGCAGAATTTGTAATTCCTGATCCTCTTTCATTTCTAATAATTTTAATTCCCCAGACGGTTTTTCACTAAGTGTTATTTCAGAAATTGGAAATCCATCTTCAATAATGTCACAAATATAAGAGTTCGCAAAAAATTCAAATGTAGATAAGAAACTTTTCAAATCTTCAAATCTATTTTTGAAATTTGCTTATAATTTTTTCAATTTTTCTTATAAAACGATTCACTGTTCAAGAAGAGATTTATACAAACATTTATTACCTATGACTATCTGTGTGTCTGTCTGTTTGAAAGTCTGTCCTAAGTAATATGTATAACAATTTTACTTGAAATCGAAAATGTATTACAATTTTAATAAAATAATTAATTATTTGGTAAGGACCGGATTATTTTAAGAGGTATAAGATTAAAAACAAAATAGGTATAACAAGGTACTAGAGTATACTATATTATATTTAAATTAACATTACAATATCTTTTAATATTAATCATAAAATGTTAATTTTCGAAAATTGACAATTTTTGAGTAATTTGAATAAAATAAATATAAACAAATGAGTTAGATAATGAAAACAAAGAAAAATAATTCAAAAAGCATAAAATGTTTCTAAGAACTTCAGAAATGACGTACACAAAAAGATGTAAATTTGGTAAAAGGAAGCTGGGTCTCTCGCTTGAACATCGTCATCAACCATCCTGAAGCGGGCTAGTGCCTTGGCCATCTCGGACACCCGACTTCCCTTTACTTAATAGTAAATAAAAAAATAAAAAATACGTTGACTTTTTAATCAAATTTACCAAGTTCTTTAAAGAGAAAGTAGGAATGAAGAAAACAGATCGGTATTTGGGACCTTTGAACTACTACTACTACTAGTAGAAGTAGTAGTAGTAATAGTTAGTGGTCTGAAGATCTGGTTTCGGGCTCTTTGCTCTTTGTCCGCGGCCGGAGCCGCGCCTGGCAAGCCAACCGCGACGCATCCGCGCTCGGACGAACAACGCCTCAAGAGATGGGGGCAAGATTGGCTGGAGGAAAAGCTTCCAAACGACTTGTTTCGAGATGGTTACGTCAAATACAGTCCAAAGAACAAACAATCTATTTAAGTTTCGAAAATTGCTGTTTTCTTGTTGAATTTAGGCTTCTGTGACAAGCAAGATTCGGATGTATTATTTGTTGTTTCAGTATCGTGTTTTGGCAGCCAGAAGTTCTGAATCTAGAAAGCCCAAAATCTAATCAGTTCATTGTGGCAGCAGAACTTTGTGCGACCTTCTGTTTTTTTAGTTATCATTTGATACCGGAATTCAGAATGACAGACGAATACAGACACTTTAAATTAATGCTTGGAAATGATGTTTCTCTATCTATGTTCATAACATGCTTAAGCACGAACAAGCAAATATACCTATATATACATATTATTTATTTATGTATTTTTCGACTTCACAAAAATTAAACTCTCCCATAAATAATAGTTGGATTAAAATTGTAATATAATTTTTGTTTTCCATTAAAATAAATACATAATCTAAATTTTAATTTGAAGTTTGAGAGAGCTAATGTATCGGCAATAATAGGGTCCCATTATCTTTTAAAAAGAATCCTAAAAATGAATAATCGAAGATGAATATATGTACAATATTTTAACAATACCTAATCTACATGAAAGTTAGAAAATAGAAGAATTTTTCTTTTGGGTTGCTTTTTTGGATTTTTTCAGTGTGCCAAGGAAGATCAGGTTTGTAATTTGTAGTCTCAGTTCAGCTGATCCCCTTCTCAAAAATGTTTTTTGGGCCCTTGATATAAATATACTTACAGGGATTTCTTTAACTGATCACTGTTATTCTGCTTTTCAGTAATCCTATATAAAGGTCGCAGCTCACTAGGCTTGTTTTAATAATGTTTTCTCTGCTTGCTGTTAGCAGATGGCTTTCCAGGACCTAGCCGGGAAATAGACCATGTTCTATCTTTTAAATCAAAGAAGCTAGCCAGAAATACAGCCATTTCGACCCCAGAGGCCTCCAAATTGCAAACAGAAAGTTCCCATCCCAAAAACACGTAGAGGAAAAAGCCGTGTGTACAGCGGGCTTAAGAAGAAACAACCAACCATACCGGAAAAAACGAAAGCCTTGAATCGTAATATACAGCCCATTTAAATATTACCTACTGAAAACAGAATGACAATTACTAAAATGTTGCATAATTCAAAAGATGTTATAAATAAATAGGATAATTGGTTATTGGAATTATATTAAACTAAAAGAATAAATCTTTTTGTCTAAATAGAAATGTTGTTTATAGCTTAATAAATCTCATCTTGATGAAAATTTTTACCAAATTAAAGTAATCATCGAATGACTCATAGTAAAGAAAAAGAGAAAAAAAAAGCAAGAAATAGAAGTGAGGTAAGGGGTATTCCTTCAACTGAAACGGAAGAGAGAAAGCAGCGAAGGATTTTGGAAGAGTGTGCTCGGCTGGGTGCCTGACTCCAGGGGCATAAGGAATTAGCTTGCTTGAAAAGCGTGAGGATTTAATCATATTCTATTATTGATCATTGATAGTCTATTATTGTTAATTATATATTTATATATAATAATCTATATTATAGAGGACATTTTCTGTAGTTTCATTATACTGTTCTGGGGAGTAAAACTAATGGCAAATACAGTATTTTTCGTGAAAAGCCCTATTAATTTAAGTAATAACGATATATTTGAATATATCAATTACATGGTTTATAAATATATATCAATACAATAAATCTAAAAGTTCGGAAAAATCATCAGTGTTTTCTGAGTATCTTAAACTACATATATTTTGTTAGAAATATTGAGGGATATCGAGGTGTTAAGGTCTACAAAAAAAAGGTTATAAGGAACGAATGAATAGATTAGTCTTTTCAGTTGAATTTATCGATGAATTATTTTAACTTTTTTCCATTTTTATTGAGAATTCATTTTAATATTTTTTTCGATAATATGAAAATATGATTTATATATGTATTAAATATAAATATCTGCTAAACTGGTGTAAAAAAGATAATTAGAAACCAAATCGAAAAGATAAATTTTCATTTAAAATTATATATAGGAATGTATAATGTATAAGTTCATTCGTGGAAATTTTATGAGAAATTCAAATAAAAACCAGTCGGGAAATGTTAAAAATTCCAAGAGGAAAAAAATCTTACCTTCATCTGATAATAATTTTAAAAAGTACATTTAGTGGATTATTATATTAAAAAATGTTATTTAAATAAAGGATCCGATTAATAAATATCATGGTTGCTGTCCGCAGCTCGCAGGGCGGTTGAAGTAATGAATTCATTTAAATATTGTAATCTTTTCCTTGTTCGAATTTAGCAAATAATATCTAAAACGTGGAGAAAAATAATTTTTTGTCTTATATTTTTTATCCTTCTGTGGGTAAATAAATCGAAAACGTAAACTATAGAAGAAGGTTCACTCTCTTGTCAAAATGTAAGTATATATCTATTTCAAAAACGAAAAACTAATTAAATTTTGATCTTTCTAGCTTTAGAACTTCCAGATGAAAAATGCAGAAAATCAGAAAAAAAAATCGATTTGTTAATTGGGGACGTCTTAACTGTTAGAGTTAATGAGCTAAAATTCGGCGAAAAATGTATATTACCTAATAGCGGTGAATGTCACTTTCGTTCGGCAGATTTGTGATTCTTCGGTCTAATTGTCAGATTCCTTTGATTGCTAGCTAAATTAGATGTCAACTAACACTACAATCTCCTAAAGTTCAAGCAAAAAATGACCGCAATCCGAGAGCTATTTTGATTCAAAGGCTAGGCTAACCTCCAGTCAAGTTTAACCGAAGTTGTGCAACAAGATTTAAGAATTGAAATGAATAATTATTAAATATTTGTATGTATTTTTGAACATTTAATTTTAAAGTAAAACGAAATGAGAACAAATTAGTTAAGTTTCAATAATTGGCTGAGAGCCTGAAGAACAATTAACGAACAATCTCAGGAATTAAGGTGGATTATTAAGAATATATATGTGATCATTATAAAAAATTATAGGCTTATTTCTTATTCTCCAATGGCATGTTTACGCTTTAAAACAGATATATTTCTCTCAAAGCATACAAATTTATTCTATACATAATAGGAAAAGATATTGAGCTCAGATATTTTATAAACATTAATTTTTTGTGATATTTATATGAATCTTCATTATGTCAATTTAATATTCTAAATACCTTTCTATATATAAAGGTAAAATTTTTAAGTGAACATAATGATGAATAAGTTGAATCGGTGACATCTAGCAATAACCTTTTTACGAGTTTTAATTAATTACATTGTGTTAATTAATCCCCACCAGATGTCTTTTGTGTAAATCATGAAATAACTGTTAATTAATTCACAGAGAATGTGAACTAAAAAACAGTATAAAACAACAATAAAAATTAGTAAGATACAATTAAAATAATTTAAAAACACCATACAGTACAATTAAATTAGATAAATATATTCTTCCTTGTATGGGTAAACACATATTAAAAGATGGATGTCGAATGAATAATGAAAGGTCAACTGGCGATAAATATATTTATTTATACGTTTTGAGGATTCGATTAGAAATATACATCAATGGATAATGTATAAATAAAAGATGTGCTTAAATCTTTAAATGATTTATCTATTCAACTTATGGATTGAGCAATCTATGAATTGCACAGAGCCAGGGAAATTTGTGTCTTCTGTATATTACTGTAATAGATGTTAAGAACCTATGACTTCATTTGTAAAGTAACTTATGGAGTACAAATCTGTAAATAAATATTTTAATGAAACTTTGAAAATTTTTCATCTTCGTATAAAGAAATATGAGTAACATTTTGTTCTGTCTATTCGACAATACAAGCTCGGAAAAAGTTCGTTCTGGTTGTATAGTCTGGTTCTATTTCTATATTAGGTATGACTCTTTCATTAAGAAAATATTAGGATTATGACTCTCAAATAATATGTGATGGTGTCAGGGAAAAGGACCTTTATTTTCACCTCGTCATAATCAAGCTAATGGCATCTCCTGTTTCTAGAGAAACAACTGAACAAAACATTTTTTGTCTCGCCCAAAAATTCCAAAAATTGACTAAGTTATGAATTTTTGAATATTTAGAATTAAAAAATGTAGTTTTGAGTTATAGCCATTTGAATTTTGACAATTTTTAAGCATACAAAAAAAGGTCATTTGTTCCATTTTTACCCTAGCTATTATTCCATTTCGAATGAAAATTTGCTGCTGAATATGTAATCAAAAATTATAGCCAGCACATAAAACTCAGATTTTTGCCATTCCTGAAAAAACTTGTAGGTGAAGATAAGGGCCCTTTTTCCCTGACACCAGCACGTATACTAAATAATCACTAACTTTGAATTCAATAAAAATTCTTAGTTATTAAGAAATAATAATAATACATATATGTAGAAAAATAAAAAATTAATTAATATTATTACTAATAAATTTAAATTTAGGGAACGAAGAAAAGTTTATTTTTATTACAGACAAAAGGTATTAGTTTGAGTTCAGGGATCAGTAGCTTAGTGGATATAGGAGTTAAAACTCTTATGACAAAGCATTGCAGTACACATGCAAAGATCCCGGGTTCGAGCCCCGGCTGATCCTTTTGTCTGTAATAAAAATAAACTTTTCTTCGTTCCCTAAATTTAAATTTGTTATTAATTGTCTTTACACGGCCTCGTTGTGGTTGCGCCCCGGGTGAAGAGAAAATTATTTTCGATCTTTGGGGTCTGCGTTCGATTGGGAGGCGCTGGAATATTTAATTGTTTAATTATTACTAATCTTTTTGGGATTTTGAAAATCGATCAATTTTTAAATTAAATTATAAAGATGCTGGCTGCAATTTTTCCAATAAAACAGATGAGACACGTTTATGGTAGTTAGCTACTAGCTACGACACCCGCCTTCACGGGCCTCTTGCTAGCCAAGGGGCTTCGCCCTCTGGAAAATATCAAAAATGACTCCCTCTATAACATTGCTTATAATGTATAATTTGAGTATACCGTTTAGAAGTTATAATCAAATAATTTCTAGGGGGACGGACATACAGACACGGAACGGACGGACATAGGTACAGACCCTAGCACAATGTTTCAAACTATATAGTTACTATATAGCGCCTATATAGATTTTCAGGAACTATATATAGATGCTATATAGTTTGAAACATTGTGCTACTAGGGGACAGAGGCACAAATGCCCTTTAATAGTATGTGATATTGTTTGAATAAGTGGCTCAGATGTCAGGAAACATTGCCTTGCATTGAGGGAGTCTATTGCGTTATTTTTTTGTGTCTATGGAAAGAAGTTTTTTTAATTCAAATTAATCATAGTCCTGAACTTCTTTGTGGAATAAGATTCTACTATATATTGAAATAATAGATAAGGCATTATAAATAAAATATGAATAGTAGTTAAAAAAATTAATTGTCATTTTCGAAAATTAGTGTGGTTCACTAAAAATTTCTCTAATACTAGTTATTAATAAATTTGCGGAAATGAAAGCCAGAAAAGTAAAATGTTTCATTTATAAGTGCATGTGAATGATCTTGTATATTTCTTGTAGAATAGTGATAGATAAATAGATAGATTTGCTTGTCATTGATAGTGATATTGATTAAGTATTATGAATCTGAAAATATATTCAAATAATTTTATATAGTGACAATTTTCTGTTATTCATAAAATAAATATAATGATTTGCTAAAATTAATGAATTGAACATGTTCAGGTTGATGACATTTCTTGAAGCATCAAACACCTGTATATACAATCATACCTACATTATACACAAGAAAAGGAATATTAAAATTGTTGATTGATTTGATGAATATTTCAGAAGACCAATCTAACGGAATATCTTATTTTTGATAATCAGGACACAAGCTTTAGAGGCGTAAAAATATTAAATAATAATTCATTTATTAAAATTTAGATAATAACTAAAAAAAGGAAGGAATTTTAATTCATTTTTTCTAAATATATATTTTTAAAAAATCTCCAGAATACCCAAGATAAACATCTTTTCTATTATGCGATTTCTTCAAGTTGAAGTAATATAAAAAAATGTTGTCGTTTTTCTATTTTCAAATGATCCATTAGATATTTTTGCTTTCGTGGACATTCTGCACGCACCATCATTTTTCCCACGATAAACTAGCAATGGGTATAAGAAAAAAATATAAAAAAAATAAAAGAATTGTATTTTTTTGTTTATGATTCGTACATTCGCAATAAGCAAACTTATTTATAATTTTTGAAACATCAGGAGTAAAATAATAACTAACATATCCTTAATGAAATCTCGTAAAATATATCTTTATAAAAATTTAAAACTACGAATTTTGGTTAACTTTGCATTTTATTTTATAAAATTATCATCAATTATCTTTCATAAAAATGTTCATATTATTTTTCAAAAGTAAATCTACAAGAGGGTTTAATTTTTGCCCAAAAATGTTTACTATTGTTACAATGAGAGCCAAGGTTATGTGATGAAAATAAAAAAAATAGATGATACTATTAGAATTATTGTATTCTAATAGTAGCATGAAAAAATCTATCAAGTGAGAGTGGGCGGACCCCCCCCCCGGCGCGCGGGGGGGGTGGGCGCGCGTGGCGGCCAGTCCGGCCCCCGGCGCGTTGCCCCCGCGTGTCTCATTTATTCGCGTTAGCCTTATCCTGCTTGGGTTTAATGCACATGCCGGCGGGGTTTGCCAGTGCTTGTTGTGCATACACGTTTTCCTTTTCCGGCCTGCTCGCTTTCAGAATCACCTTCCTTCCCGTTGGCCAGCTTGCAACAAATATTCATTCTGAACTTCTCACATGGTGGGCATCAGAAAATAAGAATAGGAAATCAGGTGGCTTGGGATACAGTAATGGAATTATTTTTTTCTACCCCTATTTCGATTACCACTGTAAAATCTAGGTCTATTTATTGAGGTGTTTTATTATTTGTTTCATTCATGTTTTTTTGTAATTTGGGGTATTTCATTTGGCTTCGTTGTATTCTTCTTGAGTGAGCTAGTTTGAATTACAAGATTGCATAAATCCTGATTACCTCCCAACCTATTTATCATGTTTATCTGGCCAAACAATTGCAATATGGTATAGTTATTTGGATGTTTTGCGAGGTTAATTTAAAAATGCAATAAGTATTTCACTTTTGAATAAAAGTCGCTTTGATATAGCTAGTAGAATTAGTAGTAAGAGAAGGAATTGTGTTTAATAATCTACATAAATAAAAGTAAGGTTAGTATATGTAACCTCGAAGGGAGTAGAACTTATGTTCAATATCTAGAAACCTTCATGTTGGATCTGAGATTGCTTTTTCTGGTATAATATTTTAGGAGATATTAATTATCTTTTCAAAATGCATTTGAGTAGATTTGTGGTCAAATTATGTGAGCATTGCACTTTTAAAATCCAAAAAAATAATAAAAGAAATTTTATATTTAATTGTTTTTATATTGTAATTAAAATACGATTAAAGAACATAAATGTTTTCCACGAAACCAAAATCATAAATATAGGATAAAGGATCAGAAGTAAAGTCTCGTGGCGTGTTTAAGTCACACAAGATTTTTTAAATTAATATTTATAATTTATTATATTGTCATTATTTCATATGAAAACAAAAGAGATAGAAGCCTTGAAATTGGTATGGGATGAAAGTAAAAAAAATATTGTATGGAGAGAGACGATGTACTTTACAATTTATATGCAAATGTACTTTATATGTAGATAAAGAATTATAGATATTATAATCAAAATTAGACCAAGGTTTTTTTCTTATTTTAAATTACTTTGACAAATAGAACTACCTAGTACAAGGACATTATTGAGGTTTGTTCTATTATAATACGTCAAATATTGTCAGGTTAAAATGTTTTAATTTGAATTTTCTTCGAAGATTTATTTATTATGAGCTCCTCTAAGTATATCATGTCATATCAATGCAGATAATTTAGATAGTATACCTATTCTATATATTTAAAGAAAAATAAGAAGAATTAACTATCTAAATCTAAATAATTTGAAAAGTTCTTAGTAATTAAAGTATTAGAATTTTCACAAGGAAAATCAATGAGAGCACTTCTGAATAATTATCTAAAACATCTGAAAACAAGAAGAGAGGACTTTAATTAATTTTGCTTATAAATTATTTGCATTTGGTATATATTCGTTTTCGCACTTAAACTTGAGGCTTTTTTTATGAAGTAAATGTTTACGCAGAAATCTTAAGCATTGCCGAATTGGTTATTAAGAAGTTTAAGCATCATGAAGCTTGAAGTGACTTTTAGGTTCGAACCTGA
This sequence comes from Forficula auricularia, assembly GCA_024734495.1. Lineage (NCBI taxonomy): Eukaryota > Metazoa > Arthropoda > Insecta > Dermaptera > Forficulidae > Forficula > Forficula auricularia. The sequence continues at coordinate 1,750,665 of JALMQS010000228.1, read as the reverse complement.
AACTATAATAGTAGAACCAAAAACTATAATAGTAGCACTAAACACTAATCTTACCGATTTTCCTATCCATTGTTGATAATAAACAGTGGCTTATTAATCAAGTATTTGTTTCAATTCTTATGGATTAATTGAAATTTAGAATTTAAAATGATGAGATCTAAAAATATTGATCAACGAAAATATTGGAATAAAAAAACTCAAAAAATAAGTTCAGTTTTTGTGGAATACAGTATTTCAAATAAATATCCTTAATTTAAAAAAAACATCTCAGATTATCTATGATATTATGCTAAATAATTATTTTTTATAATAATTTATATTTTACAAAGTGTAGAATAATAAATAGTGTGCGTATACCATGGATTTTTGAGGAATTCACAAGCTTCGGCTGTCTCAGATACGGTTTGCTTCGGTGCTGAAAAAACTAACTTTACTGCCTTGGTAAACAGATTACTATTTCAAGAGACGACTGACATGTTAAAAATAATTTCATTCTTCACAATCATAAAAAATATAGTACATTAATAAAATATTATTCTGATTGGCATTTATTATTTATTCATCATATATATTTTTAATATTAAGTCACGTAAGTGATATTCCCAGACCACAATTGCGCACATTGTCGGGTTTACAAATATATTGCAGTGCATTGCATTACATTACAAAATACATTTTTATGGAAAAGGGGGAAAAAGGGAAAATAATTTGGACTAAGCCAAGCATGGCTTGGATAAATGAATCAAATGATAGCGTCCTGGTTTTCCATTCTGGGAACGATTGTTTCATTAATTAGTGTGATCATGTTCCCAGAATTAACATTTTGCATTTATTCTCGTACACTTAGAACAAGATTAGATCAGATGGAAGATCTTGCCCAATGATTTCGAAGAGATCTGCGTTTAAGAAACTTTCATCAAAATTGGATAAAAGAAAGAAATATCTAAGAGGAATTAAATTGCTTTATAGAGATGATGGAAATAAAAAAATGTATTGTTTTAAATCTCGACAGAAAATAAAGAGTTAAATAATTATAATTTAGATTAGTCACAAAAAATAATCCTTTGAACGGAAATGGTACGGTAGACCTTGACATTTTTAGACGCCCAGTGCATGGATGCTCCGCTCTATGGACGAGCGATGATTTTTAAAAAGATCCTTTGACAAACTTTTTTATTTTATTTTGAAAACAAAAAAGAATACCTACTGTGACGGAAATTATTAATAAATTATAAGAACCAATGTCAATTATTCTTTTCTTCCTGTATATACCTACTCATTTTCGCGAGAATCAACGGCTGTTAGGGAGAGTACCTATATTAAATATAATGGGAAATTATTAATTGTGGAGATTTCCTCTGTATTTTACGAGTTTTCTTTTATTTAAGCCGGCGTGCCCCCCCCCCCACCACCCCGGTTTCATGAAAAGTAACCCCTCTTTATTCAGTTCTGAATAATTAGAAATTACCCTTTGTTGAAGTAATAAAACTTGAACGCTTTTATTTTTAGCATATAATCCTAAAATGCAACAATTTTCAATCCCCCCCCCCCCTCAGAAATTTCAATGAGGTACTCTGCGCCTTTACCCCGACCACGTAGGCACCCCCGATTTAAGTCAACGATGCAATTTTCAGACCGGTTGCTGACCGGAGCGGGTTAGTTAAGAACTCATGTAGTGGAGCGTCATGTGAATGAATTTCAAAAATAAAGTTGGAAAATATTGCAATTAAATTTTTTTAAGTAATCGTTTACAACTAGAAATGCTTTATGTTCTAAAATCAAGTCTTTTAAACTTGTCAGGAGAGGAAGGAAAGAGATGGGTGTCTTAGGGCCGGTTGTATGTCGCAAAGTAAATGCTTTTTACCACTAACACAGGGTAGATGGTAAATGGAGAGACTGGGATGGCCAATCAGATGCCAGGCACTGTCAGTGTTAGTGGTAAAAAACATTTATTTTGCGACATACAACCGGCCCTTAGGAGCTCATGTTCATCCTCTGGTAAATCAATTTAATTTAAATAATTCTCATAAATTAATTAATTAATATGTTTGTCTAATAACTATTTTTTAAATTTTGAATGATTGAAATTCATTTTCTTAGTTAATTTTAATATATAATTATTTATGGGTTTTAAAATAAATATCTGTTAGTTAACTATAGTTTTATCTTGACAAGGTCTGAAAATCTCCAATGAAATCATTCAAAAAATTATATTTGATTGAATTTTTAAACTGGATATTCTTAAGATAGAGAGCCCAAAATTAATTTATTCATCCTCATTCGAAATACAAAGACTTTGGGGCTAGAACGAACTTTCTATGACTTTTCATTTTTGAGTTAAGGTGGATCATGGTCGGAATACAGACATGCAGGCAGAGAGTAAAAAAATAATGGTTGAAAATTATTTTTCTTCATACTTTTCAAAAATCTTAAGCACAATGATGAATAAATAAATAGACATTTAGAGTGAATAGACTAGACATAGATACTAACTACCTTTCGGGTGTAACGAATAACAAGTCTTTAGAGATAATATTTTAAAAGATGTTGTGTTAATTATTATTACTAGAAAAATGTCACGAGTATAAATGCAAATTTTGCTTGGTCCGATTTCAATTAGCTCTTAAATTCAATATATCATCAAAAATCTTCGCTATTAAATACTCTTTGGTTTTTGAGGCACATCTTACATAAAATTTGACCTCAGGCTTACATTAAAAAATATTAAAAAAACTTTTTTGCGCTCAGGGGCCTTGAAATGTAAAAACTAAAGATAGGTAAAAATAAAAAAAAATAAAAAAATTCCGTACAATACGTAGTAGGTATGGTAAACTAAAATATTAAAAATAATTAATAATTGCATGTGAAATCTAAGTATTTTTTTTTCAATGTTTTTTTCTCGTCAAATAGGGACTGTCTGTCTATATATGTTAATATCCATAATTAATGTTCTGGAGAGATCTTTTACTCAAGGCTGACTATAAATAAAAGATTGGATTTAATCAATAAAATATTAAGCGATTTTGTTATATACTTTATAGTTTCTATTCTAATTTTAATATCTCTCATCAATCATTTATTTGCTTGAAATTTTTTTTTTGAAAAATGTTTGGAATATTTATTCGTGAAGGAAATAATTTCCTTCGCTACCCAATTAATTAATTTTCTATGCCAACTGGACTGGTTATTTAAAAGCTACTGGCGTTCCTATTTTACTTTAGGTAGGTATATATTACAATATTTCTATTTCATTATAACACAATACCAATATAAATTAAAAATATTGATAAAATGATATTACAATGGGTATAATTAGAAAGTTAATTTCCGGGCCTTCGATCTAAGTTAAGAAGGCAGACGTAGCTTAAAATTTTTTATCTTAGCGGTGGGATTAAATGAAGATAAAAATAATATTCATTTCACCTTTTTAACAGAGCCATCTTTGTTTCAACTTTAGGCAGACTTTTTCGGCTCTGTGTAAAGATATTTCAAGGCAAACAATTCAATGTTATTTTAAATAGCTGCTTAATTTTCAGTGATCCACTCACCTGTAAGAAACTTTAAAACGGATTAACTATTTATTTTTACATAAGATTTAATACTTTCACATTAAAAGTTATTTATTTAGATTAATATTTTAAATTTTCTGTAATTTTAGTGTTTCAATCGGAATAAAAAAAATACACATCATAAAGTAATACTTGATAAAAATGATTATTTTTTGAAAAATCATAGGAATAGTTTTTGAGAAAAATACCATAACACCCTTACGGTAAGGTGATATAAGGGGTGAGTCGATTTGGACCAAAAGCTTAGCTTACCTTTGGTTCATTTCTAGCTTAAGTTTCAATTTCGTTGATCAGAGACTTACTTATGCTGAGATATAGCAGGACTCCCCTCCTCCCACACACACAAATGACGAGTGCATAGGTGAGTTATGGCCACCCACCCCATTTCTAGCTCTTGATTTTACAATATTTTTGACATTTTCAGTGATCAATAACCCCTAAAATCGACTGGATTCGGCGATTAAGACTTTCGGGGTGTGTGCTGATCACACTACAGTATGGGATATGTTATTTGCATTCTGAAATAATCGTCCAAAATGTTCACTAGCTCTTAGACTATGGTATATCACTTGGAGTTGTCTGAGTGAAATTAACATTTATAGTTTTAGTAGAGATAGAAGAATTGAACCTCCTGAAAGTGAATACCTAACTTTCATGCTTCGCTAAATAAAACACCATAATTTTACAAAATTCAAAAATTCATTTATTTTTTAATTTTATTCATTTTTAACCCTCGTCCTCCCTTTAATTTTCGATTCTATTTTAACTAAAATCTAATCAGCACTTAATCTCAATGCACCAAAATTACATGTGAAATATCGTTTTGATATTCACCCTTAATTCTTGAGCTTGAGCGTACACAAAATTTGGTAACGTACATATGGTACGTACTAACAATCATTTTGACAAAAAAATTAATATCTGGTCAAATATAATTTTTCCGATGTTTATTCATTAGGGTTTTTTCGTAGAACAAAACCCATGGTTTCGCTCAATTTTTTTTTTTTTTTTTTCCAAAATAGTTTTAGCCGTTTTTGAATTATTTGGAAAAAACGAAGCAAAAAAAAAACACATTTTTCATGAACGATTACTAGCTATACTTGACTATATACTTACATTGTATGGTAAAGTAAAAAGTAAGTTATCGGAGTATAAAATTTACTAAAGATAAGGAAAAACTGATGTGACTGACCACCTATAAACTTCCTGCCCATTTACATATGCATGTGATTACATGATTTAGTCATTATATAAAAATTAGACAATACTTTTAAAATAAAATTTAAAAAAGTGGCAACGAAAATATTTCTAGCTCTGTCAAATAAAAAAATTGTTAAATCTCGACAACTATTGACGATTTCACTTTTTCCAATAATTGTTTATTTTACACAAATATTTTTTTATTTTTAAGATGGGATAGGTATTTAATTTTAAGTAAAAAGAAAAAATAATACTTTTTTTTATTGATTAATAATATAAATCTGTTCCATGTGTTACACCAGCGTCGCTGAGGGATTAAATGTAACTCGAAGGTGCCCCTAGCAGACCATTGGCCAAGTAGTCGAGCGTGAAGTGACTTCCGGGGGTCGACAGGTGGGTAGACCGGAAGCGTCGCTTCGATCGACCTGTGCCCTTGTAGGGAAGACAGAGAAGGGCCTCCTCGACAGTAGTAACTTGCTGCGACTCAGCTAGGCTGCCGGAGGAACGAGGAACACGCCCAGAAAACATCCGGGAAGACTTTGTTAGAGCAATTGAAACTCCGAAGAGAACCGGAGGGGCTGTCATCTCATCTAGTTAGAGAAATCCTAATCAATTGAGGATGTCTTTACCAAAGGGTTTTGACAAAGTGGTCATGAAATTGAGTACCAAACAGTTTAACGTTGTAGAGACTAATTCATCAAGAGAAGTTTATTAAGCCGGACAGGATTATTCTTGTTAAAAATATTTTTTTTACTTTACCATACAGAGTATGGTCACGTATTGTAATCGTGCATGAAAAAAGTGGGTTTTTTGCTTCTATTTTTTCGAAATATCTCAAAAATGGCTGAAACTATTTTGATTCAAAAAATTGAGCTAGACCATGGCATCTCGGTCTACAAAAAAGCTTATATTTTTCGAGATAAAAACTGTTTTGTCAAAATGTCTGTTAGTCTGGTTGTTAGTCTGTGCGTTACCAAATTTTTGTGGACGAGCTAGCTCAAAAACTAGTGTGAATATCAAAACCAAATTTCACAGGTAGTTTTGGTGCATTGAGAATAAGCTCTGATTAGATTTTGGTACATATCGAACAAAAATTAAGGGCGGGGGGGGGGGTTAAAAAATTAAAAATCTAGGCCATTTGAGCAAACTCAATCAAATTTTGTATATATAATCCGTGGGCCCCCAGAAGACTAAAAATGCGAAAACTAACGACCCAAAATGGGGGGGGGTTCCAAAAAATGAAAATATAGGTCTATGAACCAAATTCAACCAAATTTTGTATACATAATCAGTGGGTCCCCAGAAATCTAAAAATGCTACATGTTTATAAATAATTTAGTTAAATATAAGAGGGGCCAGGTTGTATGGTAAAGTCAAGTGGATGGCCATATCAGAACGTGTCAGTTTATTTATTTATTTATTTTTTCCATCCAATAAAACAAATATTTTTTTTTTGTTCGGCTTCGGATACTAAGGCCATTTAGCCAGTTTCTAATGAGTATGGTAGTTTTATCATTGGTTAGGAGCGTTACTGAGGGAGCCGAGTTTAGTCAAATTTTTTTATTGTGCCGCGAGCAAGGCCTGATGGTGATCGAGAAAAACAATGATGAAGCGGTGCTCTAGCGCGGTAGCCGTCCCGACTCATCCCCAAAACAAATAATAAATAATTGGAGGTTAAAGTGAAAACTATTTTAAAAATTAATCCTCCTTTTGGTACTTTGGGAATGTTTTGCAGTTTTACAATAATCAAAAAGTTCTGGAGATTCAAATAAGTGATTAGATTTTAAGCTTTCTATAGTTTCCGAATTTCGGAATCAAAAATACAGATAATATCTTATATTTATTTATTATTATTATTTTTAGATTTTCTGTCGTTTCTTTAGAAACTAACGAGTGTTTGTAAAAATACATTATGAATACAAGTTTATTATATTTTAATTTTAAGATTGTGTTGCTGTTTTGCTGCTTGCAAAACTATTCCACCACAAGAAAATTTGCGGAAAGAGTACCTAGTCTTGAAACAGTTTTCTCTGGGTCCTAGAATTATAATTTGTTTGTATCATAAAATTATAATTAATACTTTTATGATACCGTAGTTTCAATAAAAGTTCAGACGTTTGTGAAAATTTTTCACTTTAACCATGAAAAATAATGCATTCACCGTGAATAAACTGTTTTCAACCATTTTATGTAATATTGCAGCAGGACCGACCTAATAGTAATAGTAGTATTAATAATAATAATAAATGGGGATGATGTCCTTTAAATGTTTAAATAACGATATATTTCATATACATTTTATCTTTCTAAGTCTAAAAGGAGTTTAAGGTCACCCACATTATAAAATGTACAATATGAATGATAAGTTTAAAAGTATTTTTCAATGAAAAAATTCTGAATTAATAAATTTCTTTAAAGATAGCTATAATATGATATGTATTAAAGAAAAAAAATCGATCAATGGATCACGATGTTATTAAATAAATGTTATTTGTTATTTCGCAACTATTTTTATTAGTTATTGGTTTTAACGCGTGTTTTTATTCATTAATCAATCACTTCCCCATTACTAAAGCTAGAAATAGAAAGCAGGATTATTTTTTCTTATTATAATGTTCATTTAAAGAAGTCTGAGACAATAAATTGGAATAATTAACATTGCAATTCCATAAACTTATCTAAATATTCATCCTTTACATGGATATATAACTTTAAAAGTTTAGATTGGGTTAAAATACAATTGAAGGCCTCGCAGCATTTTCAGAACCCCCTAATAAATTTAACTCTGCCGCTTTCCGCAAAATGCATTTTTAATTTTATGAATATTAATTTTTTTTAACTTTAATAAGCCGGTTAAGTGAGAGTCGGACTTGAATAGCGAGAGTTTCTTATTTTATATCTTCCAATATACTATCATTGATAAAGAAATGAAATAATGAGGGAATTCATAGAATTTTTTCCTAACCCTAAGTACAAAAATTACCACAAAATGCCCAATTTGGGAAGCTCTTGCTTCGTGATTTTCAAATGAGTTATATTAAAAAAAAACTTAATTCTATATTCGAAGAATCTTTACAGGAATACCTCACACCTCAGAATATTTTTTTACCCTACAAAAAATCGACCCTTCTCAAAATAATCATTCGATCAAAATGTTAATACGATTTTTGATTTTGGGGAAAATAAATAGATATACATGTAAAAATGTAAATATCAAATTTGTATCTTGTTTAGCTAACCAACTAAATTGGTCTAACAAACAGACATTGTAGCGACTCTAATAGTGTTTTGTTTTACTTTTGTACGAAACCCTAAAAATATTCCGCTATTAACTAAATTGTTGGGTTGGTTTAATATCTAAGCGAAAGTATTTCTTTGATTCCATTCATAATATCAGTTATCTGTCTTCTCCAGCCCTTGAAAGTAAGGCCAGAATTAGAGGTGGAAACGTCAAGCATTCTGATAAGAATATTCCATTAAACATGTCTAATCTAGGTGGTTTTAGAGATAACTTTTCTAGTAATAAAAAATACAATCACCGAAGCATCTATGAATCTTTAATAAGATGTGTAATTTTATAAGGAAGAGGCAATAAAAAGAGTGTCGTCTGCTGGAATTATAAATTTTATTTATTTATAACGAGACTATAGTTTCGTTATAAATAAATAAAATTTATAATTCCAGCAGAAGACACACTCTTATTATTGTCTCCTTCAATATATAAAAATTCTGTTACTCTCGGCAAAAACTTTCAATTTAATTTTATAAGGGTTTATCGAAACATTGAAAATTAAGATTTATCCCACAAGATTTGCAGTTTTTAATAAAAACATTGTATTTATTAATTTTTCTATTAATTGTTAATGAGCTACTACATCGCTTTCCAGGCTAAGTACTTATACTTATGCTTTCATGTCACTTTAATAGATAATACGTAAATGGATTTCCAATTTACAATATTCTCACGGTTTCCATTTCATCTATTCATCAGAACTGCTGGAGTCTTACTAATAACAACAGTTACCCCGTTCTTATTCAATAACAGTTTTTAAATAGAATATGATTACCAATAAATCTAGGTAATTTTGATTTTGATTATTTTCTTCATTGTTCCAGTTACCTTCATATTAAAATAATTGAGTTTAAATTTGTCATCCGAATTTTATTATTTTTTGATCTTCTTACTTTATTATTTGATGTTCCCATTATCTGATTAAATTGAATTAATTTATAAGAAGAAAAGGTAAAATATGTATTATACTTAAAGAGAGAAATTTAAATTTCATAGCGTTGAATTCTAGAAAAAAAGTCAATTGCGAGATTGTTAAAAGCTCTAATATGAATCAATCAAATGTTAATTAAATTAAATTTTAATGAGTATAAATTAAGAAGTTCTATACTATATGCCAGAGACCTTGCACTTAATACCAGAGAAAAAGTTTTGGTTTTTGCTTAATATTTCAATACATGTATGTTAAAATTTCAATTATTTTATTTTACAGAAAATTTCAATTAATTTTAGAATTATACTAGAAAAACTTTAAAATGTCTAAGACAACCAACTTTCTGTGCACTGTTAATAGCTAAGAAATGAAACTTCGTATTTACGAAATTGGAACTTTACAGGAAGATGACTATATCAAAGAAAAAAATGCTTGAAACTTTTGTCACCTATAATTAATTTAGAATATTTATTAAAAATTTGAATCCAATAATATAAACATGATAGATGTTGCAGGGATGACTTTTTAATCATCACTAGTTTATTGAGAAAGACTGTCAATCTTTATTAAATTGCATTTTACTTTATCAAATTTTAATTCGATTTTGAGGTATATATAAATCTACATACGAGGAAGCATCATTATAAAGTTATGTAAGCCAAACATCCCTTAATTTATGTTGATCTGAGCCTTTGCAAAAGTACATACCTAGAAAGGCTGTGGCGCAGGACCAACCACAAGTCTACTATTACCAAATATAGGGCCTCCAATCGAATAAAAATCAAACTTTCTTAAAGTTAGTTTCGACATTTCTCAAATGTCAAATGAAAAGAAAATGTAAATTAGTTGTGTATAGCTAATATAATTTAATAGACTAAGGACAGTAATGTGGCGTTTACAATCAAGCGCGTCAAATAGGGATATAAAAATGACGACTGAATGTGAAGAAAAGAAAGCCATGAACTATCTTAGTGAATGCCCCAAATGGCCCATTCAAATGCAGATCTGTGGAGCTGACCTTACTGGACTAACTTCTAAAGAAAGACCGCAGACCAATATATTTTAAATAATATTGATTACTATATACGAGGCTCACTAACTGGACAGCTGGAATATTAAATTTTTCCAAATTTTTTTTATTTTTTTGTATTCCGTTCAAAAGTAAAATGGGACCCTAAGTGCCACTACAATATCTGTCAGAGCATTGATAAACTAAATAAAATACAAAGTTGAAATTTACAAGTTTTAAAAATTCCCCAAAATCAAAAATCGTATTAAAATTTCAATCAAATTATTATCTCCGAGAGTCAAATTTTTTGTGGGGTCAAAAATATTTTTTTTAATCATTTGGTGTGAGGAATCTCTAAATATTTCTTAATAATTCGGACGTTTTTAATTTAATTCATTTATAAAATATCAGTGAGCAAGAGTCGCAAAGTGGATATTTATTTCTTGGTGATTTTTGTAGTTGTCGAGGTTTAGAATTAATTAACTTATAAATTATGAAAAAATTCCACAAATTCTCTCATTCTCTCCTTATCAACGACAAATAAGAACGAATTTGATATCTCAAGTATTTTGGAAGAACCCTTGGAAAGCAGCCCAATTAATTTTTTAGACAGGATAACTCGAGAACGGAATCTTTCTCTATAAGATTATTGCCAAAACGAAGCACTGATAAGAATTTGGTTTCTAGCTTAAGAACTTCCTATAGAAATTATATTTTAAAAAACTAAAAAACATGCTTCTAAAAAGTACAAAATAATGTAATACTTCATCAAAAAGTGTGGGGCGCAGAAACTTTTAATTAATTTCGACAAATTGCCCCACGCTTTTTGATTAGAGTATTACATTATTTTGTACTTTTTAGAACATGTTTTTTAGTTTTTTTAAAATATAATTTATTTTTATACTTTTTAGTCTTAATTATTTTTATAGAGAAAAGTTTGCGGAATTTAACAGGATGAAATGTATTAGATGAAGGAGGAGGTATCAGCCAAAGTTGGAAGCGCTGTGTTCAATAAAACACCCTGAATAAAACGTTTCGGCCTGAATTTATTTGGCCATCTTCAGTTAATTGGGAGTTATACACAAAATGCGGTACCCATATGTGATCGAACAAAGTCTTGTCAAAAATAAAAATTGTAGCTTCATGTAAATTTATAACGTGCCTGCATCCAAAGGTTCTGAATGAATGTAATCAATAATACATTAATTCTGAACCTTTGGGCACAGGCACGTTATAAATTTGCATGAAGCTACAATTTTTATTTTTGACAAAGCTTGGTTCGATCACATATGGGTACCGCATTTTGAGTATAACTCCCAATTAACTGAAGATAGCCAAATAAATTCAGGCCGAAACGTTTTATTCAGAGTGTTTTATTGAACCCAACGCTTCCAATTTAGGCTGATACCTCCTCCTTCATCTAATACAGTTTCATCACAGCTACGAACTCTAACAAGAATGAAATGTATTTATTTTTATTATTTTTATATAATTTTTTTAAATTGAGTAGGAAAACAATTATTTTTATAGTTAAATGTTTGCAGAATTTAACAGAACGAAAGTCACATTGATAGATACATAAAGGTGAAGCTAATATAAAGCATGTAAAAAAGGAGTCGTTAGGTGTATTTTTTTTACTTTAACTAATCAACTAAAATTTGAAAGAAAAGTTTATATTAATAAGCTGTACATTTGTGACAAGTTTCAGGGTGCCTGACAAAAATTGCCAAATAACCAAAATTTGCAGAGTTTAAAATCTTGAAATAATTTTTCACTTTTTCCTGAAATTATTTGTTTTATAATAATCATTAATAGTTAAAAAATAAATAAATAATTAAATAAATAAAAAACAACTAAGACATTTAAATTAAGAATTGGTGCTAGCTCTCCTATAAGAATTTTCAGTTTTTCAAACTAGTACTTTATGAAACAGATGATTCATTAATGTTTCAAGTTCCTTGCTTGTCAACTCTTGTCATATCATTTCTAGATTTTTTTCTTGATATCCTTCTATTAATAATTTTGAAATTCGATATCCCAAGAATAGAAGTACCGTAACAATCTCTTATCGATGTCCATTTACAGAAGTGTCATACCCTCAGTTTACCCAAGTAAAGATAAAAACAATGTTTGCTAATGTTTGTATAAAATAAAAATTACAAAAACGATGGCAATTAGTATTATTTGCTTCGAACAGGAAGCCGAATATGTGCCTGGAATTGTTTAAAGGACAGAAATAATTTGTCTAGAAAGCGGATGGCGCCGCAGTCACAGCAATTGGAAATCTTAATTGCTCCCAGGACACAAGGGCGGATGACAAGGTGTGAGATCAATTAATTTTTTTCCCTTGGAAAGTGATTTTTTTTTTATTTTTGAAAAAAATTCCCACTGTTGTTAATTGTTATATCAAAACAATAACAATGAGATCTATGTTAGATACTAAATCTTTTTCAATAAGCTTGGATCACAGAAAAATTTCACTTATCCATTTATAAGAATTATTTTTCATAAAAGGTATTAAATGTTCTAACGCGGAGATCCGTTTTCATCTTTTGAAATCATATTATGTATCATTTTAATGAGAAGTTTATTATTCAAATTTTTTTTTATTTTTTTTTTTTTATTGAAATTGAATGCAAGAAATAACAAGGAAGATGCAACCCCTTTGGATCTCGAAAGACCCTTGCATTACCGAAGAGAAGTAAAAATCAATCGAAAGGGTTATCTTACAGAATTAAATATAATAAAAAAATAAGCAAAATGAAAAATGTTTAGACCGAAACGTCTAGAATTTGGAAGAAATTTAAATTTATTTTATAGTTTATTTATTTTTTGTAAATTGACCATTTAATAAAATTATTTTCTTATTTAGAGAATTTTAGAAAGCTATCGGTTTAATTCATCCATTCGTTTTATTTATAAAGATAAGCATGATTTTTGTTACATATTTTATTTTGAACAATCTTGATAAAAAGTTACAGAGATTCATTATTTTGTTAACCATGCTGTTAGAGTTGGTGAGATTATCTTCAGTGTTTTTAAAATCTCAAGATCTGAAAAGATGTCAATTATGAGGATAAAATATGTCCTTAAAACTATGATTTATTATTTTAGAGAGAATAAAAAAATGATATCCATGTTAGATTTTGTTTTTAATTTCTAGGGCAGTCGATTTAATTTTAATCCTTCTTATTTAAGTTTTTAGAAATGTCTGAAACGCGGGGAAAATAATTTCAAAACATGTTTTTCATGCCGCCTGGATTCCAATAATTCGTAAACAAAAGGTCTAAGCAAGTTTTGAATTTCTAAAAAGTTAATAATACCAAATTAGATTTTGACATTTCAGTCTTCAAAACCTCAGAATGAAAAATACGAAAATAGAGAAAAAATCGAAACGTATATATACCTATATGTGGATCTTGAATAGTTGCTATCAAGATTCAGCTGTCTAGATCAAAATATTCATTGTCAAAAATTGCCAATCAACAAAATTCACAGAGAGCGTACTGAGTCTTGAAACATTCTTCACATATTATTATGGTTCATATTAACCTTAACCAAAGTATATGCTCCTTAAGTTTTGACCCATCAGCTTCATTTATTGACATTATCACTGAATGCGTAATCAACTTAAAGCATTCGCAGCATACCGGACTATTAAGCATGCACATTTGACATTTTCTACTCGAAAATTTAAAACAACGTTTAATAAGACTGAGTGCGGTGCGAGTGCTTTAAGTCGGATAAGATATGATTAATATTTAGGAATATATTTATAAGTTAAAAATACGTAATTTTTTAATTATTTCCAAATGATTAATATTTTGAGAACCTGGGTTTTACTGTTAAAATTCCTACCAAGCAAGTCTAGTTGACAGTTGTTTACAAATGAAAAGGCATGTGTTGGCCGAATCGAATTTCCCTTAGCGTGTAACCTTAATCCTTGTAAGAAATTCACACATCATCCTTTACTCTCCAGCAATTATGAGTTGACGATTTCAAGTAAAAGCATGAAATAATAGATAACCATGTTTTTTTTGTAATATTTAACAAAAGCAATTCACCTTGAAGATGATTTGTGCTAAATTTTGCTTCTTTTTTTATCCAAAATTAATTTAAAATGTGTAAGTACTAGTTGTAATAATAAACATATTTGTCTGTACTGTACATAATTCATATCCTATTACATGCCAACATTTCATATTTTTTTCATGGAGATTATATCTAGAACTATGTGTTTTAATGAGGGCCTTTTAAAAAGTTTTTCTAAATATTAAACCAAATATTTTGCGGGTGACGTTAGAGTAGAATAATTATTGATCAGTTTAGACCACCAACGGCAAAATGAATATTTTTACAGTTGATTAAAACTTATTCTTATCCCAACATTCTTCTTCAGAAGCCTCTATGAGTTGCTAATTAGCAGGGAGCTCTCAAATTAACCAGTTTGATACCAAGAGATCGATGATTTGGGTGATTATAGTTAGATTAATTATCACATTAAACGGCCTCCGATGTATAAGTCTGATTAGTCGTGACAATGAAAAATTTAAATTATTCTTAATTTCATCAAGGGGGTAGGGGATCAGGTTAGATAGGGGTTAGCGTGTCAGCCTGCTAAATCAAGTGGACTCCGGGTTCGAATCCGACTCGAGGCATCCGGCTAAACTTGATTTCCTCCCCGGGGGGGGTAGAGACAAGTTTAAAAAATGAAAATAATTAGTATCGTAAATTGGCTTATGAGGTAGAAAGGCCGAAAAGCCAAAAAATATTGCTCAAGAAGGCCTAACAACCTTTAAAAAAATCAAATGAATGAAGTAATATTGTTTATTTGCATATATAGACTGGCCTATTAGCACTATTTTAAGCGATTAATTTTCCTGAAAAGTCAAAAAAATATCCTTTCTCTTTTATTAAATGATCAAATTTGAGGGTAGTTACCCATCTCAGGGATGATATCGATAATCGCAAAAAATCTTATGTCATTTCTGCAGCTTATAGTATCGAAATTATTAGGAAATATGGAAGAAACTACTCTCTGACAAATATGTTTAATAAAAAGTATATATCAGGGTATTTAGGATTAGAGTTAAAGGTTGGCAATACTCTTAAATTAATTAATGTGGAATGAAAATCTTTATTCGGTAGTTTTTAGTTTAAAAAAAAAATTGGTCTCTAATAAAAAATAAACATTGGTACTATAAGGGAATTATCTTTTCTGTGAATCAACCCTTGAGAAGAGGTGAAATATCTAAAAAAAAAATTACTCCTTAGGCAGACATTTTGCTCTTTCTCCTAAATTATATAAGCTTCCTAAGCTCAACCAATGTTACTGGTCAGAAATTTAAACCAAATTCTGGAGACGACATATGGTGAATGTGGATATTTAAATATTCTTTCGAATTTCTTTGTTTCAATGTCTTCTTGATTGACCCAAGGCTTTCTATGCCCTTGAGGAATGAAACAATAGAACAATCACAAAAAATATCAAGTTACAATTAAAAATAGTGGCCGATTTAAATTTCTTTAAAAGAATGATGTTACATTGAGAATCTTGTTTTGTTATTGTTAAAAAAGTATATACTAGAATTTTAAAAACATTAAAGGTTAAATAGTTTAAAAGATGTTGGGAATTAATAAAGTGAAAAGAAGAATTGCAAAATTTTAATTAATTTCTACCATGGATTTTAATTGTTTTGCCAAGGGATGGTTAATACTATTTATTTATGATCTTTGAGATCTAGACTTATTGTTTTAATTGTTTAATTATAATGGGAAATAAATATTTAATTGTGGATCTAGAATTAGTAAAATATTGGGGTCATAAAAATAAATTCCGATCTTTTCTATAATGTTTATTAAGATCAGGTGTCACTAGAACTTTGGCGCAAATGTGAGTAGTAATACCTAAGCTGTGTCAGCTTCTAACAAAAATCGTTCAAAATTACCGATTTATCAAATATACACAAAGCTACCTAGTCTTGAAGAAGGTTTAACTTATACGTTCAATTTGAAAATTAAAAAAAAAAATAGTAAAATCTATCGATTTTTGAAAAGGTATCTGACACATTTTGCCCCCTCTCTATATTATTATTTTATTATCTACTAATTGAATGACTGGATGTAAATAAATTACCATTAAATAATCGAAAATTCAAATTCGAAAATAGTTTTTGCAGAATACATTGTGAATAAAGTATTTTATATTTGCTTATCAAAGAATCTTAATGAGAAGCAAATATATAAAAGTTGACTTTTTCTCTCTCATCTTCTACTGTTATTTCTCCAAAACCGGTTTCATATTTTATGTTCATCAGTCAATTTTCTTTTCCAAATTAAATTACCTATAGCTTACTACTGTTTTACGAATTATAATTATTTTGATTAGAAAACTGTTAAATTATAAATCAATTTCTTAAAGAATTTTATAATTATATTTAAAGTTGAAACTAATGTTTCTGAATGAGGGCGTATGGTAAGCGATAGTTTTATAGACTAAGTACTTGGATGACAAAAGAAGATAATAAGATTCGAACAAGATCAAATTCATTTGGAATATTTTCGTCATCAAACACACGATAGACTCATAAAGAGAGAAATAATTAAGTTGAAGCTAATTATTTTGTATATTTTTTCCCACAAGATCAGCATAATGTTATAAAAAATTTTAAAAATAAGTTTCATATTATCTCTACAGTAATAAAATGTTCGGAAAAATAAATTTTGAAATATGTAGAGGAGAAAAATAAGTTAATTAATATAAAGTTCAATTAGAAGAAAGGTGAAAACTTTTTCAAGAATCGGTAGACTACCCTCAAACTTTAGAGAATTAGTAATTTTTTCGTCGGCTGAATGGTTTGAGCTAAAGTAGAGGGTTGGCACAGAGCTGCATCTTTCAAACTTTAAAGTCAAATTTCAGTACATTAACTACAAATGTACAATAACTCAATTTATGAACGATTTGATTCTTTTACTGACTGTTTTGGATTTTTTATATGGATGTTCTGTATTTAGAAAGCTTATATCTCATTTTTTATTGAAATACAAACATTTTGTCAATAGAACGAAATTTATACGATCTCCCGTTCTTGAGTTGTCACGGATCAGAATCCACACAGACAAAAATATTGATATTTAAAAATGAATTCCTCTACTTTTAAAAATATTTTTAAGCATAATAATAATAATAATATTTGAGGGAAAAAACTACGCCGTCCCAGCGAGCAAAGAAATTGATTGATTGATGACTTTCCTATAGAGAATGTTAGCAAAATGGTTAAATAATGAAATAAAAAATTATCCGATTTACTATTACAAAAAAAGGATTGCAATTAATTATTGTCTACTTTGAATTTAATAATTATTTTTTAATATACTAAAAAATAATTTTAATAAATTGCATTTGAAAAATATTGCTAAAGAAAGCATTAAGTGCGATATTTCGAGTCGCTCGCTCTCATTGTGAGAGAAGTTTTTCTTTATGGGCGTATTGATGGTTGTCTAACTCACAGGCGAGTCGCTAGGAAACTATTTTAGTTACAAGGGAATGAATGGAACAAAATCAATAGTAATTAATAAATATAAAAAGAGAAATATATACATTGATTTGAATTTAACTATTATTATATGTTGTAAGTAAAATTAATAAATGTTATAATTTTCAGTGTTCTTTGATAGGTAATTAAAATATGTAATTTAGCCAATGCCGATTATATTATTTACAAAATGCTTTTACATGACAGATAATACAAGTAATTTAATTTATTTAATGTATTAACTCTTACACCTTTTAATTGTTCAAGCATTAGTAGAAAAAACAGACATCGACTCCACAATTAAGTTTTTTGTTAATTTTTCTTTATACAATACAAGTAAGTACTGTAAGCTACTGTCAAGAATTGGAAAAAATTACAACCTATTGTTTGAGAGTTTAGACTTTATAGTCTTATAACGCGATTTAGAAAATAACATTCTTATTAGGATAAAAAAAATATATAAGGCACTCAAAATTATGAGGATACGAGAAATACCTACTATTTATTTACAATACACAATAGAAATGAGAATTGGTGAATATTAAAAAATACGAGTATGGAATAACATCATAATTGTAGAGAGTAGATTGTACTAGACTGTTACTGAAGGAAAGACGGATATAAGAGAAGAATTAAAATGTTTCGTAGTTAATACAAAATTTTATTAAAACAAGTTAATGAGTAGGATAGGATCTCACATATTTTAAATCCAAATTTAAAATAACCTATTTTTTGAGAAACTAATCCTTATAATTGATTATATGATTAACGTAATGATTAGGATTTATTGTTATGATAGAATAGTGATAATAAATAGATGGTGGTATCCAAAGAAAGGCCACGAGTGAAATTTTTCGCCTTTACATAGGTGTAGATGTGATAAACGGGTTGATTGAACCCTCAAGAAGTTTCCCAGAACATTCCAAGATAGATAAGGATACATCGCTTTGATGCAATAAATTGGCCGGCCTCAAGGTTAATTTGCTCCTTATATCTTGCAGAAACTCATTCAAAATGTTTTAATGAATTGTATTGGTATTAATTGATTCGCTCGCTGCTTAGATGCTTCAGGCTATAAACGAGCGAAAGGAAGACGAAAAAACGAGATGCAACAAACTTGAAGATAAAAACCGTTGGAAACTTTAATGCGCCAAGGTAACCTTGTCAAGGCTTTACAAGAGCCGTGAATGCATTAATCGATCTAGGCCACAAATCGTTTCGGAAAGCATCACTTATCTTCAAATGACATAATAATGATCCTTTATGGTTGAATTCTCTAACTGAAAAATTTACATATTATAATTCTTAATAAAGGAAAAAAGATTTGCTTCTCGAGATGAAATCTTTGTAAAGCTGTTTGAACAAATAACTGGACTGTCCACGGTTCGCGAATCTCCGTTAGTTGAAATTCTTTTCAAACAAATAGATACCCGAATCCTTTGGAGAAAGCAAGATCGAAAAGTTCTCCGCCTGGATGATCTCTTCGAGGAAAGTTGTTCAAATTGTTTTAATCGATGAGCATAGGGGTAAAGATTTGATGGGGAGTAAATTGAATTAAAAGTTGAAACTAATAAACTCTAATCAGTGGAATGGCAGAGGTTCGTTTATTTTGTTCATTTATTATTACAATTATATATTTATTTTGAGAAGTTAAAGGCACCTGAATTCATAAGATCTCCGAAATTAAATAATATGGAGAGTGGATAATTATTAAAAGTCCTCGAAGACATCAGCATGTGATATTTGCTTAATGAAAGAATTTAATAAAAATGAATGAATGGAAAATATATTTTTCAATTAACGATTTTAATTAACTAATTGATTAAAATCTAACAATGAAAAAATCTATTATAATAAAATATTGGAGGAAAAAGTGAAAAACTTTTCCAAGACTCAGTAAGCTTTCCCTGATAAACGATTTAACATTTATTTTTTGGTTTAATAAATTATCTAATAAAATAAATTCCTTAATTTGAATATATTATATAAAATTGTAAGGTACTATTAGTAAGTTTTAAAATAAAAAGATTTACATTCCTACTAATAGAATCAAGAATCCTATTTGTTGGGAAATATCAAACAATTAATTAATCAAATGAAAATGCACATCTATTAATTTCATTATTCGTTTACCATTAAAAAAACATTAAAATATCAATAAAATAATTCAAAAAATGTTTACTTCATTTTTGAAAAGGAAGCTCCAAAGCTAGAGAACCCAAAATCTTATCAGACTCTGGATTGAGACTGTAGAATGAAATTTCTACAACTTTTCGTTCTTGACTATCGTGTATTCAGAATCTACATACCGAGAGAAAAAATCATAGTTGAAAATTGTCTTCTCTACGTATCAAACATTTTTATATAGAAAGATTATTTTTATTTTGAATGAATTTAATACAGACAGAAAAACTAGTGCTAAAAAATAGACATTTCCCTAAATTATATCATAAAAAGTTAATATGATTTTTTCTTGTAAATTATTATATTTATTAGTCATTTTGTTTTAATAAAGTGAACAATCAATTGAAGAATTATTGTTCCCGATTATAAAACTGCTCGAATGTATGAAAAAAGTGTGCTACAAAATTAAAATATTTTTTATAAGCGAATTATGTGTACATTCTAAAGAATAATAATTGATGAAATTCAACACGTGAACTATAAATTGAAATCTATAATTCAATGGGGAATGAAAGGGCCTACACCAAGAAGCTGAGTTCAGTCTAGTTCGGACACTCACCTCCTCCAGATAGCTCACCTCGGAGAGCAATCGTGAGGAATGTGTAAGACACGTCGAGTGTGCAAGATAACAACCGAATTCCCACCCTTGGGCAAAAAGTAGTTTGGACCAGGATCCGCCTACAGCGTAGGAGGAGGCTTATAGAGCTGGAATTTGCATAGAGCTCGGTGTTGAGTTGTTCAGCAGCGTCCGCATACCATCCTATGATTGGCATTCAACCTCAGCACTAATAGCCGAATACATATATTATAAATAAACGTGGTCTGTTCCCAGAGACGACACGCCGAGGACACGTTTTCGGATACCCTCACGTTGGGCCAACAAATCACTGTAGGAGGTTCTACTTGAAATAATTATGTCATTAGAATGAATGTCAATTTGAAATAGAAATATTTCTCTCAGTAGCAGTAGCTTTTAGGAATATTATTATAAAATTGAGAATTATTTTATATTATTAAAATATTAAAAATTAGTATAATTAAATATTCTGTTTATTTATTTATCATTTATCTTAAATTAGAATATGCTACTATAGGTATCTGTAGAAATATAAGCAATGGTCGATTATAAATACTTCCTGGGAGACCGAGCGTTGTTCGCTAATTTTTTGTTTTAATAAAAAGCGATATATTAATATTATTTTTAATTTTATATTCAGGTAAAATAATTAATTTTAATTTGCAGCCAGAATCAAATAAAAGTGAAATAAAATTTATTTTTTTGTCAACGTTTTGACCAGCTCCGGTCATCATAAAGGCATATCAATGTGCACAGTTTTGAGCGGGTCACTACTTTGGTAAAAAAATTTAATTCAATTTTATTTGATTTTGGATCCAAATATAAATCGACCATTTTTCCTGAATTTAAAATTTAAAATAATGTTAAAATATAGTTTTAACGAGGGGTGAACCGCGATTGGAATTAGGTGTACACCGTCTTTTGAGAATTACTTTGGAATTCATTAGATAATCTATTGTCATCTATTGTCTTCTACTTGGAAATGAAAGTGGAAGTAGGTGTACATGATTTTAGGTCGCGGTTAACCCCTCGGTTTTTAACTTATAGTAGAAAATTACCGAGCAACGCTCGGTCAGCAAGGTACTTTAATAAAATAAGATAAGATATATTTCATGGGCTATGACCACGCAGAAAGTTTAAAGAAAAAGTTTTTTTATTTTCTAAAACTCAACACCCCTACGCTCTTAAATTGGATACTAGCCGAACAAACGTATTCGCCAACTCGTTTATCCTTATGACATCTAGTGAGCAAAATCACTCCTCCCCCCAGATTATTCACAGATTTTAGAGATTGAAGCCAGAATTAATTGATTCATTCATAAATACAAAATCAAATGTTTATCTGAACAGGAATTGATCTAGGCCAGTTATATAATTAAATACCCCCGTATTGTATTGGTTATTCAAAATTATTTTAAAAATTTTAAATGATGTCTCTATGGGTCTAGCTTATATAAAAAAGAATATAATATATAAAATGACAAAAACGCTTTAATTAAAAATAAAGATGAATTTTGATTTACGAAACTCAATTTGTTTTTCTAATATATATATATATATATACACTAAATTAGGACAATACAAAAATGTATTCATTTCGTCTTATAATTATATAATTTTTTGCGGAAGTAAGAAGTTCAGAGGAGTAGAAATTCAAAGCTCTCCAGCATGCGTGGGTTACTATCATCAGAACACATTATATAATGTTCTATAGTAAATAATACGATTTAGAATGTAATTTTATTCTAATGCAATAGAATTGACAAGTTGATGTAAACATGTATCATATTTACTTTTGCAATAAATTATACTAAATTAAAAATACATTTAAGGTTTTAAAGGTTTAATCTTTATTCTTCTTCTTCTTCAAGTGCCATACTCGATCCGAGCGTCGGGGATTACAATGGAGAGTATCCTCTCCAGTGTCTTTTTTCCTGGGGAAATTTTTTCACAGGGGTGGTTTCCCATTGCCTTCCCCTAATCTTTATTAATTAAAGGTAATCTAGTTTAATTTTGAATCTATCATAGTATTAAGGATGTTTTTCTTTTAAGATCACGATTGTTAGTAGTTAACTCCCTCCTGTACATGCTACTTATAATTTGTCCTTAAATGAGAGACATTTATCTATGATTGAGACAATACATTGTTTTTGGAGATGAATTAACCAATGAAGTGATCAATCAAATACAGTAAGATGCAAACAAAACAACATTAGTCAATTGATATTAACTAACAGGACTAGTTCCTAAACGGTTACTCATCCAAGAACTAGTCGTATGAGATGTTGTTTATTTTATTTAAATTATCATATGAATATGGGTGCTTTTAAGATGCCAAGGCCGTAGGCTTAATGTTCTCAGGTAATTAAATAATTAATTGAATTAATTATATATTCTATACATGTTTCTTAATCTGTAATTCTGATATTTTTTGTTGAAAAAACAATTTTGACTGTTTTAGTCCTTGGCCCTTATGCTTGATCCCTAATAAATAAATGTAAATCACGGATTAATGATCATTTTGAAAACATTGAAAAAGGATTCCTAAAAGAGTATCATAGTCAAAGTCTAAAAACATGCTTAAATGTAAAGAAAAACCCAACAATTAAAGATTTAGAGGTAAAAGATTATTGAAGAAATCGCTTAAAAATATTTTATTAATGTAACTATTTGTTTAGAGTTTTTATTTTTTAAATATTTGAACAAAAATAAAAATATTAATAAACTCTTTTCCTGAGTGAACTTTTACTTAAATGTAGATATTTAATCCAATTTAGTAAAAATTTCTTCAGAAGAAAAGAAATACTATATATATTAGCCTAGATTAATTTGCAGCAACTCTCAGAGAATGCTGCCGACAGGGAGCGCTGATGCCGTCGGTATATTTGCGGCAAATTTGAAATATAATTGTAATTTTAACTCGAATTTCGAAATGAAAGACTCTAATTGATTTTAAATTAAGAAACATTAAATATATTGATAATTATTCCTCCCCCCCCCCTCACTACTCAAAAATTAAATATTCAATTCGCTTTTCTTTGCGCACAGGAAAAGAAATTAATCACATCTTATTTGATTTATATTTTATATATTATTTTTTTATTTTTTAATAATTTGCCACTGTTTATAATTTTTTAAAAATCTAAATTTTGTTATTCTTATTTGTTGATCTTTACAAAAAACTTAAGACACCCATGCCCATATGAGTTTCTCATGGCAATACTGGAGGGAGCAGGCTGTCATACAAACAACACCTGATCTCTTTTAAATATTTTGAGCCTTATATCGATTATCGATCCCAAATTTTAAAAAAATGATATAATATAATTCTCCTCCACACGATTCCACTTATTTAAATAAATCTATTTCCACACAAAAAATATCACAATGCTGTAGTTTATAGAAAAAAAATACTTCCAGATTCATATCTAGAGCCTCATTTCTGTAGCTGTGTCAGGACGAAAATGAGGCGAAACTTTTAAGAGACTATGTATTTTCGGGAGTTTACAGGTATACATTTGGAGTATGGTTTTTTAAGAGGAATAAAATTTTTGGACTGAGACGCCGCCCGCTAGGGCACCAGTCCGGAGGGCCGAGCTTCGAGGGCGTGCCGAAGGCATGCACGAAAAGCTCGTTTTAAATACAACTTAAAAAATCATCAATATCCAGTGGAACAGTCGATAAGCAATTACGATATTATTTGAAGAAGTCAACGGCCTTGTCATGTTGAAAGCATTCAAACTCAAGAGATTTCGGAAGCTATGCAATATATAACGCGGTTAGTTCTTAGATGGATGAGCTTCAAAATACACTGAGTGCAAATTAATGGCTTGTCACTATAATCTCAATCCTAGTCATGACGCTTGCATCCTAGAAATGATTGAGGGACCGTGAAGTCTAAAGAGGATAACTGCTGACCAGTGAAACCCTCACTAGAAAAACTTGATATTGCACAAGTAGAGAAATAAATTAATTTTTTTTAACCAGTTTACAAATATGTGGTGATTTAGACTTTTTTGTTCTTTTTTTTATCCAATGCAAAGCATGGGTAAAGTATTGCAATCGCTCTCGGGGCAAGCGTGGTTTCAAAGGGTCCTCAGGTAAAGACTACGGAACCCATGGACTCAATTAAAGTCACAAATTGTAGTATTCATATAGGTTGAATTTTAACACGTGACGGTTTTGTCAAAAATTACATGGGGTCTCGTCGAGAGGCCAAAAAGTGCGATTTTTTCATTTAGTGCGTGCGTATGGATGTATGGATGTTATCGCTTTTTTGGCCCACGATTTTTTCCACACCGTTGCACCGATTGAAATGAAATTGAAAACCTACCATTAGTTTAACAAAATGAAGCGCTGATTAGTTTTTGGTACATATCGGCCCACAAACATTAGTACTTTATTTCGGTACTTTTTTATTTTTTTCTAAATATTTTGAAAATGACTTAACCAATTTTGATGAAATTTAATATCCTAATTAAGTACCTTGGGGACCACAAAAAAGGTTAAATAAAGTTTTTAGTAAAATTATATTTTAAAGTACTTTACTCTAAAGTAAGATAGTACTTTTAAAAAAAATTTTAAATTTATTCATTTGATCGTTTTAATATAGCTCATTTAACCTAACTTAAGTAAGAATGGATAGGCTTCTCTCTGTGAAATGCTAAAAATTTGGGAGGAATTTTTATGAGTAACCATAGCAACTGCGTTGTTTTCTTATCCGTTACTTTTGCTGAAGACAGAGAAATCGATTTTAAACCAAAAATAGCGATTGATTCTCATCTAGTACTTGAGGAATAATCATTCTATATTGGATTTTTGACGTTTCGGTTTTTATTAGTAACCATTGCTGAAGACATAGAGAAATCGATTTTAAACCAAAAATAGCGATTGATTCTCATCTAGTACTTGACGAATAATCATTCTATATTGGATTTTGGACGTTTCGGTTTTTATTAGTAACCATTGTTGAAGACATAGAGAAATCGACTTTAAACCAAAAATAGCGATTGATTCTCATCTAGTACTTGAGGAATAATCATTCTATATTGGATTTTTGACGTTTCGGTTTTTATTAGTAACCATTGCTGAAGACATGGAGGAATCGACTTAAAATAAAAAATAGCGATTGATTCTCATCTAATACTTGAGAAATATCCATTCTATATTGGATTTTTGACGTTTCGGTTTTTATTAGTAACCATTCCTGAAGACATAGAGAAATCAACTTTAAACCAAAAATAGCGATTGATTCTCATCTAGTACTTGAGGAATAATCATTCTATATTGGATTTTTGACGTTTCGGTTTTTATTGGTAACCATTGCTGAAGACATAGATGAATCGACTTAAAATCAAAAATAGCGATTGATTCTCATCTAATACTTGAGGAATAACAATTCTACATTAGGTTTTTGACGTTTCGATTATTATTGGCATCAAAAATGGAATTCAATAAGGTTATTCCTCTAGTATTAGATAAGAATCGATCGTTATTTTTGATTTTAAGTCGATTCCTCCATGTCTTCAGCAATGGTTACCAATAATAATCGAAACGTCAAAAACCCTAATGTAGAATTGTTATTCCTCAAGTATTAGATGAGAATCGATGGCTATTTTTGATTTTAAGTCGATTCCTCCATGTCTTCAGCAATGGTTACAATTATAACCGAAACGTCAAAAATCCAATGTAGAATGGTTATTCCTCGACTCTTAAATGAGAATTATTTTTGAATTAATTTCAATATGAACTACAAATTGCAAGTGATATCTGATTAATAATAAAGGAACAAACATATTAATATTTCAAATGAATTTGGATAAAGTTTAGCAACGATCCGTTGCAGTTTATTTTAGAAATGTAGCTGGAGAAATTGAAATGATTCCTATAAATGAATTAATTCGCCTCCTCTACATCGACATTCTTTTCTTGACACGTGGAACCTCTCAGCCCAAATTTACCCTTGCATGCAACTAATTTCCTGTGACATTCTACAAGCTGAAGGGAATTTACTCAAAGAACATCAAAATGATTGCCAAACATTGAAAATTATTAACAAAAAATTAAGTTGTATCAAGTTACATTACCTAATATTATTAATCATGATATTTATTAATTATTTGATTTGATAATTTTTTGTTTTTACTATATTGGTATACTTATCAATTGTTTTTACCCTCAGCATTTTTATATAATGCAGAGTGCATTTAATATAAGTTGAGTTTTAGCTATTCAGGCAAACATAATTTTTAAATAGTGAGGAGCATGAGTGTCTTAAATAAAAGTAAGACCAGGGCCAATACAAAACTTAAAATAGCAAGATCAAATACGCAAGACTAAACAAATAAAGCATGACTTCACTTTATCCTTAATGAATAAATTTAGAAAAATCAATACTCTTCATTTTGATTACCATTTGGAAAACAAATAAGATACATTTGTTAACAAAATTAAATTTATTGAATAAAATTTCTCTAATTAATTTGTATTCAAGATCGATTCTCTTTTTTCTAAAATATTACAACAATATTATTGAATACTAAAAGAAAAATGTTTTTTCACCTGAGTATATTTTCAAATATATTGGCCAAATAAAGAGGAATATGACAATCTGCTAAGAGAATAATAATAAGAATAAATAAACCATAAAAGCTATTTCGTTCAAAAACAAAGATAGCTGTTATGTCAAGAAGCATTGAATAATGAATGGAAAATGCTTTATGAAAACAGGAAGAGCGAATATAAAGAAGACTTCGAAGAAGAGAATATATACATATATACTATATATTTATATTGAAATTTGAAGAAGGAATGAATATTATTATATTATTTTGTTTATCGGCGTGTCTACTACAATGGTCATTTGTGCCATCACGTAGGTATATTCTCCTTGATATTTTCCGACACCAGACGCCCCGTCAAAACAACATAAAATCGTCTTCGCTGGGGTACAGCTAGGCAAGTATGGATGCATCCTGACCGAAAGGAATGAATATTAAAATAGTCTGATCATGTAATCATTTATTTCGAATATGAGATATATGAATATATATATTTTTATATCATAGATACATATATAATTTTAATATAGTTGCAATAAATATACATGTAAAACATAATGAAATGTGTTACATGTATGCTGAACACTGAACCCAAGGGGAAGGGTGCAGGTGAAGAATCTTTAATAAATTAATCTACTATTACCTTAAACAAAACAACAAATTTAATCAAATTGTTATCTTGTTCTAAGAGTCACTTGTCACGCTCCCCCCCCCCCCCCCAAAAAAAAATAATAATAATAATAATAATCCAAATTCCAAAACCTTGCGTTCGAGCTGAAGCGACTCTGGAAACTCAAGGAAGTGAAAATTATTCCAATTGTGATATCTGTGGAGTGTCCAGCAATAACTTGAAAAAGAACATCAGATGGCTAGGGATATCAGACGAAATAACACCTCTCGTGCAAAAGGCTGTCGTTTACAGACCTGCTTCATAGAAAGAAGATTCCTAACGATTAAATGAATTGAAACAAAAGAAGAGTAACTGTGGGCTAGGATGAATTCCCTTCCCACAGCGTCCGAGGCTAAGCCCATAAGAAAAACAGGGGTATGTGAAAGTTTACCAGCACTTGTGCTGATTAATTGTCATAATTCAAATAATTAAAAATATATATTATATATATATATTGAAATAAAAATAATATTAAATACAATTGGAAAATATATTTTATATTAGACTTTTGTTGATTCGCATGTTTATTACATAAATATATAGGACAAGGTAGATTTTTAAGGGGGTGCTCCCTCCTGCAATGACTCTGACACGTTGACATAGTGTATGATGATCCAACCCACAGCCTTAGTGAGATATAGTTAAACAGATACATCTATTTGTAGGACTTATTAATCATAGATCACACAGAATATTTTATGTTAAATGGTGTGGAATAAGGCTTATAATCAGAAATCTTATGATATGTAATTAATAATTTAAAAACAAAATATGTTCTTAAATATCTATGTTATAAATTGTAAAATTATAAAAATATGTTAATGGATCCAGAAGGAAACAGATAGCACAGTTTTAATGGGCATTAAGATTAAGAATATATTATTAAGACTTCAGAAAACAAATAAGGAACTCCTGCAAATGGTCGTAGGCACCGTGAGAATCTTCGGTGGTTGAACCACCGTCTCCCTTTGTGTCACCGAGTCCGTTATCCCATCACTGACTGACTCACTGCAGTCAGGAAGGCTGCCAAAATAATTGAGCTTAATTAGAGTTGATATCTAGCAAGCAGGTTGGGAAGAATGAGATTGATTGTAATTGATTTTGACTGAAAGAGTGTGATATCCAGATCCTGGGTCTGCCAGGTCAAGGCGGAAGAACGACCTTGCGACCGACAAGAACACCTTGCAGAGGTGAAGATCCCGGATCGACCCAGGGTTACATTAGTATGCATCCTTATAAGGCACAGTAAGATTTTTAAATATATGAAATAGTTTCAAATTTATATTTTTCTAAATGATCTTTCAAAAATAATTTGGGCACCTCAAACAACGAAATAAAATTCCAAAGTTAAAACTTAATCATTTTGTTTTATTAAAATCAGATATATTTGTGAATATCCGTTTGCCATGTTGTTCGTTAAGGTATAATTTTTAAATATCATTGGATAACTACTTTTAATTTTCTGATTCAAGTAATTAATTTTATATTAATATATTTAATAGGTCCGAAAGAATTCTCCACTTAATGTGTCTTTTAGTGAAAAATATTTGGTTATTAGGATAAAGCCAAAAGGACCAAAGAAGTAATACGAGTATCTACAATACGTTTGTTTTTATTATTTAATTACCAATAACGCTCACAAATTGGAACTTAAGATTTAACAATTTTTATTAATTGTGAGATTTTTAGTAATGAAATACAAATATGAACATCAATAATTTAGATCTTTAGACACAGATTTAAATGGCGACCCCATTTTGACTGAAAAGTCATTGTTGCCCCATGTTTCGCTACACCAAAATTAAGTTTCGCGACCCCAAATGGAGTCGAAACCCATAGTTTAAGAAGCCTTGATTTATATGATTAAATGATATATTGTATTTCTATAAAATAAGCTAATGAATCGTTCTTTATTTTGTTTGTTTATTAATAATTCATTTTTATTTTATTATTTTATTAAATGATTTTTGGTCTAAGCGTCTAAGGTGTTATTGAGACATTTGAAAAAAATGGCATTTTGATTTTTAATAGAAGGTACGTACCTATCTGTTTCATTGAAATTGTAAATTTCATTCACTTTTCGGCAATTTCTATTGTCAGCGAAAGAATAGAACATTTCATTCTAAAGAAAAATGAATAACCGGATATCCATAAAATATCCAAACCTCTTTGAATATAAAATACAGAATAAATTAATATAGTCTATTGACACCTACCTTTCCTAGGTTTTTAACTACTTGATTTTAGCTCCTTTAAATACAAAAAATAATAATAATGTGTTAATAAATTAATTTGTTTCATTTGTTTGATAAAGGATTCTGTTTAGGAAAATGATTTTAATTAGTATAGACATCACTTTGATCACGGCCTAAGTTAGCAGCAACAGGAAGACTGATTTAAGTGTTCCAAGGTACATTTTTCAACATTCGAAGACAGCTCTAGAAGTCTCTAGAGCCAAAATGCTGGGACAAGAAAATGAATTTCCCCATGGGTGGTCCTACACAAAAACCTTGAAGATCATCATTTTAATCATAAGTTTGATAACACTTCCTCAACTACAAAATTTTAATAACTACATCATAATTGGAAGAAGAAAATTGTATCTAAAGACAAATGATCATTTTCTTTTGAGAATAATTTTGAAATCCTTTCATATGTGATAATCATAACTTCAGAGCAAAAAATATGAAATTCCTAGCTGAAGTGAAGGTTAAAATCTATAAAAAGTTAAAAATTAAAAACAAAAACTAAAATAAAAATTCAGGTGGTTATTTTAAAGAATTTTTAAGTTCAGATTTAGAAATGACATAACTAAGTTAATTAATTCAATGTCACATATATATTGGTTTTATATCTTTAGCGATGAATAATTTTAATAAATTGTAGTTATATTTCATCCAATCGAGATAATAAAGAAAAATAAATCAATATAACTTTAGAATTGGAAATTGTGCAAATAGTTAAAACAATAAAAAGTGTAAAAAACTCACAGGTAAAGTTATTCTAGTTGAATCAATGAAGCAGAAATTACCTGCAAAAAAAGAATAACAATATTAGAATAATTTTTATATCATTATCTAAAAAGTGATTATTTACTATTTGAACATTTTAAGTACTAAGTAATGAATACCATATGTAAAGTTATTATTATTACGTTTTAAACTAAAATAAGAGCCATTCCGGCACTGGTTTTGGGAACATATAGTCCAAAATTTTCCGGGGGAAGACACCCGGATCCCACAGAACCCCGGAATTTCAGCGTCCCGGCAGTGCTAAATTTGCGATGACACCACTGGTTTTAATGTTTAAATATACAAGTTTAAGTATATATTATAGAAAGATGTTTTCAAGTTCTTAAATCAAATAATACCAATAGCAAATGATTCCTGTCGATAACGCCATAAGTTGTTAAAAAACCTGGTCAAAACCTTAACAAGGATAGTATGACCTCTCTCTACCTCAGCAAATCTCTCCTTTTGAGAACTAAATAAAATTTTGTACAACTCTATCACATTAGGATTTGACAAAATTTATAATTG
Organism: Forficula auricularia; assembly: GCA_024734495.1. NCBI lineage: Eukaryota > Metazoa > Arthropoda > Insecta > Dermaptera > Forficulidae > Forficula > Forficula auricularia. Next base: position 1,719,599 of record JALMQS010000228.1, on the reverse strand, counting down.
ACTTAATCATAGAGGACTATAATCCCAAGTAGTAATAGACAATCTGTGAATGCAAAGCTAGATTTTTCAAGAAAATAAATTTTTTAAGAGCAATTGATCTGTATAATAATATTGTTGAATAAATTAGCTTAGGAACAATATTACATAAATAAAAAAATTTCTTTAATAAACTTCTAATTAAAAGATATGTGAATATTTCTACTAGGAAATTGGATTTTTTTTAATAGTCTTTTTAAGAAATGTCTAAGTATAGTGGGAAAACATTTATAGATATTTTATTATTATTATTCTTTTCGCATGAAAGAATCATTCCGAGAGAGGAAACGAGTAGAATTTATGATTTGAATTTTTTTTTTCATTTATTTCATTAATAAATATGTATAAATCATACTCTGGAATAAATAATATTTTTTTCAGATTTTAGTTAGAAATGTGAACTCTGAACCCTTCATGTTCTTGGTGGAGTTATAAATAATAGAAGGGTAATAATTTGATAACTTCTCAGGCAAGTTTGCGAGATCAGGGAAGTAAAAGTTGAATCGATAGATTGTGAGGTGCGTTAGAACAACCATTTGAGAATGATCCATTCTTGAGTCATAATTATTGTTCTGGACGAGTGCTCCAGGTGGGAGTATCGACCCTGAAGAGAGATAGTAGACCCCTATTTTCGTTTGAGGGTGCCCAGTAGATAATAATAATGGTGTCATCAAGGTGAAACAAACCATGCATGCAAAGGGCACCGTCAAAAACTTGACCTTTATCTATTAATGAACTAAGTTATTCAATTGAATTCAAATTCCATTTTTAAAGGCTTTTATGAGCATCTAAATTTACAATTAATATATTAAATGATTTAATGCATATGCATTCTCGTATCAAATCTCGAAGTTCGTGGCTAGTTCGAGTTTAATTGAAGAAGACCGAAACAGCTTAATACTCGTAGTAGGCTGATTTTTAAATTAAACACTCGTCAAATTTATATGTATTTGTCCCTCAATATGATATGAACAAAGAAGGGATGCTGCTGCTGAAGTTATTAAAATAGAATTTCAATTCCAATGTAATTGATATGTCTAGTATTTCGTGGTTTATTTTTTATGAGCAATTTTGTTTTTCCTATAGAAATGAGAAAATTCAATATTTTTTTCTTTATCCATGTGAAGAAGATAAAGTACTGTAATCGGTCTCGCGTTTGGTGCTACTTCAAAGTGTCCTTAGGTAAATTACATAGGATCTCGTCCATAACCCCAAAAGTGCGATTTTTTCATTTAATCAGTGGAGATGTATTTATGTATGTATTCTCTTTTTTTCGTCGGCGATTTTTTCAATACCTTTCAACCCATTGAAATGAAATTGAAAACATAGTAGTACTTTAACAAAATGATGCGCTGGTTAGTTTTTGGTACATATCGGCCGACAAACATTAGTACTTTATTCTAATACTTCTTTTTAGTTTTTTCTAAATATTTTGAAAATTACTTAAACAATTATTAGGTATTATCATTTCCATCCATAATTTGTATTAATTTGAAAGTTTATAATAGGAAAATAAGGACAAGTTTTTATGTGTGACTTTTTTATTTATCAGCCAACGTTTCGTCGACTTTGCCGACTTCTTCAGGGCTTCTGCAATTATAAGAACATTATTAATAATATCAAGTTACAAGAGTCCATTATAATTTCAGAACAAACATGTATCAAATTTTTTTATTTTTTACCCACCAAATAGTCTGAAGTCGGCAAAGTCGACGAAACGTTGGCTGATAAATAAAAAAGTCATACATAAAAACTTGTCGTTATTTTCTTTTATAGGCTTAAACAATTTTGATCAAATTTAATATTCTATTTAAATACCTTGAAGATCCCAAAAAAGTTTAGATAAAGTTTTCAGGATAATTACATTTTAAAATACTTTACAGTAAGATATTACTTTTTAATTCCTTAAAATTTCTTTATTTGGTCGGATTATCTGATTAGTAATAAAGGAATAATTAATATTACAAATGAATATGGATAAAGTATAACTACGATTCGTGGCAGCTTATTTATCAGTAGTTTTTGATAATATTACGAGATAATTTTTTATATATTTAAATAGCCCAATAATAGTCAAATAGTACGACCGATTGCAACCCAATATTTACTTTCAATATTCCCAAAGTGTCAAAGTAAAACTTCTGAAAGATCCCTTTTTTGAATCCTCGTTGTTTACCCAGTGACCAATAAATTGTTGACCTCAACGAAGCTAATTTTAAAATAAAATTTATTTATTTCAAACATCACTGAATTAAAATTTTATTTAATGTGGATATTGATAAGGCACTCCAAATAAAGAAGATAATTTATACTATCTTTTTATTTTTATTCAAAAACCGACGTTTCGGAGGCTATTCCCTACTTCTTCAGGGTTTTGAAAAGTCTGTGAAGGAAATCCAATGCGACATTTCCCTTTGTCTCCTCTTTCAGTGGCAGTAACAATAATATATTGTATTTCATTCACAGCAGAATTATAATGTAGTAATACATAGTAGTAGTTACTACATTATAATTCTGCTGACACTGAAATACAATATATTATTGTTACTGCCACTGAAAGAGGAGACAACTTCACTTATCAGTCCGTCTCCAAAAATTACTCCAATCTCATTTTATTTAATATTTTTCAAGTATTAAGTATGTACTTTTTGCTGATAACAATTTTTTTTTAAATATATTTGAATATAGTTGCCCATTGGTTTCTTAAGTTAAAGCACCGATTAATATATTATTTACATATAATTACTGGGGAATAAAAAATTGTTTATTAATTTTATTTTTCATACTTTTTAATTTTAGTCCTTGAGCACCAAAGATCACTTGACTCATATAATAAATAATTATTATGGCATCTATTGATGTGCTTAAAATAAAAAAAAAAGATACTGAGGTAATCAAGAGAATCGCGACTTTTTGAAATTAGTACCCTAAACATGTAGGTAATTGTAATACTTATTTCTAATTGCTATTGTGTATTCTAGTTATCGGAGATTAATGCGATTCGTAACTTGTACTACTGTAATTAATCATTTTTTATGTAATTGGTATTTTGTTTTTCGTCATTAAAAAAGAATTGTAGCTTATATTAATGTTTCTCGAAATCTCACTCTCTTTCATAAAAATTAATTATTATTTTCAGTTTTATGTATGCAATAATTTTTAATCTATTTACCTTTTAAATAAGCTTAAGACAAGCAGATTATATAATCTAGTTTTTTGCAAATTTATGTAGATATATTACATATGCATCTAGAATAAATTGATTTAATTTTTTGATAATAACATTAGCATTTAATCTAATTAGTAGAGCAAGCCAAAATATATATGGCCTACTCACAAAAATGGCATTGGCCGATAAACGAGCTAGAGGTGATGAATTAATAGACTGGCTAATATGAATTAAAATATATGTATACTTTACATTTGAACCCAAGATATAGCATCTAAACATCTAGCATTTGAAAGACAAGCGGATTAATGATTGCGCCAAAGATGGTGTGGGTCATTTTTTTTAATTAAAATAATTCACTGCTTAGTAGAAATGACTGTAAGGAATATTTAAATAAAACAAATCTAGAAGCCTTACATTAATTCATTAATACATAACGCTTAAAAAATTAAACATAAATAATTCTGAAGCATCAAAACATCTTCGAGTGAATAGTAATTTTTAGAAGCAGAATTTTAATATATTTACATTATGAAGAAAGTAAAGGAAGGAAGGAAGCACGCAACACCTTAGGCATATTGATTTACAAAAAGAAGCCCATAATATTTATGAAAATCAGATCTGTCGAAAATCAAAAAAGATATAATAAAAAATTATCAAATACATTGATAGAGAAATGGTATTTTATTACTCTATATGTATTTTGAAGAATGACCATATCTCATACCATAATAGCAGACCGGTGGAATAGATTGGTAAAGTAAACTACCTAAAAGATATTTAAATTAGCCATTTTTTAAAAGCCCCTAGGGTAGATGATATGGTCAATTCATTAATATTGAAGGAGGGAGCGACCAGTTTGGAAAAATATGCAGCAAGACTGAAATAATTTTCAATAAAAGGAAATTACCAATAAACAAGAAATGCAAAAATCTTAAGAAAGAATCTGAAATAAAAATAAACCATTTGAAAATATGCAAATTATCCAAAGAGAAAATCGCAAATGGAGAATGATTTCTTGATTGTTAAGTCGAGATGAAAGAAAACTATCCCAAAAAGAATGACAATTTATTCAAGTGAACCCGTCTATTTTAGCAAAGAAGGTAGAAGATAAGCTTGAATTGGTTGCAGCATATCTAACGATGCAATTAATGCGTGCAGGTTGTTTGAACGAGCAGAGAGATGACATCATGCAGAGCTCGCGAACTCGTTCGGTTGCGCTCCGCTGCCTGGCTGGCTCCCCACTCGAGCACACTGTACATTTTTAATCTCTTTTTCGAATCTTCCACCTGTATGTTATATGTTAATGCCCATTCGTAAACTTCCAGCACTCCAAGATCTATTTCAAAAGATTAGAGGCAGATTCCAAGACCTTAAGACCTTCGAGATTTATTCCCATTTATCATATAGAATTTTATGGGTCCATGGGAGTAAAACCGTGTATAAACGAAAAAATATTTTATTAGAACAATAATGTGTATTCTATTATATAATTCATGTGCATGATTTTATAAATTTTAAATAAAAGTTCTCAGGGACTTGGACTTAGAAACAACAATTAATTTGAAAGGGACGATTGAACCTTTTTTGAAACTTTTTCAAGCTTGATGATGACTTCCAGAGAGAGATTTGCACTCTTTACACTGAGCGTCTTCCTGAAGACATATAACTTTCAGTCTTTCAAGAGCCACGGATACTCCGACCTAATCCTAAGGTTGTACCTTTTTGGTCCAACTTCTTCTTGTATCAATATCATTATAAAAAATAAAAAAAGCTCTATAACAAAAAAAAACAAAACGAAATTAAAAATTAACCCCTTAACAAAGAAATAATATAGTATGGCCACCAAACACGGTTCTTTTTAAAATATATGTTATGTATTTGAAATGTAAGTAAATAAAACGATGAACTGCGAATCAGACTCGCAATATGGAGAATTCCTTCATAGCTAATATACATATATGTTATGGTTAATAAGATGATTAATCGGTTAATATTAATAATTACCAGCTATAATAGGTTGAAGTGAATAATTTGTAAGAATTTATCACATGAACCGGTGATTAATATTAATTCGTTAATATAAATAATAAGTAATAATTTTTGTGTCTCCCCAACTTTTTAGCCTTAAAGAAGTTAGTATTGATTATCACGAGCCGTTCAAAAGTGTATTTTTGACCATTAATGGTAACCATTGTTGAAGATATGAGGAATCGACTTAAAATTAATAAGACCAAATTTGAGTAATAAGTCTAGTTTATCTGATTAATAATAAACGACTAAATATATTAGTACCTATTTAAAAAAGACTATGTATAAATTTAATTCGTTGCCTTTTATTTATTTACATATAATTATATATATATGAAGTGGTTGAGGAAACAATCATCCAGACTTACGCATTTATAATATTAGTAGAATAGGATATATCCTACAGTGCAATCTAATTATTATCCGTATAGTATATCCGTATTATCCGTATAGTATATCCGTATAATATAAGACTATTAGAATTCAAATTAATTAACTAAAGGTGCAAAAATGAATAAGTTATAATTAGAGGGGGTAGGATTTAATATTTAATTTAAAAAAAATGGTAATTAAAACTGACGGGAGGGCCAAGCAATTGGTATTTAAACACAATAACCATCAAAAATACGTATTTTACAAAATATTACTCAACTGAACGTTGAGTTAAATTCATGTCAAAAATAATATACAGTCGATATCCTTATTATATTTATAATAATTTATTAAATACGAGAGATTTTCTAAAAGAAAAAAAATATTGAAATAATTTTTAATCATGTTTTTAATGAAATTAATTATTAGAAAATAAAAGAGTCCTAGATTTTAAAGAATTAATTAAATTTAATGGGACATAGAAAATAGTTGACTTAGTTGACAAGTGATTTGGCCTTAAGGAGGTTATCACTCTAGTTAGATTTGATGAATTGGATTTGATAGTTAGGTTAGAGGTTTATGATGAAGAAAATTTTTTGCAAACTTACCTCTTCAGAAATTAATAAAGCATCAGAGCATGAAATAATTTAGCGAACGGTTATTCTCAAATAAAAATTAAGAATCATCCATGGAATGAAATAAATTGGAAGTTGAGAGTATTAAAAAAAAAAAAGTTGAATCAAGTTTTATATAAAGGTCAATGAGTGAACCTAAGAAATATATCGATAAAATGAAAAAAATGTTTTAAAATAATATGAATAGAGTTTCTTATGAATGTCTGTCTGCTTTTTATACATTTCATTTGAAATCAAAACGATTGATGAAATTATGAAAAAGTAATTTTAATGTCATAATAACGTCGTCGATAATAATATATTTGTAGACACAGACACAGCCAAGATGTATATCCGAAACAGATATTATTGCTCTTAGATCGTAGTATATATTGAATAGATTTTTTCATGATCACTATACTTTCCATTGGAATTATTAACTTTTCAGTATTTAAGGATAATCACGCAGAAAAAAGAGTAACTGGTTTAAAATAAATGGTAATAGAAACAAGCATAGTGTGATAAGTGTTCAACTTTCAAAATAAATAAATAAATAATTAAAAAAAGAAGTCAGAAATTATTTTATTTCGAGATTTATTTAATGTAATATTGAGAGGCTTATAAATTTATAAAATACACGTTCACGACCATTCAAAAATAATTATTATAAATTAAATTTTATAATATTATTTTAATAAAATAGAGTGTTTGGTAGGAAGGTAGGGCCGGCCGGCCGGAAACTTTACTTGATTACAAATAGATGGCAGTGGTACTGCTTGAATCTTTGGCCAAAAAGATTGGCACATATTTTAAAAATCACGGAATTTAATAAGCCCGGAATAAGACGCTCCCAGCCAGGGGCTAGGTGACGCCGGGCCTAAGGCGCGGTTGTCAGCTAGTTTTCTATAAAATCGCTTAATTAAATGATAAAAATTTAAGAGATTAAAAATAAATGAAAAATTAACCATTCAAATTTGTTTTGTTTATTTAAATTACTCATAAATGCATATAATAATATCTCTAAATGTGCGGTTTGCTAATTATTCACTTTTTCCATAAACTAATTAAGGAAGTGACATTTTTCAAGGTTGTCAACTCAACTGTTGAAACAATGAGCTCCAAAATTTTAGAAACTAATATTATTTCCTTAAAGCTAGGTATATACAGCCTACTTAATATATCTGAAATTTTGGGAAATAATGAAGAATTAGTCCTGGGTGTTCGTATAAAATGATATTATTTTGTGAAAAAATGAGCTAATTAGATTTTTATTATTTCGTTTCTCAAACAATTAATCGTGACAAGATCAACACTTCCTGTAAATAATATGAAGAATTTCAGGAGAAAACGGAACTTTTATAAGTGACATAGAAATTTTATGTTGTTATAAAATATTACGGAGCTTGATTAGATTTATGTACAGATAACATTTAGAAACTATTTAAAATGAAAATTGTTCTCATAGTTGTAAAAATCTTAGGATTTATATCTAGACGTTTTTTCTTAGAAATATATGATACTTTCTGTTGATTGTGTAAAAGTGCAAGTGAATTTGTTATTTATATCGAATAGTAAAGAGAAAAGGAAAGTAACATAATTGAATATGATATTCAAGACATTAGTCTGAAATGAAAAATCGGTTCATCTTATGGAAATAGAAAACTCATTTGTACATATTTACAATTCAATGGATGATATTTTCTTTATTGCTTAAAATAAAAAATCAGTAAATTTATAAAAATTATTAAAATCCATTCAGAAATGTAAAAAATGGTATTAATATAGGTACATAGTTTATATGTAGGTTATTGGTTAGGGAGAAGATTTAAATAAAAGTACGCGTTTTGTGGTTTACCGTTGGTAACGTAACTCAATGTGATGCAATCTTTCTTGTTTACCCCAAGAATCTTCTTTTGTTCGTGGTTTTCTTAAAAAATGCCTCAAACCATTTCTTTTCAATTTTCTGTATATATTTCTAATTACAAGTTAAATTGATAGATATAAATTTTATTAGAATTGTCCTATAATATGTCTGTGAGAAAAGCTATTTAATTTGATGTAAAATAAATAGAGAAAACTATCGAGGATTCGGTCTCAGGGCACTGCATTTTCTTTTTTTATTCATTAAGAGATTTTTTGTAAGATCGGTAACATTAGTCACATCTTATCATATCTTAAGCGAATATTTTATTGTGATATGTTTGTGCGTGTAAATTGCTGTAAGAGTTATATTATATAGCTGGTCGAATTTTTTTGCAGTGAGTCGAGTTTGAACATGAATCTCCTGCTCCATAGGCAACCACCCGAACTTTTAAAATAATATAATATATTATAAATAATTTTTCGATAAATCCCCTCTATCTTTGTATTAATAGCTTATTAAAACAGGTTTGATGCAACTTCTCGTCACTTGATTCTAACCCATACAAAAATATTTTATTTAAAAAAGTTCCACATCCCATATCTTCCATTTTACTCAGGAAAATATGATTCTAATCTAGCTCTTTTCCTTCTACTTTTCATTCTTATCGCACCTTCCATAATATCTCTCAGAAAACCTTCCTGTCTCAAAGGGTGTCTTATTATATCTTCTATTCCACACTTTTGTCTAATACTAATGGAAACTTCCTTACTCATTAGAAGTAGAAAACTAGTTTATTGTTTGTTTGTTTTTTTGGCTTTCTCGGATCCAACCATTACTATACGATACTATATATTTTAGTTTATTCTCAAATATGTAGGGATCAGATTAAAGTCGGATTGCCGGAGAGTGGGGCTTGAACCCGATTGATTACGAGGCATGTACTTTACCCACTCGACCAACCTGACCCCAAGAAAACTAGTTGAAAATAAAAAAAATCTCATCAAATTAACAATTACTAAAAATAAAAAGATCTTATTTTTAGGATTAATGTAAAATTATTTTTATATTTATAACATATTTTTTTAATTGAGTGAATCGAATCGGAATTGATGCTTCCTCTATTGCCAAATAAAATTGGGAGATTAATGTCAAATGTTTATTATTGTTCGTTAATGAAGTCGTCTAGAAAGTAACCAACCGGTCCACAGAAGTGCATCAAGTTCGCTGGATTCTGACTAAGCATAATCTATTATCTGTTTCCATGTTGGCGTTGCCGCCCTTCCACGAACACCAATCACCGGGTTGCTAGAGGTACTGAATTTCAGCTTTCCTACTCTTTCCCAGGCGGTTCTTCTTTCCTGAAGCAATGTTCCGCGACAGAGCGCCGCCGGAACGCACTCCATTATCCATTACGAGCATTACCTTAGCAATACGACCACGACCATTGTGCTCAAACAAGATTCTGCTTTCAAAACAATAAATATCTACTAATTTTGCTGTTATTTTCTTTAGGCAATTTTTTTTAAATTTAATTTTGATTTCATATTTTAATGTTTTAAAAGTTTCCATTTATTTTTATTTTTATTATGAAATATAATATTGAATGAATCAAGTTATTATTGGTATTGCCTCATAATTAAATTGTCCAAGCATATTAAATATCATTTTGAAGAACAGAATTGATGTATAAAAGGAAAAGTGAAAGAAAAAAGTTACATAATGTAAATTGAAAATTATTCGGTACGCTCTGGGGACGAAATGTCTAAAATCTGGAGATAAATCATTTTAAATTTTGTTTTACAATCAGATGAAAGTGCCTGTCATCTGAATGACCATCCCACCCGGCACAAGTTGAATTTTTCTAATGTTAAAAAATGTTGGTATTTATAAAACGAACAACTAAGTAGATTTTAGACTTTTTGGAATATCTATAATACAACGATCGGAAATGTTTTTAAAAATATGGTTTCTTGAGGGAAAATATAATATTTTTATATATTAAAGAATACAGAGAGGTATAACATCTATAAGTCGGAATTGACTGGGGATTCGTAGAAGAAAGAGAGAGAAATTTAAGGGTTTTGTTTCGGAGGAAAATGTACAAGAGAGCCATAACATGTTATTACTTAAGAAAAGATTTACTCAATCAAATTACCGATTACAAATCAACAATAGAATGGGTTTGCTAATAAAAGCCGAAACGTCCTGTCCTAGAAAATTAAATTAAAATTCTCTCTAAGCCTGCGGTTATATGAACCAAAAATTCTATCACAATTAAATTTTATTGAAATAGAAACTATAATCGATAAAATCAACATTTAACTAGGTATTATATAACCATTATTCAAAACGATTTCCTTTCACCAATCGGGATAGGTATCTATCTATTCGAAGGTTTGTTTATATCTCTGGATGAGGATGATGATGTTCTTTATTGAATTATTTTTTTATCCTTGAAAAATTTAGTATCAATCTTTTGTTATCATTAGTAAAATACAATAAATATTGTAATAATTCATTTATTAAGAAACACAAATTCAATATATTCAAGAGCCTAGATCTCTAATATAAGCAAACTTGCTGTGAGAAGCAGAGTTGATGATTCAAAAGGAGAAATAAATGAGATAGTCTTCTGCTTGATACAAATACTAAACATGTACATAATGACCATTTTAGCCACTAGTCTTATTGAAGGAGACAATAAAAGAGTGTATCTTCTGCTGGAATTATAAATTTTATTTATTTATAACGAGACTATAGTTTCGAGGGCTTTGCCCTCTTCATCAGTCTATTACAATGGATTCACAGGAATTAATTTATGATATGATAATTCATAAATTAATTCCTGTGAATTCATTGTAATAGACTGATGAAGAGGGCAAAGCCCTCGAAACTATAGTCTCGTTATAAATAAATATAATTTATAATTCTAGCAGAAGACACACTCTTTTATTGTCTCCTTCAATATATAAAAATTCTGCTACTCTCGGCACAAAAACTTTCAATCCACTAGTCTTAGTTAAGAATTTGATTGTGTGTGGAAATGTGTGAAAATTGGTGTAGGGATTAGTGTGTCCTGTCAAATATTTGCAGCGAGCCGGGCTTGAACACGCAAAAGCTTGCTTGATTCAAAGGCAAGGTGTCTCTACCCACTCAGTCAATTTGAGCCCCATATAATGAATATATGTGTATAAGTGTATTTGTTCTCGTAGGTCCTATAGTTATGAGAGGTCGTTAAATTTTTTATTAGTCCCGCCGCTACACATATAATTTTGCGAATTTGTCTAAAATGAGAATAATTTTAATCAAATACCATTATATTTAACAAAAAAATATATAAATAAAAAACAATACTAGGTTTTGTATAAAGGCAGCACATCTGGTATGCGGAAAAGTAGACAAGGTAATAAAAATAAAGTATCCACTATAATAAATATATCAATAAACAGATTAATAGAAATAAATCATAGATATTTCATTAAAATAGATAAAGATCAACTAGTCAATCTCCTGGACAGTACTCTTCAAGAGGGAAAGGATTAAACGTTAAACAATGGTGATCTGGGCCAAGGAGAAGAGAGTTCAAATTCCTTTAAGAAGGCAGTACTCTTGAGTAGGATAGGAATGTATGAAACCGCAAATATATGTGTGAAAATAATTGCATATATAGACGAGGTGGCCAGAGAGCAATCATTTGGGGGGGGGGGGGGTGGATCAAAAGCCCAGAGCAGTTCCTACCATTAAATTGCTCTTACAATTTAAGCATTCCAGTTTGCTAACAAGGAGCATTTGATCGGGATTGCAGATCGGCATTTTTGCATTCTGCAAGTCTTGATAATGCTTTAATAACAAATAGTGGTTTTATTGGGATGTTTGTTTTCATCATAATATACGTCAAATGATGATCGAAAATCTTGTCATGAAAATCTTTTCATATTAGTTCTATACTTGGATTCATTTTTCCGTTTCTAATTGATATTTTGTTTTTTGTTTTTTACTATATAAACATTTTTAAGAGGAAAATTTCAATGTAGAGCAACGATTTGGTTGAAATGAGAGCTGTGACAGAAGCGACGTGAATTGATTTGCTATGGGAGTTTTACGGGAAATTATTTTAAGGCGTCAAAAACGCCTTTTTTTAAAATGTGAGTTAGCTTAAATATTTTAGAAATAATATTTTAAAATTTTTAAAAAATTTAACGTGTCCTAGATTGCTTTGTTTCTGGGGAGAAGCCAGTGAGACCGGAAATTTTTTTTGCATTTTATTCACATGAATAAATAAACACGAAGATAGCAAAATTTTTATTAAATTAAAGACTAAAGATCATAATAGCCTTTTTTTACCTATTATTTTTGTTTGACACTGAATTCGGAATTTTAATTCAATATTTTTAGAGAGAAATAAATACAATTGCTTAAGAAGTTACATTTCCATCGAGAGTCACGACTTAGAAGTTTTTTTTCTAATAAGATATTTGTATGAAATCAAATTGGCTTTATTTAGCCTGTGTTTTTTTTCCGAAGAGAAAATAGTTGAATTTAATTAATTCACATTATAACACTTCAAAATGACTGAAGAAACACAGCAAAAACACTTAAATCAATCAAAAGCTATAGTCATTCATTTATTTCAAAATTAATCAGTAAGTGGCATTTTGGTGTATAATTTTTAAAAAGTTGTATGTATTCAAATATTTTTGTATTAAAACAAACGTTATAGAATAACCCGTTTCCAAGTTACGGCGAGTATTAATAAATTACAACCCAGCCATCTATTATATAAATTGTTTATTTGTTTGTCAACGTTTCGATAATTTAATCTTATCTTCTTCAGGACTTTTTTATTACAAGAATAAAAATAAATGATTCGAAATTGAAAATAAAATAATATTAAGCTGAGTTTTGACTTTGCGAACACATAATATTTGTGATTATATTTATATTTAGACATTTTATTTATTAGTATAAATCACAGAATGAATTCAATTATAAAATCTGGGTTTTGAAAATACAAATATGTTTACTTTATACGATTATCCGTTGCCGAGTTACCTTTGCATTCGAATCCAGACAAACAGAGAGGAAAAAATCATGTCTGGAAAATGCTTTTTTCCATGTTTTTTCTGCCGAGCTTAACAAGAGCTTAAAGTGGTATTAATTTAAATATTATTTCTTTCCATTAATAAACGAAAAGCAATGACTCGAATTAGTTTATTTCAGCTGTAATGATTTTTTTTAAATTATTGAATGTTCAATTTTTTCAAGAGGAATACCCCGCATATATTGGTGTTTTTACTTTACCATACAGGGTATGGTCAAGTATTGTAATCGTACATGAAAAAAGTGTTTTTTCCTTCTTTTTTTCGAAATATCTCAAAAAACGGTAGGAAGTATTTTGCTTAAAAAAATTGAGCCAAACCATGGCATTTCGGTCTACAAAAAGCTCTAATACGTGAACAAAAAAATTATATTTTTCGAGATAACAATTCTTTTGTCAAAATGTCTGTTAGTTAGTCTGGTTGTCTGTTAGTTAGTCTGTTACCAAATTTTTGTGGACGAACTAGCTCAAAAACTAGTGGTAATATCGAAACCAAATTTCACACCTAGTTTTGGTCCATTGAAATTAAGAGCTGATTAGATTTTGGTGCATATCGACCCAAAATTAAGGAGGGTGGAGGGGGGGTAAAATTAAAAATCTAGGCCATTTGAGCAAACTCAACCAAATTTTGTATACATAATCAGTGGACTCCCAGAAGTCTAAAAATGCAAAAAACTAACTGCCCAAAATGGGGGGGGGGGTGTAGGGTCAAAAAATGAAAATATAGGGTCATTGTACCAAACTGAACCAAATTTTGTATACATAATCAGTGGGCCCCCAGGAGTCTAAAAATTCAAAAACTACCCCCTCCCCTACATGATTATAAATAATTTTTTAAATATTAAATATAAGTGAGGGGCCAGGTTGTATGGTAAAGTCAAGTGGATGGCCACATCAGAACACGTCAGCTTATTTTTGGTAATATTCATTCCAGGTAATTGAAAGTCATGTAGTGTAGGCTAATAAATAGGCCAGAATATTAAAATATAAAAACTCTAAGGGAAGGAAGAAATCAAACATTTTTTTTTTATTTAATTAATTTAGACAATACGTGTAAATCTTGTAAAAGAAAATGTAAACAAAAATAATAATTTATTTGAAAAGGATTTATTTACGTCAAATGATTAACGGCTCAAGGCAGAGATAGCTTAAGGGCGCAAGTAATTATTTTAGACAAGTAGATTAAAATAAATAAAACGAATTCGATATCCTTAACAAATTGTTATTTCAAAAGTCCCTAGCGATTGGATTGGCTCTTGAGTGGGTGTCGATGACCCTGAGTCTTCCTGCAGGTGCCACATGCAGAATTTGAGCCCCGAGACCCGATCGTATCTCACGTCTCTTATTCAAGTTATGATTTCTTGGTTGAGGTTATGCCTATTATACAGAATCGGAAAAATCGTAATCAATCATTTTCTGTAGATTGATTCTTAATTAAGACACATATAACAGGAGAACGGTAATGATTTTGAAATTGCTTTTGAAGCTGTTGTTTCTTTGCCATAGAAATCCAATCTGTTTGAAACATTTTTATTCAGATAAAGCAATACAGTTATGTTCCAGTCGAAGCCCGCAGGTTGACCGACAACTATTCAAAAAAATAATTACCGTGGATTCGTGAAAAAAAAAAGATTTCTAACCATCCATTTTATTATTACTTGGAAAGGTTAGTATTTTTAAGAAAAATGTAAACAATAATGTCTGAATTATTTCAAGGCCTCAACCCTTATCGACTTTCTTCTCGAATTAAAAAATTAATACTAAATTTTACAATATTTTAATCAAATTACATAGAAGAGGATTTCTAATAGTAGATTACACTTGTTCTGCACTCGGGCGAGCCAGATGTGCACATTTTAATTTTATCAAAATAAATAAACTGCAACGGATCGTTGCTAAACTTTATCCAAATTCATTTGAAATATTAATATGTTTGTTCCTTTATTATTAATCACATTTCACTTGCAATTTGTAGTTCATATTGACATTAATTCAAAAATAATTCTCATTTAATAGTTGAGGAATAACCATTCTACGTTTGATTTTTGACATTTCGGTTTTTATTGGTAACCATTGCTGAAGACATGGAGATCGACTTAAAATCAAAAATAGCCATCGATTCTCATCTAATACTTGAGGAATAACAATTCTACATTAGGTTTTTGACGTTTCGATTGTCATTGGTAACCACTTGCTGAAGGCATGGGAGGAATCGACTTAAAATCAAAAATAACGATCGATTCTTATCTAATACTAGAGGAATAACCTTGCTGCATTCCATTTTTGATGTTTTGACTATTAATGGCAACCTCTACTGAAAACGTGGAAGAATAGACTTAAAATCAAAAAGACTAAATTCTTTTATGGCAAACAACTCAAGCATGAGTTGTTTACCAAAAAAGATTTTAGTCTTTTTGATTTTAAGTCTATTCTTCCACGTTTTCAGTAGAGGTTGCCATTAATAGTCAAAACATCAAAAATGGAATGCAATAAGGTTATTCCTCTAGTATTAGATATGAATCGATCGTTATTTTTGATTTTAAGTCGATTCCTCCATGTCTTCAGCACTGGTTACCAATAATAATCGAAACGTCAAAAACCTAATGTAGAATTGTTATTCCTCAAGTATTAGATGAGAATCGATGGCTATTTTTGATTTTAAGTCGATTCCTCCATGTCTTCAGCAATGGTTATCAATAAAAACCGAAACCTCAAAAATCCAATATAAAATGGTTATTCCTCAAGTACTAGATGAGAATCAATCGCTATTTTTGGTTTAAAGTCGATACCTCTATGTCTTCAGCAATGGTTACCAATTAAAACCGAAACGTCAAAAATCCAATATAGAATGGTTATTTCTCAAGTATTTGATGAGACTCAATCGCTATTTTTGGTTTAAAGTCGATTCCTCTATGTCTTCAGAAATGGTGACCAATAAAACCGAAACGTCAAAAATCCAATATAGAATGGTTATTCCTCAAGTACTATATGAGAATCAATCGCTATTTTTGGATTAAAGTCGATTCCTCTATGTCTTCAGCAATGGTTACCAATAAAAACCGAAACGTCAAAAATCCAATATAGAATGGTTATTCCTCAAGTATTTGATGAGAATCAATCGCTATTTTTGGTTTAAAGTCGATTTCTCTATGTCTTCAGCAATGGTCACCAATAAATACCGAAACGTCAAAAATCCAATATAGAATGGTTATTCCTCAAGTATTTGATGAGAATCAATCGCTATTTTTGGTTTAAAGTCGATTCATCTATGTCCTCAGCAATGGTCACCAATAAAAACCGAAACGTCAAAAATCCAATATAGAATGGTTATTCCTCAAGTATTTGATGAGAATCAATCGCTATTTTTGGTTTAAAGTCGGTTCCTCTATGTCTTCTGCAAAGGTAAGGGATAAGAAAACAACGCAGTTGCTATGGTTACTTATAAAATTTCCTCCCAAATTTTTAGCATTTCACAGAGAGAAGCCTATCCATTCTTATTTAAGCAAGGCTAAATGAGCTATATTAAAAGGTTCAAATGAATAAATTTTAAAGAATTAAAAAAATTAAAAAAGTACTCTCTTACTCTAGAGTAAAGTACTTTAAAATATAATTTTACTAAAAACTTTATTTATCCTTTTTTGTGGTCCCCAAGGTACTTAATTAGGATATTAAATTTCATCAAAATTGGTTAAGTCATTTTCAAGATATTTAGAAAAAACTAAAAAAAGTACTGAAATAAAGTACTAATGTTTGTGGGTCGATATGTACCAAAATCTAATCAGCGCTTCATTTTGTTCAAAGAATGCTAGGTTTTCAATTTCATTTCAATCGGTGCAACGGTGTGGAAAAAATCGTGGGCCAAAAAAACGATAACATACATCCATCCATACATACATACATACATCCGCACGCACTAAATGAAAAAATGGCACTTTTTGGCCTCTCGACGAGACCCCATGTAATTTTTGGCAAAACCGTCACGTGCTAAAATTCAACCTAATTGAATACTACAATTTGTGACTTTAATTTAGTCCATGGGTTCCGTAGTCTTTACCTGAGGACCCTTTGAAGCCACGCTTGCCCCGAGAGCGATTGCAATACTTTACCCATGCTTTGCATTGGATAAAGTAAAAAGTGTCAGTCGAATTCAATATAAAATTTAGAAATATAATCACTAATTCCCTCAAAAGCGTCCATGATACGTAGGACGTGAGCCGCATTTGCCCAACACCCTTTCATGGTCAAATTAATAAACAAGAAGAACGAACATTCGTCATAAAGAGAAATCAATGAGGCTGTTCTCTGCTTTATTCAAATAAAAATATACATATATATATAGGAAATATAAATAATTTATTTGTTTGAGACTATAGTTTCGAAGGTTTGACCTTCATTATCAGTCTTTTAATTATAAATATTTTGCCTAAATTAATTAGGTTGGAGTTGATGGTGTTTCTCAAAAAGGAAAATAAAAGATTTTTTAAAAATTACTCAATATATTTCGAATTGATAGCTCATAATCAGGAGTAGTTACATATTTTATCTGTAATTCTCATGGGTTCATTTGCCCGTTTGGATGTAGAAAAATTGGTTTTGTTGTTAAATCACCTAGGTTGATGTTTCCTAAAATGGTAATCGTTTGTTATGCGGTTAGGTTGCTATAACAACTTAACAACAAAACGAATTTTTCTATAGCCATGAGAAATAACAGATAAAATATTTCTAATTAAAAGACTTATAATGTCAAACCTTCGAAATATAGTCTCTAACTAATAAATTATATATGTTTATTTGCATCAAGCAGAGGACAACCTCTTTGATTCCCCTGTATGAATCAACAACTCTGCTACCCTCGACAAAATAAAATCTGTTCATTTGAACATTCGTCAATTCTTTATCCCTAAGACTTCTAGAAACTAGAATTTCCTCCCTGCCTCTCACTTGTCATCAAGCCTCGATCCTTCTAAGCTAGAGTTCACCTTTATCTTTATCCTGAATCTCATCTTCATTCCAGGAAAGTAAAGACTATCAAGAATTTGGTGCTCCAACATTAATATTTTTTTTTATCTAACAGCTATTTTTATTTAATCCTTATAAAATCCAACAACATACTTGGTGAACTTAATATTTCCAGTCAATGAGTCATTAGTTCTAAGTTTACAAATTTGAATATTAAAAAAAGATAGGGTTTTGCAGAATGTTGCGAATTCAACTGTTAGACATGATTCTCGAGAAATGAGATTACGTACAATTGAAATTTCCTGTTTTATGCAAATGTAGCAATATTGAAAAACATGTATTTAATTCCTTTGTATACGTAGGTACTAATTAAATTAAATTATAATTGGATTAAATGATTTGTTTTAATCCCATGGAAATATCAATTTCTAATTATATGTATTTCATTACTTTTCAATACCCATACTGAAAATAAAATATAGACTTATCAATTAGAATCAATGGTATTAATTTTGATTAAAATTTTTTTTAGAATCAATGAGCATGTCTCTCTGTTTTGAAGGTTTACTGATTAGAGGTGATTTGAATTTTTGGGACTCAATCACTTGTCCCAATGAACTGATGCGCTTGCGTAATTTGAAATTAATTCTAAAATCTGAAGTGGATTCGAATAAGATAAGATGCTGGTTTAGTGTTGAATATGGAGTGAGCAACAAGTTTTCAGGAGGATGTCTGCAAACAGAATGCAGAGCTGAGATCGCTCGCCTACTGGGTCAACCTGTCTTGAGAATATTTTAAGGCTCCAGACAGACACATTTACCACTACTTTACCTTGACCTTCAATTAAGGGAAATAAAAGTGACAGCGGGGACATCGATACGATGACTTAGCTTAGGTAAACATAAATAAATCCAATAAAATAAGGTTTTTAGGGGAATTTGAAATGGAAATCCAAGGTTTTCTTTCTTTCTAAATATATGAGAAATCTAAAGTTTTAGAAAATTAATTGAAAATGTTCATAAATAAAATTTAATGTAAAAGATCCTTAATAGAACAACACATGTAATGTTAATATATTCTTTAGTGATATATTTATAATTCAAAATTGCATGAAAAAGGAAGTAGCTACCTCATAAATGTACTACTTCAATAAGTTATTTTATAAATAGATATTTTATATATGAGATAATATAAATATTAATATCAAGAATAAGCCGAAAATATGGTATATGTTTTCTAGATTTCTATTGAATTCCATGTTCCAATAGAGATTTAGGAAATGTGATGTCTTAGTACCTGTTAGAAATAGCTTGATTATGATTTTATCGACTTTCCAACTCAAAATAAAACAAAAAAGTGATCTATCACTAGAAAAGTAAAATCTGTTTGAATTAGGATTGACAACATCTTTCTGTTTGGATCATATTTCGATTATCTTAGATTTGAATATAATTCCTATTAGGATATTATAATTCAAATTAAACCTTTGTTTAATCGATAGGACCTATGATCAACTCGACATATAATATGTTGCAACGCATTCGCGCCAAGAATCGTTCAAAGATATCAGACAGGTAAGAACATGCATGGACAAGATACGTTTGCTCCCTGATGCCTAAGGCTACGGTCACAGTAGCTCCAATATCGGACAATTCAGCCGACCAGCGACAGTAATAATAATATTTTCTTACATATGTCGGAAATTTTTTATTAAATATGATAATCATTTCAAAAGCTCTTTAGCACAATATACCCATTTTGAGATAGGCAGATCAAAAACTTATGCTCTGTTATGATTAAAAAATCCTCAGGCTGAATTTTTGTTATGTTTTGTTAGTTACATCGAAAATTATGACCTTATTATTTTTCATGGATTCACAAATATCTATTTTCGTTGAAAATAATTTTCTAAAGTTTAACAGAACATTTACATACCCATTTTGAGGAGGTAAGTTGAATATGCTAACTAGTGCTTTCATGCTAGTTAAAGATATCATAGAAATCTACTGATCCATTGTAATGCGATTTAAAATGCATTCTAGATCCAGGCCTTGGGAATTGAATCTTCTCTTCAGACAAATTGTTTTTTCCTCATTTCTTACTTTAACTGTACATTATAATGATTGATAAAATATGAGAAGAAAGTTTTGGTATTATTGTTTGTTTTTTAATAATTAACCTAAAACTCAAGAGAATATAAGATTGCTAATTTGTCATGAATATTTTACTAAAAAGAACAGTTTATGGAGTTGATAAATAATTTAAATAATTTTGTAATAACAATAATATAAAAAGCTATATAAGCTTGTTAAATATTGTCGACGTTGTTTTGCAAAAGGGTTTTATGACCGAATTGGAAACTAAAGTACTTAATACATATATAGGCTAAGAACCTTTCCAATGCAAACGATGGCTATAGGAAAATTTACGCCGACAATTTAACGCCGAATTCTATATTGTGGTTTAAACAATTTTTTTAAATAATATTTCTATTGTTCTATTATATAATATATATATAGGCTGAAATTGAGTTTATGAACCATGACGTCATAAGCAAAAATGGCTGTCACTCAACGCCTGTAGGGCATTCCTCTTGTGCTTCAGAATACATTAGGTTGTATAAGCTCTAGGCTCAAAATAGGCGTTAATATTTTCAATTGATATCAAAATTGAAAATATCGGAGTGTGGTATAATTTGTATTTAGATCAATAAATTATTATTTATTCCCCAACACACAAATGTACATATAACCAGATATTTGTGTTGATGTTGAATATTCAAAATTTCAAGAGACAGGTTATGCAAAGGAATCATTGTCTAAAAAGACATGATGTACAACTTTTCAAATTTTATTTCAGAAAACCCCAAATGTACTATTTAAGAATGCTCAATTGAATAATAGATAATCACAATTGTATTTCAGAAATCTCAATTCAATTTCAAAAGATGTCAATTGAATATTAGAATACCTCAATTGAACATTAGAAAACTTCACTTGTATTTCAGAAAATTAACATAGGTATATATTTAAAAAAACTAAACAATCAATTATTTACATTTTCTAAAAATTCAATTGTGATTTTCTAATATTCATTTGAGAATTCTGAAATACAATTGGGGTTTTCTGAAATACAGTTGAAAAAGGTGTAGTTGTAGACGTTTAATTTTCATGGTACCTAATATTTTGTTTGGATAATTTCCAAGAAAAAAATGTTAATTGAATATCCAAATAGAATACCAGATTTGAATCGAGTAGATTAACCTGTGAATAAGCTCCGAAAACAATGATCTACTCCTGAGATAACTGAGCGTCTTCTTCTGCATTCTGAAATCATATTCAATATACCGTAAACATTTCGAAACAAAGATCCTTAATTTTAATATCAATATAATAATCAAGAAAACAATGTTTTAAGAACAATACGCTGTCAGTTATTCTTCTCTCGTCACGAAATGCAAGTTAATATATAATTCTATTTAATGGGCATGATGCAAACGAACTGCATTCGCTTTGGCCAAATTTACTATAAATTGCACACTGCTAGATGGTCATATTGAGATAGTGAAGCAAATAAATGCCATCCTAATTTAGAATTTTTATCTTAAATAAAAAATGGGATGCACTTAATTAAGAATACAGTTGAAATATATAGTAAGGGCGACACACACTTACATTGATTTCATTCTTGCAGCGCTTTGACAACCTGAGGTTCATCACAGGGGGACTATTAACCCGTAAAATGGTAAACACATTCTTCGGCTATAGAAAAAAGATCACAGGTTCGAATCCTGTCGGATGCTCAATTTCATTTCTCCTTTTTTTTCCAAAATAATAATTTATAGATTTGTATGTAGAATTAACAGTCGGAAATTATTGAATAAATTATTTGACTTTCGCGGTTCATTTATTTATTGACTCTGATCCCTACGGTGGATACTATACTTTCGACTAACACGACCCCAAGTTAATTAACTTAATCAAATATAAGCAAACTGAGAGTCAAGAAATATTTAAAATTTCTAAAAAAATAAAAAATAAAAAAAATACACAAATACAATACAATTTCAATATCAAAATTAAACTTCCTAATTTGAAGATCTATAAATCTATTTAATTATAAGGATCATGATTAAAATCGGGAGAAGGGATTAACTTAATTAACTCTTCAGTAATCCTGTGACTAACAAGATTTAAATTTAAATTAGATTTAGAGGTACAACATGATAAAACACGTTCATAAAACTATTAACTGAAATAGGGTAGAATGTGTCATTAATAAAAACAATTACCTACAATTGGATTTCAGAAATGGATCTTTTTCGGAATGGCATTATGTCTTGTCCCTATACTTGTACTTCTGCAGACTTGAATACCATCTTTTGTTATCATCATTACCATATTTTACAACCTTTAAACTTTTAAAAGGCTTATCCACGAAAATTCTCTCGTCTTCGATCTAACCGCTGAAAATTTCTCCACTTCTTTCCACAAAGCCAAAGTTTGTCAAGCTGAGGTGATGTATCTTCCAAAAATAAATAAACTAGTAGCTGATGTATGGAAGACATAATATTATATAAGTTTTTATGATTTTAATTACTTTCATTTTTATGTTTATAACTTAAAGAAGGGTAATTGAAGTAGCAGGAATTTTTAATGAAAATTGAACATAAATCATTTCAATATAATTAGCTTCTTTTTATTCTTTAGTTATTAAAAAAATCTAAACAATTATTATAATACTAAATCTAAGTGTAATTAATTTTTTTAAGATGGAAAAATCTCATTCTATAGCTTTATATTTGATGTAATACTATTTTTTAGTTCTACATTTAATCATTATTACTTTTTGTCTCATGTAAATTAGAAATAAAAAGAAAAAAAAACAGTCACTAAAATTCCAATCATAATAATACACCTTAGTCATAAAATTTATTTCTACATAGTAAAAAAATATACATATTTACTATTATTAATTTATTAACATGCCTGAGTAAAGTGACGTCATATATGGTAAATATATCAATTCATTAATATAATTTATGATTTTATTTCTAAATTGGATTTAGAAATTTTTATACGTAATATATACTTATAAACAAAAAAAAATTAAACTATTTTGAACCATAATTTTTGTTCGATAAATAATCTGCTTTTCTCGTGATTCACCCACCCCCATATGTGTTTAATATATTATTATTATATCTGTTTACAAGAAAATGATAATAGTCACTGTTAAATAAACAAAGAGGTTTTGTTTCAATTTAAATAAACTAAATATAAAATAACACACTATTATGAGGTTTGTTACGAATACCGAGTCTTGAAAAAGTTTAAACTTTTTCCTCCAATTTTAATTAAATTTTTTTTTCGCTGATTTGCTCTTCGTTCTACTAAGTTTCCAATATTAGGCATTAAAGGCTAACTTCCAAAATCCAAGGGTCTGGGTGATTTCAATATGTCACAGAGAATAGATGTATTTGATATGCAAATATAAATAATTCGTTATTGATATGCACTGTAATATGGGGAAAATATTATTTCTTAAAATAAATTTCTTATTTAAGAATGATTTCATATTAGATAACAATTATTGTTCAAGGGTCGGTCACAGTATATTATTTAGAAGGCTATGCTGATGTTTGGTTATATTGCACTGCCAAGGCGATAAGCTTAGGAAGCAAGTTTAGTATCGTATAACGTGTGTGATATTAAGTTTTTCTCCTTCGCGCCATAACCAATAGAAAAATAGTCCTTTCGTTCTTAACCAGGCATAAGTGCAAGTGCAAATGCGGAATCGCAAAGTTCTTGGAGGGCGGTATGGCTAGTTGCTTGGCTAAGTTGAAGTTGTCTTGTTGTCAATCCGGTCCTTCCAGAGGGACAAGGACGCAATCGCGACGTCTGCTTTTAGATGAAGGAGAGTCTGTGACTGGATCATTATCATTTGAAAGGCTCAGTGGATGGGGTGTCCGAATCTTTTGAAAAAGAAAAATATTTTCAAAATTCAATTTTTAATTTTCCTGTGAATCAATTGTAATAGACTGATGAAGAGGGCAAAGCCCTCGAAACTATAATCTCGTTATAAATAAATTAAAAATGTATAATTCCAGTAGAAGACACTCTGTTTGTCTCCTTCAATTAAATTTTTAATTTATTTACAAATAGTTATTTTATCCCTATGGTAACTTTTCATTAATGCATATTGCCAAATCAAATATCAAAAAAATTGCATAAAGTAAAATTATATCAAAGTAATAAGTATGTAATAGAATTTTGAAGTTTTCATTATTCTGAGTATTTTGAAATGAAATGACGCTGAAGTTAAATTATATTAGACCCACCCTTGAAAGTAAGTCCTTCTAAGTGCACTTTAGATAAATAGAATGAATATTATAATAGAGAATAGAACATAATAATTAATTTATAATTTATTAACTTTCACAAATGCTTTGAGTACTCAAAGTACTTGAACATATTTCAATAAAATTTATAGAGATAAAAATATGAAATGTATTTTTTCCAAAATGTACTAATAAATTGTTTATTGGAATAGGAATCTATATTATTATTAATATTATTATTTAAATAAAATAAATATGAAAGCCATTATTTTCAAATGATGTCTAATAAATCAATATTCTTTTTAAAGAGAGTTTTTTAAGTCCATCTAAACCAGGAAGATTGTGAATTGTTGCGTTAAGAAAAATGAATGGTAAGGTTTGCCTTGTTGACGAGGCCATCAAGATTATATTTAAAATAATAATACTTTTATTGTTGATTAAATGGATATATTGCAAAAGGTATGCCAATGCTTTTAATTCAATATGCAAAATAATAGAAGTGTACAAAGCTATAACACACAATAAATGTTCTATAACATCTGCTTAATGAACTTTAAGCGAATTATGTTCTTTGCACCCTTAATCTTATTCATTTTTTTTATAAAAATAAAAAGACACTAATTATTTAAATAATAACGCAGTATTTAACATATTGGATTATTTTTTCTTTCGTTCTGAATGTACCGCAAACGGACCTAAATTTGTTATATCTAAATTTAAAATAATTAAGAGAGAAAGAATTTTATTTTTAAGACAAAATCTAGGATTTTAGTAGAAATATTTTTTTATTGCGATATCAGAGGTGATTCATCCCCTCAGGAGTTGAACCTGAGAACTAACATGCTTTTTGGGCAGTTAGCTCAACCCTCGAGACAAAAACCTCTCTCTGACCTGCAATATAATATATAGGCGAAAAAAATTTGTTACTCCATTCTTCTATAATGAAAAATAAAAAATTCAGCTTAAAATGAAAAAAAGTTTTTCATAGAGGACCTTTTATTTAAATATAAAACTAAAGATTTGAGCATCTTTTTTTGAAAATAGTTGGAATGTTTTTCAAAAAATCAGCTCGAGTTAAAAACCAATGTATAATTAAGAGAGAAAGGATTTAATTTTGTCTCGAGGGTTGAGCTAACTGCCAGGAAAGCCTGTTGGTTCTCAGGTTCAACTCTTGAGGGAAAGAATCCCCTCTGATATCGCAATATAAAAATATTTCTACTAAAATCCTAGATTTTGTCCTAAAAACTAAATTCTTTCTCTCTTAATATACATTGGTTTTTAACCTGAGCTTGAAAAACATTCCAACTATTTTCAAAAAAAAGATGCTCATATTTTTAGTTTTAAAAAATTTAGTTTAAAAAGTACACAAATTCACTCGAAAGTAGATATAAAATAATAATATGTAAACAACTGTTATTATTATTATATTTTTGTTTTTTAATAATAAGGATGCAAGAAAGCAAATTCCAGAAGGTGTAACACCTATACGCCCTGATAGATAGACCTTCCAATTCTTGAAAACAAATTCCTTTAAGAAATTGTTTTGATTATATTATAAATTAATCAACTTCCTTCATTATTCTGGCAGGTTTGAAAATAGATAAATTGTCTAATAATATAAAAGAAAGAAATCTAGTCAGAGGTCAAATGCGGTTCAGAATTTCCCGAAGTTTTTAAATTAATTAGGGAGGGCGTAGTCTTCAATTTAATAATGCTAGGCATGTCAGGATGATTTCATGAAGGAATTTCTTTCATATTCTGAAATCTGATCTTTGAACCATTGTTTTATATGAAAAGAATTGAGCAACGTATATGATATATCAATAGTTCACGTATTTAGAATAACATAGGAATCGAACCAGAGGGGATGAACAAAACCCTTGTGACTTGTAATAAAAATTATTAGATTAGACAGGTTCTATTGGCGATTTGAACATTTATATATAAAACTACTGGCCAAATTATCGCTTCGATTTAGAGAATCTCCTTTCTAAATGACCTATAAGAGACCTGGAAACAGTGTTTAATAACTATGTGGAGTTAAAAACCGTAAAGACCATCAAAAGCCTTAACCTGAACTCGAAAGCTTCAACATTAAAATAAATGAAAGTTGTAAGTCTAAATAAAATTATTTCCTAATCAGATAAATGTTTATTTATTTGTTTGTTTGCCCTAAGTGGATGCTGTGTTTATCTCCCTAAGTGAAATGGATGGATTGAAATGTCAATGAATGGCAAATTAAGTGAAATATATATAGTCTCATATTATATAAAAAAAATTGAGAATTTCGATCAGGTAAAAAGAGCGAGCGTTGCATCAAAGAAGCGGAAAGGGCAAAGATTACAGAGGTGAAGTCCGTTTCGTTAGGGTGGATAGCTGGATGATTAAGCTTGCTTAAAAGATTGCACGATAGCAGCCAACCAGTTGCTTGGTTCCCAATGCAATTGCATAATGCGATGCTCGCGTGGGCGTCCTAATGACATCTGCAACAAGATGGGTTATTGATGATCCAATTGAACAGAAAGGCAAGCCAGCCAGCCATTGGATCAACGTGCAAGAATTTTAATTACCCCCACTTTATCATGATAATGCTTTTAAAAAAAGATATCCATCGCGATTTTGACGATTTTCACTTTAAGAAAAAAGTTTTTAATGCTAGTGAATTTTATCGTTGGATTGATTTATTTCTGCAAATCTATTAAGAAGCTTGAGCAACGAAGAACAATGAAAATATATATATATATATATATATATATATATATATATTTGCATAAAATATCGATATTGATCAGAAGATAAAAAATAATCTTGGAGATATATGTATCCTTTTGAAATGCAGTATTTTAATGATTCATTTACTTAATTATCATTATTTAAAAAAAAATGCCGTAAATTATTACACTATTTAAGATAAAAAATCTTCATGTTCTCTTTAGTTAGAAAGCAACAGTTGAGGGGATAAAAATTGCATATACATATTGAGATCAAAATGAAAGAAAAAAATTATTATATATTAAAAAATTTTTAAGCGATCAGAAGTATTAGTGTGAACAATTAATTCATTTACTAGATATGCTAAGCCGCATTATTGAATTTACTCAATCTTTACGTTATCAAATACGAAGGAGATAAAGTATTGTAATCGGTCTCGCGGCAAGCGAGACTTCAAAGGGTCCTCAGGTAAAGACTACCGAACCCATAGACTCAATCAAAGTCAAAAATTGTAGAATTCATTTAGGTTGAATTTTAGCACGTGACGGTTTTGAAATATCAATCTGGAGTCGGAATTTTTCCAGGAGGGCATAGAAGTCCTTTCGTTCTCTTTATGTAAGGGAGCTTCAACTTAGCTGATATTCCTTGGTTTGATACATGAAGCATTATTTTGTTGTGTGTATTCTAATGACAATACTATTTTTTTAAACAAATTAATTTTTTATTTTTAAATATTTCAGGTTGGGGCGGGGTAATTTTTCCATATCTCCTAGATAGGTTCATGCAATTGGTCGCTTTAAATGTTAAAGTTTCTAAAGTTCTGTCTACAAAGCATTATCTACTAAATGGAAAATGGTAATTTCAAATTATACGAGATATATTTTGAAAGAAAAAAAATCAGTTGATTTTAGAATTTTTGGCGAAAATCTCTTTGGGGCCATTCATAAAATACGTAACGCAAAATTTCGCCTTTTTGGATCGCTCCACCCTCTCACGATGCGACACATTATCTGGAGCCCCCCTAAACAATATAACGTCACAAAAGCTAGACCCCCCTATATTAAAATTAAAAAAAAACAAGTTAAAAAAAAAATTAAAATAAAATTGATGAACTGCGAACGTCACGTTTCCTCAGACCCTATCCCCCCCTTGTCACATATCAGTACGCTAAGCAATACCTCACCCTCCCAGTGTTTACGAACGAATTTTATGAATGGCCTCTTTAAATGTTATCATCAAGAAAGTTGCATAAGAATAAAAAGATTATTCAAATTAAGTAATATCCTAATTAAGATATCCGTATAAAAACTTATAAAATTAAAATTCAAAAGAAATTATAACTACATATAAAAAACAGAAAAGCATTTAAAAATAAAATAAATTTTAATTAGAATTCCAAAGATACTTCAATTGCTTAATATCTTTGATTAAAATATTCACCAACGTGGAATTTCATTTTTATGCAGAGATATGGTTCATTAATGTGAAAGAATAGATTAATCAAAAACTTCATTTCCTTATTTATTTAGTTTGGCTTCTTTCAACTAATCAAAGGATTAAAAAAGAATCTATATAGATCCAATTAGTATATATACGACGCCTCATAGACTATCAGATATGAGAATGAAAATTTGAAAGTACTTTTTTCAATAGAAAATATTGGATCAATTTACTACCCATCAACAATAAAATATCGACCTGACAACATAAAGTAATCAAAATATAGAATGGATTGAAATCAACGTCATTCTATCCTTAGAGATATTAAAATTATCAAGAGTTATATAAGTAACAAGTAGTGAAAGAGACATGGTGCGTCTCTGAATGCATCTAAGTCCTGAAATTACAACTTCAGAATGTGCTGCGTACGATATTTTTCATTAAATTGTGGGAAAATGTTAATTCTGGGTGTATTATGTAGTGTTGAAGAGTACAAGCCACTATTGTTTGGTTTGTTCTTTGATTGTTTATGTGGACAAGTGTAGTTTATAGTATCAGTAGTATAAAATCATCCTTTATGGAACTAGTACCAACCATCAAAATGTATTTAATCTTGATGATATTTTAAAATATTATTAATAATAATTAATCATGCATAATTTAACCCAAGTGTTTTAATCTGATTTAATTTCTAAAAAGTTCTATTTTAGCACATAGTGGTTTTAAGAAAGTTATTCATGGCACCCATGCTGATTAGCGAAGATGTATATATGATTTAGATTGATCGATAAATTAGGGAAAAAATTGAATTCATTTATTAATCATTTTCGCATAATAATAATAATAATTCTAAAATAAATATTTCATTTTAAACTGAGAGTTTTATCATTAACTCGAGTTATCTGACCAAATACTAGTTTGCAAATGGGTTGTGATCCTTTTATCTCCCTAGAAGTCGACATCCTATAATCTCTATGTATCCGGAAAAAATATTATAATCTAGGCCTTTATCTTTTCTTTTCTACCCTATCTTTCAAAATTTCCCACAAAATTTCTCTGCGTTTGGAGTTGGGTCTAATATTTAAGCTGTTCATCACCATATTTTTTACAAAACATTTTATTTCTCATTCACGGTCGCTTAGTTAAACTTTTTTTTGTCATTTCATTTTGAAAAACATCATTTTTACATACCAATTCCAGAAGAACTTTTCATATCATTTTGAATTAATTAAACAATGAATGTCAGTAAACAAACTATGGAAACGTTTGTTATCTTGGTTTACTGAAAATACATCATTTATTTAAGTTATGGTATTCATATTTTTGCTTTGTAGTAATAAATAAAAATTGTTACAAATTTAGTGCTAATTTAAATGTGAACGTTAATAGTAAACAAACAAACAGAACATTAGTAATAATAGTTGTTTTTTCAGATTCAGATTGATAGAGAAAATCTTTTGTTTGGTATTCATGTTTATTTGTAAAATGTATTTAAAGTATTTTTCCCTCTTGTGTCACAAAAAGTGATTATTTAGGGTTTAATTTTAATAAAATTTTAAATTACTTTTTGATTATTTATGTCCATCGATTAAATTAATAAGTTATTGTAGAAAAATAAGAACAATAAGTTATGCAAATAATTTTTATTTTTTGACAACGTTTCGTCAATTTTGTTGACTTCCTCAGGGCTCAAACAAATTAACTTCTTTGAATATTTGTCATTTTATAAATATTCATTCTTAGCAAACACATAAGGCCAGTCATCGAACAGATTGAAAATATTTTCCTATTACCTATTTTTAAATTACTTTTTGAGTTTTTAAGATTAAGAAAAAAAAATGAATTATGCCAGAAGGAGAGGATATATGGATTAGTAGTTTGAAGTTAAGTTAAATTCGTTAATAATAAGTTGCTGAAAATTTCGAGATGAAATTCCACGATCGAAATGCCCATCACGTCTTCGATAGGTTAAAAGGTTAATAGGATCGAAGATTTTTTTACTCGACCATTGCTTGCCGCACCATTACATGGCCAAATGACTGGATTTTGTCGACGTGAAATTGCATATAGAGCTAATTAAGGTGACCGTGCGACAAACCAACGGACGATAGGCGTATATAGGCAACAGGTAGTTGTTACCGATGATGTGGGAAAGAGAAGTGGAAATGTAAAAAACAAAGTCTGACAACAACCGGAAATCAACAGAGCGAAAAATGCACACACAGGAAAACAAAGCATCTTCATATGCTGAACAGAGTAAAAAATAAAAATAAAAATGAGAAAGTTTATCCGAATAAGAATTCTCTATCGATCAAGAGAACTCATTCTATTTTTGAAGGGAGATTGAATTTATTTTTCTGTTTAATGATTGGTAAAATTTATAGAATATTATGTAAAATTGCTGCTTAGACAGATTTTTTTAAATAATAATATGACAATAAATGATTATTATTAGAAAAATAAGCACATTTATGAATATGCAAAAACTACATAGGTCAAAATTAATTATATTACATTATTTAATACTTTATTATCAAAATAACTAATCCGGGTTGAATTATTTAAATAGGATTAAATATAAATAAGTATTATCTTTCTAGGTCTAGTTAACCTAAATCATAAGCCCGTATTCAATTGTATATTTATTTATATATAGGTTAGGATGTTACGATACGATAAAATTAAAAATATGAAAAATTACTGATGATAGTACCTAATGAAAATCCAAATCTTAGAAAAGATGTATAAATCAACTGGTGTGTTCACCACACGACTTTCACATTTTCATTTATTTGAAATCATCGCGACACGTGTACTACTAATTTACATCCCCTTCCTTTATTTCGTTTTTTCTCAAAAACCGGCTCTAACGTATTTTTTTAAATTAGTGTATAATTTAAATTAGTATATAATTTTTAAATTAGTGTATAAATCAAGTGTCATGAGTTAATAGTTGTGTCAAATTTTTAATCCGATTGAATTAAAGGAAGAGGTTGTAAATTAGGAGTGTCGTAAAATAAATATTTTAATCGTTCATATCTCGTCTTCGGAAAGTCGAAGAGCCTTGAAATTTGAAACTTAAGCTATCTAGAGGCTACAAGAAGTATAACAAGATTTTGACTAAAATAGAAAAACAGGAAGTTGATGTTTACGTACGTAAGAAAGTACCCCCCTGCGTTTCGCAACCATAAGTCTCAGAGATACGAAATTCGAAACTTAAGCTTGATATAGGCTAGAAGGAGTACATAAAACTTTTGGTTGAAATCGGAATTTGCATGAAAGATTTTTCGTTTTTTTTTTTTTTTTTATTTTCTCAAATTTATCAAGTGTCTTGAAATGCAGGGGGGTACGTACATACGCACTGACCAATGGATTTTGGACCCCTTTTTGGCCTCTGGGGACCACAATTTCCGGTTTTATGTCCTCAATCGGTTTTCAACTATTAAGGGCAACGATTCCTTCCACCTTGAAGTTACAAAATGAAATTAACTTTTTTCATCTCTGAGATAGAAGCTCACAAAGAGTCAGGACCCAGACTGGCCATCGCAATACTCTCCCATTATATTCTATAGAATATAAATGTGAATGTAAAAATAACTGCAATAGAGTATCTCTTAGCATCATGAATGCAATTCAGTTATGAGCAATGAGATTCGCCTTTATCCCTTTATCCCTTGACTAATCACAGAATTCTTTTAACCCTTTGCCTTATAAGATATTCGTGAAATAATCAAACATTTTTACTTGTAAATCATAAAGAAATAAATTTATTTCAGAGCAAATCTTTGTTTAACAACCTATTAAAATAATTTTATAATTTATGAAAACTATATATTAAAATATTTATATGTGCTTGTTTCTTATTTCAAAAAAAATTAAATCTTGGTTGAATGTTAATTTGATACCTACTGTTTAGGAGGTAAAGAATCTTAAACATTTTAAAAATTTGATTGGTATTTTGATTTTATAATCGTTAATGCTGAGAACGACAATTCACATAAATATGTAGTATAAAATGGCAAAAGTTAACTATTTCAGGAATTTTTGAAAATTCTGCTCTAATATCAAAATTCCTTCGATTACAGTTTTTGCCTGGGCTTTAAATTTTTGGTCGCTACGCATTATAATTTTTTCAATGTCATTGTAGTTTTATGTTTTGCGATCACAAAATTTTAGTTACACGGCCCAAAATGGGGTCACGACCATAGATATTACATATATATTACATAGATATATTCGAATAACTAGGTACTATCGACAATCCCCGCTAAAGAGTTTTATTTATTAACATTTAAAATTCCCGATTAAATCAAAAACAAATCGAATAAGAGTATACCAACCCATTAATCCCCATGACCTCTAGGGATTTAAACTCAATTCTAAAATCTTCAATGTTTTAAAAATTCCCAAGTACTCCGAACACACATTTAAATTTTCTCAGTCTTACCCCTAAGATGTGAGAATCAATTCTGACTTAAAAGGTGTTGTAGGTACTTCTTGAATCCTTATAATTAAAATTTTAAAAAATCAGAATAATAGGAATGATTAAAGATTTTTTTAAAGAAACAACAGTTAAGAATGAAAGTCTTAAATGTAGAAATTACTATCATTATTTCTAATTAGAAATTCATAATTAAAATGCAGTTAGAATAATTTAG
This sequence comes from Forficula auricularia, assembly GCA_024734495.1. Taxonomy (NCBI): domain Eukaryota; kingdom Metazoa; phylum Arthropoda; class Insecta; order Dermaptera; family Forficulidae; genus Forficula; species Forficula auricularia. The sequence continues at coordinate 1,686,306 of JALMQS010000228.1, read as the reverse complement.
ATAGTTGTTGGAAGACAAAAATAATTTGACAGCCTAATGAGATTTGAAATTAGTGGAATCTTTATATAATTTATTAATGTTCTTAAGGATATCAAACATAATGTTTGAAAGCTCAAATAAGGAAGAAAATATAATTTTCGGCGAATTAATTTTAATAAGTCCAACCTGCACTGTGAGTGAAAATTTAGGAAAAAGATGAATAGTATTTTGTTTTTCTAGGTGGCATTTTGGTGGTCAAAATGATTATCTGGAAGATTGTTACAGGTTGAAATATTCATGGTGAGATTAATAGAAATTAGAAAAGTCGTAAATTTTCAGGTGATCCGACTCGAGAGAATCTTTCACCGATCAAACAAGTCGATATCTTTAATATCAACTAAATCAGCCAATAATAAAATACGGATAGTACTATATAAATTTAGAGCCCAAAATAGTCGCAATCTGAAAGAAATTTTGGCTGAGTTAAACTTCAATTAAGTTTAACTGAAGGTGAAGAAACCTTCCCTAAATTAACTACACACATGTATTTTTGAAAAAATTAATAAAAGATAATGATTTTGTCTAAATATAAGTGCAGTTTTTGAATGTCAAAGATTATTTAAGAATAATAATTATTTCAAACTAAAAAAATTTTTTTTCTTTATTTTTTTTAGTCGTCTATTAGATAAATTATTTTTATTAATCAAAGATATATAATTTTTTTTAATATTATCATCTTTGTAATGCTTCTATTTTTCTCTATTTTTAGTATACTTAATTTTTTTTAAATAATCCCACATTCGATATGATTCCATTTTTTCAAAACGGAAAATCTTCAAAAATCAATTTTTATCTTATAAATATTACATTTTTCTGATTGTATTTAAAAAAATATATAAAAATCAACAGAAGATTGATTTATGTTTGGAATATCCGTAAAGTTACGAAAAAGAATGCTTGCTAAAGTACAGCTATTATTGTTTCGATATAATCGAATTGTTCTGCCATGATCGAGGGAAAAAAAAACTTTTATTTTGTTTAAATCTAAGTTTAACCAAGTGGAACGGCCTAATAACAATTAAGCCAAGAAGGCCACTCAATGGCCCAGATGATTTGTATTTCGCAGATTAAAGGAATCTTTAAGCCGTGACCCGAGTTGAGAGAGCTTAAAAAAATATAGCTGAAAAAAGCTAATTATTATTAAAAGATAAATTGGAGAAAAAAATAGACTTTTTCCAAGGCTCTGTAAGCTGTTTGCAAAATTTTGAGAATTCGTCCAATTTTTAAAGCAATTTTTCTTAATGAAGGAAGTTTATAGCGTCATAATTTATGTGATTTTTTATGTCTCAAGCATTTTACTAAAAAATAGCATTTGTACTAAAGGTTAATAACAGCTTACTACCTACTACTATATTAAACGATTTAATTAAACAATTGGAAGAGCTGGTCATATAGATCTGAAATAAAACATCTAGAATAGGGAGAAATCAATCCTTGTAAGCAATCCGATTATTTTTTAATAATTAGTAGAGATTGTGGTGTTGGTGCAAGCTGAAACATCTTTAATAATCTTTACTCGATCATTTTTTTATTAATTTAAGAATTGAAGCATGTATTTTAAGCAACTTGTTTTTTTGAAGCTCTCAAGATGGAAAGCCCAAAATCTAATAGAATAAGAGCTAGCAATGTCGTCAAAACCCCCATTTTAGCATGGCTGATTTTTTGATATTCCTTTTATTATTGAAGCTTGGTAGGGACGCGACATGCCTGGATGCTCTGAGCGGTTGTGTTTACTACTGCGCATCCCATTTGTACTAGTAAAAATTTCGGATCTCAAGTTCATATTAGAATGAATTTTTTTTTCATAATTTTCTATATATTTTTTGGAATTTAAACTTCAAAATGGCTGACGGTTTTGACGTTGCTAATCCGTGGAAGAAACTATTTTAGTCTCTCAACCCATCTTTTAGTAGCTAGGTCGACCGGTTTTGTTTACTAACTTTATTTACCTTTCCGCTCAGAGCAGCCAGAGATGTCGCGTCCCTACAAAGCTTCAATAAGAAAAGGAATACCAAAAAATCAGCCATGCTAAAATTGTCCCTCGAAAATGTTGCTAGCTCTCGGACTATAATTCTTCTCAATGGAAATACAAACATTTTGGAAAATGAAAGAACTTTCTAGACAAAAAAACATGTATCAAAATAGTTTTTCTTCACATTTATGCACGAATATGCAAAAAAAAATTGAATAGTTTTGAGTGAATTGAATAACAAAATCCCGTAGCGTGAGGGGCTTACCAAGAAAATGTTGAATGAAAATAACTTATCCATCGAAAACGAGTTCTATATTTTATTTATTTTACTCAAGTTTTGATTTGTAGTTTCCGTTAGACAATTAATATAATTAATAGCCATTCGTCATTCTATTTTTATGTTTCCTTAAGACATCATCCGAACAGAGAATTTTGTCTTTGTGAGATTTTCATGAGGAGATATTACAGTTTATATACTTCAGTATATTTGTATTGTACTGCAATATTTTTGACAAAAAAATATTATTAATTATTTTTTTAAGATGTAGATGCAATTCAGTGGCGTCCGGTCCATGGATGCTGTGGATGCGGCGCATCTCTAAAATCTTAAAACATCAAGAGAATCTTCATAGCATGTCATATATTAATTTTGTGTATAGAATTTTTCAGATTTCATATTTAAATCATTTTCGCTATCTTATGAAATACTTTGATTTTATGAGTTTGAAAGTAAATTAGTCACATGTACTCGACGTCTGACTTTAATTTAAAAACTATAAATTGAATAAAAAAACTAATTGTGAATGATGAACTAAAATATGTTTTGGCAGAAGTATTTGATTGCACTAGCCGCTTTTTTAATTAATATTTTGTCTTCCTTATTATAAAATTGTTTTACAGACAAACTGACGCGAAGGCTTGTCCAGCGAGCAGAGACTGGGACACAATCATGTTCAAACCAGTCGCGGCATGCTCGCGTCACTCGAGTCATTTAATAGTTACACCTCGATCCTGGGAGCCCCTGGTATTTAGACAACTAAATCGGCAGACCAGTTAAGGGTATGACGCGCAGTCCCTGCCTAGCATCTATTTGTACACTCAACATAAAAAAAACTGGATACCTACTCGAAAATTAAAAAAATAAATAAATATAGTAAATATAAAAAAAAATCATTTTTTTTGTGAATACATTATTATTATGAGAACGTCAAAAATAATTTCGTAATTAAGTAGACAAAATATTAATAAAAACAAAGAGGTAAGTGCAAGCACTCGCAAACCATATGTATCGTAATTTTTTCCATATTACATCCAAACTAATTACTTTATAGCAATAAAAAAAACTCTTATTGAAAGTAATGAGACATAGCAACTAAGATTGAAAGGTGGATTATTTTTACTTGCCTCTGGAAGTAGTCAAAGTGAAGATAGACTGTCAGCTTTATCTTTAATATCAAATGAAAAAATCTAATGTTAAATTTGATATTAATCGGTTATTGATGAATTTTACGATGAATAAAATATAATTTTCAAAAATGAAGGCTCCTTTTTTGGACAGCATCCTCTGGCTGAAAAGTCACCGCCCGCCCCTGATACAATTCGGATAAACTAAGAAAAAATCAATTTAAAATGATAAAACAAATATTTTACTTGCAATTTCAATAAAGTAATTGACAGGAAAAGCGCTAAATAATTTAATTCAACCAACCTTGAAATTTGAACATTTAAGTAGGTATATAGCCAAATAAATCGCACGCGAAAATTGAAACATATTGCCTATAATTATTATTTAAAAAGGTTAAATGAAAAATAAATAACTTATAATAATATCTTCTTAATAAAGAAAATAAATATATAACAGATTTATTGATTGGGTTCTATTAAAAACACAAATATTTGAAATAATTTGTTTATCTTATTTGTATGTTTGAGCAAAAATAAGATTAAAAGTCAAGATTGACTAGAAGAAAATAGAGGATGACAGAAGGGTCACAAGTACATATATCCTAAGTCATAGAGATAAGAATGAATTGGTGTGAATTGATTCTAGAAAAAAATTTATACATTTTTGCCAAAGACATAATTCGCGAAAATGAGCCTTTATTTAAAAGGGAAACATTTTCTTTAGAAAATTTTCATATGGTATTTCCGTCAAACAGTAAGTACTTACGAACGTTAATTATTTTTTTTTAATTACAGAATTGTAAGTGTAAAGAGAACAGATTAAATAAATTTAAAATATATATATTATCCTTTTATGATGGATTAAAAATAATACGAATCTAAATTTCTTAATTATTTGCAAAGAACCAGTAAAGTTGAAAAACGATCTGTCTAAAAAGATGTGTTCAACTTAACCTGTATTCATTTTGAAAAAGAACAAGTTTAAAAAAAAAATATCATCTAGATTATTTGTTTGCAAAAAAGATGACAGGTGTGTGAAAAAGTAGACGAAATGCAAGCGACTGGAATAATTCAGCAACGGTTATACGAATAGCATTCGAGGAGGGAACACATTTCCGGTGGGCTATAAGCTATAATATACCAGATAAATAAATATATTCAGAATATTCCCTCGTTTGAATAAGACATTTTTGATTTAGAAATGTTATGCAACATTCTAACAGACAGGCGGATTTAATTTCAAGACAGGATAATAAACTTAAGAAATTGCCTTGGTTCGTAGGACAAGGCTGGATCCGCAGGTACAATATAATAATTCTTTCGATTGGATCGGGATAGGACAGCCCATTGCATTGGTATGGCCATAAATGGTAGTTAGCAAATAAGATTCATAGCTTGGTTTATTCAAGAGTGACAGGAAACTATGGAAATTGATTTCTACAGATGTCATGTCAGCCTTTCAATAAAGAATTATTCAATAGTGAACATTAAATTTCAAACTAAGCTATTTATTGGAAATTAGAATGGATAAATACTAAACTAAAGAAGAAATATATATTTAATGAAAAATGTCGATGTTTTTTTTTACATATTAATTTCACTGCATAATTACGTAGTTTAGAAAAGTGTTATAAAAATTTAGATTTTTGCAGATCTTTACGTTACAAGGTATCCTGAGATCAAAAAAGGGGTTTTAATATAGGTATGTTTACTTGATTTTTTTTCAATGACAAATTTTATATTTAGTACCTACCTGAGTAATGAATTTAAGATGATACATTTTGGTTGAAATCGGATCTCACAAATTTGTGATTTACCCCTAACTTGTTTAGTTTAATTTAAAAAAGAAGCAAAAAAAACACTTTTTTCATGCACGATTACAATACTTGACCATATCCTGAATGGTAAAGTAAAAATGATTAATATAGAAGGAGACAATAAAAGAGTGTGTCTTCTGCTGGAATTATAAATTTTATTTATTTATAACGATAAGTCATGAATTGAACCATTTATACTCTATTAGAAATACATTTAAACTGTACTCGTTATAAATAAATAAAATTTATAATTCTAGCAGAAGACACACTCTTTTATTGTCTCCTTCAATATATAAAAATTCTGCTACTGTCGGCAAAAACTTTCAATTTAATGATTAATATAGTTATATTAAGATTCATTTTCACCATGTTTTTAAGCACTTTTTGAGAAATTTATTTACACTTTGCCAATATCATAATTAGAATTACAGAATGTATTTCGATGAATTAAAATAAGTAACCCCATCCCCCTCCAAGTTCTGCAGTGCACGTAGTTCACAAATCGTCGGCTCCCAATACTCCTTCGGGATCAAATGGAAGAAATCCCGAACCAGCTCATTTGATTTGACAGAACTCTCTCCCTCTTTCCCAGCCTTTAAAATAACCAATCCTTCAAAACCAGAAGGGTGCACAAATCAGGTCCACCTTTTCGCTGGGTCATTTTCTCCTCTTCTCTTTGGTAATGTAAACGTCTTTCAAGACCTAGAGTCTGCATCTTTTTGAATTCGATTGCATAATTTGTTTTTTATGACCTCAGGAACGAAATCTATTTGGTCAGATCATAAGTGAATATTCTATTTTTATATTTATAGTATGTGCTTATGTGTAAATTGAAGCGGAATATTGCCGGTCAAATTTTTTTGCATTGAGTCGGAATTGAACCCGCACCTCCAGCTCCGTAGGGAGTGTCTACCCAATCAGAACTCGGACTCCCCCCCAAAAAAATAATAATAATAATAATAATAAAATATAAGATTGGTCTGGTTTGTTTGAGTCACGTCAGACTTGTTATAAATCAAATCAAATAATAAATTAATAATAAAAAAATTAAAAAGATAAAAATTTGTCAATTTAAAAAAATGAATAAATATGGGGCCTATTTTTAACTCTTGGATTTCAAAAATCTATTTTTAATTGTAACTATCCGACTGAATTTCTTTTGAATCTACCTTCAATGATCAAAAATAAAAGGAAGGAGAAAATAAAGAGGAGCGAAAAGACATGTCCGTTTTAACAAGTAAAGAAAAAAACCACATTCTTTACTCAAAAAACATACTGTAAATAATTCAAATAACAAAGGCCTGAGAACATTCTTTAATTTAAGAAGAGTTTTAACTTTTGCTGTAGAATACATGGATAGAAAAGGATATTATTATTAGTATAATCTAGAAAAGATGATTTAATAATGAAAAAAGAATGGCAAATAGCTGGACAAAAAAATTTAAATATATACGCATAACTTTAAATATTGCAAAATAAAATAATGAGTACACAAAAATATTTTTATTTCAAATTTCAAAACTTTATACGAAAACAAATCTAGTGTTTGAATTTAAGTTCAGGGATATTTATAAGATTTTCACCGATATTTTTGATGAACTTTGCTAAAACGTGTGTATTCTTAAGAGAATACACCCGTTTTAGCTTGTAAGCTTTGAGGTGTTTTCTTTGAGAGTAATCAAAGATACGGCTTAGGTGATAAAAGTTATATTCGAATGGTATAACAAGCAATTAAAATTGTTTTAAAATTACAAGATGAAAAGTTGGGTATTTAAATAAAAATATTTCAATAAAAATTATGTTGAAGAAGGAGGTGGTTTCGAGCTTGCTTCATTGACTCTTAAGGGGTAAGAGGTAAAAGATCCTCCAAAACGTCCGATTTTAAGACAATGAAAATTACGTTTCAATAAATTATTTTATTATGAATTTCTCATTTTCATTATCATTAGGCTGTGTTTCCAGCAATTCTCCATTAAGTTCTACCAGCCTCTCCAAAATAAAATATTTCTAATATATTTGAATAAAAATTCGATATATCTAGGCACAGTCAAGTAAGCATTCAATGACCGATTCCATTGTGTTAATCTAAGTCCTATCGGAACCTATGTATTTCTGAATTCATCTGGATTGGCCAATATAGATCACAACCAGAAGATTTTGAAAATTAAATAGAGATCGAGATGAAAAATAATCAATCACAAGTACACTTATATTCAAACCAGCTGCGAAGCCCGCCCCCTGGACTCCGTAGTGGGTTTTGAAATAATAATTTAAATTTCCTAATTTTAATCAATTTTATTTGTCATGAACTATTAGTGGCTTTTTAAATTAAAAAAAATCACGTCGCGCAAGACGGTTATAATAAGTATGGATAGATAGATATAGAAGATAAATAAATAATTTGAGAAATCACAGAGATAAATGAATGAATGATAAGACGTTCTTAATAGTTCTCTTAATTGAGTCTGACTAAAATTTGGAAAATATAAAAGAATCATTGGAAATATCAAAATAAATTTCAAAATATTTTGATAAGACCATATAAGATAGGAGTATATTTGATCAAAATACTATAAAAATTATTAAATTGAAAGTTTTTGCCGAGAGTAGCAGAATTTTTATATATTGAAGGAGACAATAAAAGTGTGTCTTCTGCTGGAATTATAATATAAAATTTATAATTCCAGCAGAAGACACACTCTTTTATTGTCTCCTTCAATATAAAAATTATCTTAAATTTTTAAATTAATAAATAAATAAAATACATAATGTTGTATCAGTTGAATAGGTTGCAACTATTTGCAAATTCCGGAAGAACATCTGCAATCAGTTACCGTGTAAGATTCGGCGAAATTCCGGTTCAATAAAATTACCGCTTGAAATAATTTCAATCGAACAACAAACAAACAAAAAAACACCCGGATATTAATGAGTATCAATCCCTAAAAGTTGTCATTTAAAAAAAATGAATGTAATACAATGTAAACAATTTACATGTTAGAAATCATCAGATTCGGAAGAATATAATAAAATAAATAAATTCTTCTTACCTCTTTCAATTGCGAGATGTCCTCCTCCCCATCGGTTGATGAATCTGAAGACGTGGTAGATCTGGTAAAATTTGATTCTGTTGCCTATAAAAAACAAAAAATAAGATAATTAGGCTATATAATAGAAATTATCAAGTTTTATAATAACAACACAAAAATGTTTCAAAAAGTACAATCACTTAAGTTTCTAGGCTTCCAGAAGATTAAAAAAAATCATAATATTGATTGATGTGATCTAAACTTTTTTATTTATTTTTTAATATTTCGTTTAAAAAGTAAGGGCCCTATAGTATGTTACAATGTCTCTGTATGCCAGAGCATGAATAAACCAAATAGAAATTAAAACTTTTGTATCATTTTCCTGCAAATCAAAAATAGTATTAAAATATTAATCGAATGACATTTTGTGGAGAATCAAATTTTATTCGGGGAGTCGGGTTAGCCGAGCTGGCTAACGCGCTAGCCCTGCTTCGGTATCGATTATGACGATGTTGGAGCGGAAGGTCGGGGTTCGATCCTGGCTATCATTTAAAATGTCTACCGGCTAAAACTCAGCTCCCTCACTAACCCTACTAACACTTTACTGATGTGCTGTCTAAATGGGCTTTGTTCCCGGTGACAATAAATAAATTAAAAAAATTTATTCAAAAATCATAGAGTGTGAGATAAATGATAAAAGTGTCAAGATTTTTAAATAGAATTTGGGTTTATTTATTATTATTATTTTTTTTAATTTATTTCAATTTAAAATAACTGAGTGAGAGAGTACCAAGGTTTTTAGATGATTTTTGTACCTGACGGCGGCGTTTAGAAATGGCTAAACTTAAAATTAAATAAAAAAATCAATAAATGTACTCAATCCCTCTTTATCAATGACAAATAAGGTAATAAGAACGAATTTGATATCTCTGGTATTTTTGGAGCTATAAGGTACGGAATTCTCGGTATGAGGTCCGACTCGAACTTGCCCGACTTATGGTATTTATAAACTTAAAGAAACATTACACGACTTCCACTTCACCTAATTACTAATACAAAATGAAATTTAAAAAAAATTAGAAATAAAACAAAAGTGATTGCTTAATTATTATAATGCATAAAAAATGTGCAAATGACGAATTCTCATTATAAATATTAATTTTGTTTCCCCCGAAAGCAAATTCCATCCCTTCATGTAAAATCCTCCGTTTTCAAGTTTGGGTGATGGAAATAAACACCTGAAAATTATCAATCTGACCACATCTAAAAACATTTTAGATTTCAATTCACATAATTTTGGCTAAAATTCATTTCAGTTTGTAACAATAATGGAGTAAATTTATTTTCTTTATTATCGACCTCACAAAGCATGCAGGTGAAGTTCATTCCAGGTTGCCTATACTTTAGGCAATAAACAAATCAAATTGGAATATTGATAACTTAGACATAGTGGGCTTTCCACAAATTTTAGTGATTTGTCAATTTTTTTCGACAGCGAACAGTTTGAGTTAAAAACTTTAAACTTGACAGAGAGGTGGAGTTTATTAATACCTAGAATCATGAGTGCAAAATTTCAGTTCATTAGTACCATTCGATGGGTTCCTATGTTACAATTTACAATTCAATCGTTAGGAATTTTTGAACCGAAAATGCTATTTATTACAAGAATAAAAAAAGATATTTTATTCTGGTACATAATATTAATATTAGCCAAAGCCAAAAAAACTCATTCTAAACGAAATATTAGGTAGAAATATGTTTTTCTTCTTTTAAGAAAAAATAAATTAGTATTGATAAAATAGGAGTTGAGAGGCTGAGAGTTTAACTTGTATTTTTTGGATAGCTATTGATTGAAAAAAGGTTGTAGAATTTAAGAAAAATAGAGACAGTAATATAATTGAAGCCTTAGGCGTGAAGGATGCCTTATATCTCTTAGCACGTGCTTTTCGTAGTGATTTATTTTTTTGAATTTCTTCAAACTGAATTAGAAAATAGATAGCCCATGTAAAATCGTGATCTCAAACGATGAATGAATCAAGTAGTCTATTTAATTTATTAGTTTATTTGGGTTTTATTTATAAGTTGAAGAGTTAATCAACCTCAAATTCCAAGGAGTAAAAGATATGTCCAGCGAAATTTGGAAGAATACTAAAACGCTCTATACGAATATGAACTACTAAGTAGGAGCGAGTCCGAAATGCAGGGAATACTTAATTATTCCGGTCCTAAAGAAAAGAGTCGAAAACAATGTTAAATAGCACATTAATTTTTTGACGGGTTATAGTGGTATTTCACAAAGAGGAAATAAAAATTAAAAATAAAGATTTAAATTATATTTTGGAACAAAAGACTTTTGTTAAACCTCCTGATGAAGGGCTCGTAACCCGAAATATGTATAGAGATAAATAAAAAATCTCCAAAATATAATTTAAATCTTTTTTTTTAATTTTTATTTCTTCTTTGTGAAACACCAATATAACCCGTCAAAAAAATGCCTGTGTTTAATATGTTTCACTATAAACCAACACCGCTTTCCCTAAATGTTAAATAGCCAGGACCGCTTTGAAATAAGTACCGCATATAAAATAGTCTTTAAAATTATTTTTAGGGCATTAACCCCGCACACAGTAAGTATCATCGAAGATTAATTACCTATACAATTTAAAAAGATATGAGCATGCTCAGATACGTTAAACCAAATTTTGAGGGGGGGGGGGGAATGGGAGGAAACTACTATGGTTTTAGTGTCTATTTTATTTCAAAAAAATATTATGATAGTGTCCATTTAAGCTTGTTTCTATCTTGTATTTTGGCTCTTAGATAAAATCTAGATCTAACGATCTGAAAGTGGGATACTTTGCTTAAAGAGTGTGAATAAATTTACTTTACTAGGAATTCAGATTTCCAGATATTGGGGGAAATCAGAAATCGTTTGACGCGCTCGCATTCGGTGAATAACAATACTATTATTATTGGAGATAAAAGTTGTTGTTCACCGTTTACTGACTTCCAATAGATATTAGAAGGTAAATTTACATTGAATTCTAGCAATCTTATTAATTCTATATATGTCAATATCACTTTAACATCCCTATCGTGATTTCCAGGGATAATGAAATGCCGAATGAGATCATGGCTAAGCTTCAATGAAAAAATATATCTCTGGGTACCAGGAGATTGGATGAGGGAAAATTGTAATCCAGAAGGGTTAAGTTATGTTTGTGGAATGTGATACGTTCACTCTTATTTGAGAGGTAAGCTATAAGATGTTAGACAAGAAGTCTACCTTCCAGGGAATAAGGACGAGTCTCCTAGTTTTGCAAAATCTCCAGAACTCTAAACTAATTTAAGAAGATGTTTGCTCCGATTGTTATATGAATCACAAGCATATTAGTATGTCTTAAAAGCTTTTTTTCAAATCATCAATCCAATCAATCACTAAAGATAGGATAATGACAATGGATAGATGTTGACTAACAGCCAAGCCCTGTGAAAAAATCAAGAAAAAGGAAATCGTTTACTTTGGAAAAGCCTTGTCGATATAGTTGATTGAAGGAGAGAGGCCGTCGATAAGAGGAGATGGCGTTGCGTAGTACGGGCAGCAGAAGAAGATTTACTACCCATTGGCACCATGAAGTAAGGGTGGAAATAGGTATTAAATGATGATAATCTAAATCAAACATACCATGTGGCCAAAGGTAGATCTTAGATAAGGTTTAGGGTGAATAATGAACAGCGACCTAGTGATCTATTGTTCTCTTTTGCCATTCACTTGACCCTTTTATTATATTTATATAATTTCTATTACACAACAAATAGAAAAATGTTATTAATAGAAATTTTATATTCCTGAAAAAATTGACATCGAGATTTTGAATCTTGGCCTTATCTCTAAGACTCCTCTTGGTTTTTAAAAAATGTTTCAATGTTGTTATCAGTACCTCGAATTTTAAAATAAGTGTTTTTGTTTAGTTTTTATTCAATATTCCATGAAAGGCTTGAGAAAAAAAGGCGAAATCTCGACGTTATGAATATTAAAAATCCTTTTAAAGAAAATAATTTTTTAAATAATTAAGTATTTTTAGAAAAGGAAACTAGATTTTGTATAGATTCCAGTGGGATAGTGTAGATTTCTGCCGCCCTGGGCATTATTAGCTGGATACTGACTGAGGGTTTGCTTCGCGAGGCCAGCCCCTTGAGGCAAATGCCTGGTCGGTCAGTACGTGCCTCGCCCAAGGCAAAACTGCCAGTTGCCTCGTCTGAGGCAGACTCGGCCCGATCCATCGGTTGTCGGTTTTTGTGAATGCTCAAAGGCCCTTCCCCCTACAAAATATGACATTATTATAAGAAAAAAATTTCTAGCACGAGGAAAATATTAAGCTGCAAAGATATTTTTTTCTCTAAAATTTAAAATTCTTACAAACTAGAAAACAAAATTTAAATGCGAAAATATATGTTTTGAATTCTAATATAATAAATTATTATCTAAAAACAGTATTATTACTTTAAGAAATTTTATTGTTAATCGAAAATTTTAATAAATTATTCAAAAACTACTGACTGTTGCAATATGATAAACATTTTTTTCGCTGAAGAAAACCATTTTTAGCATCAACTTTCAAAATAATAAATATTATAATAATAAATTAATTTCATCTTTTATTGAAAAGAAATAATGAATTAAATGAAATACAAATTATATTATATTAGGGATTTTGCCGCCTCTAACCAAAGTGTCGCCCGGGGTGAGGGCCACCCTAACGGCATAATGCGTAATAGCCAAGTTTCATGAAAATAATTTAAATTAAAAATTTAGAATCCATAAATTTAGATTGTCATTCAAAATGGAAAGAATACATTTTAATTGAAAGTACTATTTTCTCAACTATATTATACTTTTTCGAACTTGGCCTGTTTTGGGTGGGATAAATCTTTATTCATGCATTACAATGTATTCGGCGAAAGAACAGAATTTTTCGTTTTATTTTTAAGAATAGTAGTTGTATTTGACATTCTTCTCTTTAGTCACGTTTAATTGTATAATAAAAAAATATTCAAATGAAAAGAAGGAAAAAAAATTAAATGTCGATTTATATCACTTTTTACGTAGAAGCTTTGCTGATCAACTCGATGAATGATTATTTTTTTATTAAACCACTTATCATTCAATTCCTTTTGGTACAGATGTGATTAATTCACGCTCAAATAGAAAGAACTCCAGAATAACGAATCAAATTAATTGAAGGTTTTAATTAATATTCTATGATCTAATCCAAAAATCATATAAAAGATTTATGAATTATTAAATTAGATAATAAAAGACACGATTATTAATCCACTAATGAACTATGATGAATTAAATCAAAACTAGAGATCTAGACATTTGTAGAAGAAAGAAAGAATAATTGAAATAATATTTGAATCAAGAATTGGGAAAATATAAATAATTTGAAGGAGATCTAGTCCTGTTGCTAAAAGCACAGTAATAGAGTAGTGAGGCTTTAAGGCTTAGGATTCTCAGCTCGTTTGATTAAAAAAAGATTTCATATATAATTGTTTGTTATATTTAAGAATTTAGGTAGAAATTAATAGACAATTTCAATGAATTGGAAAGGTATTAATATTTTCGTAGGGCCAGGATTGTTGACAGTCAATTATTAGGTATTATGTGTTTATGTGTAACGAGGAATGTTATATCACAAAAATCGATATCTCATAAACATTTAATAGTACCTGGCGGACCGAAAGTTGATCGGTTTAATTTTTGCTTTAGATAAAAACGACTATTCATATTATTTTTAATTTTAAATTCAGATTAAAAAGGTCGATTTTTATTTGCACCCAGAATTAAATAAAATTGAAATAAAATTTAATTTATTTTTTGCCAACGTTTTGACTCGCTCCGGCCATTTTCAAGGCATCGCTGTTACACAATTTTGAACTTAATAATAAAATAATATTAATATATACATGGGGGGTTCCTTCGTTGACCCTTTTAAACCCTGAAAGAGAGACGTTCCTCAGAATCGTTGGGTATTTTAAGGGGATGAAAATGACGTTCTAATAAATTATTTTATTCGTAAATTGTGATTTATCCTTTGGCTGAATTTGCATCAATTCAGCATTAAGTTCTACCACTTCGTATTTAATAGGAAATACCTATAATTTATTAAATTTTCTAATTTTAATATACTTATATATATTTTTAATAAACTAAAAGTAGTTTTTAAAAATAAAAACCAATTAATTAATAAAAAGAAATTGAAAAAATAATTATAAATTATTTTTAAGGTAGTTATTTCGCGACAATACTAGCAAAAAGTTAATTCTAGAGTATATAGAACAGACAATAAGGATTCATAATTCATAAGCCCAAAACTTGTTGCTGTTTATGTACCACTACTAGCCAATCCCGTGCTCGTGTGACAAATCTGGCAACACTGTCCGAGCTTATACTATATATTTTCATAGAAATTTCAGATAAAGTACATTATAAAGGTAGATTTTTAAAACAAAAAGTTCTTAATAAGCGATTGAAAGGTGTTGCGACAATGGCTGAAGCGAAAAAACGTCAAAAAACTTAGTAAAGTTAACCCACTTTTTAGGTTAAATAAATGCGTTGTTGCCAGCTTGTTTTTAGGGGAAATTTTTCAGTATTTATTCATTATTATCTCAGAAACTGTGTTGTAACTATGAATTAAAATTTTCTTAAAAAATGTATTAGTTATTTTTTAATGTTGGTTTAGTTTTTTATAACAACGGTAATAAGAGTTTCTTAATTATAATTAAATATGTATATAAACTTTCCGATATCCCGTATAGTACAATGTATAAGAGTCTGAAAAACTCTATCTTTGGAATTTAATATCTCCGGAAATATATTGTTCATAAATTTGCCACCAATTGATGTTGAAGTATTTCAATAATAATTTGTCTAAATTTCAAAAGAATCCTAAGAAAACCCATATGTTGAAACAACTACCTTAACACACCCTTCGGTGAAT
The DNA here is from genome assembly GCA_024734495.1 of Forficula auricularia. Lineage (NCBI taxonomy): Eukaryota > Metazoa > Arthropoda > Insecta > Dermaptera > Forficulidae > Forficula > Forficula auricularia. Next base: position 1,671,041 of record JALMQS010000228.1, on the reverse strand, counting down.
AAATACTTTAATTAAGGAAAAGTCAATTAAATTAAATTTGCCAAGGTAGAGGCCTAAATAAATTTATAATTTTCTCATTAATATATTAAAGAATAATCAACATATTAACGAGAATTGTTTTGATCACGCTTTTTAACAAGATTATATATCGCGAGACTACTGCTGTTTGAAGCTATTGGAGTCTGCTGAGTCTTAAGTCTGGACCAAGAGAGAATGAAAAAGATATGATCCATTTAGCTATAATCCAACGTCATTTTACGTTTAGCCCGCATGCCGATTGGATGGATCACCAAATGAATTTGAAATCTGAGATGTTATACATTCAATCTTCCCAGTCCAGAGCACCCGATCTGTTAGCACTTATGTTAGGTGCTTGCTATTAATTAATCATTAGTAGAGATTGTGGTGTTGGTGCAAGGTGAAACATCTTTAATAAAGATAAGAGTAAATAAATATTATATGTAATTGAAAGTAATGGAAGGCAGCCCAGAGGTAGTGAGGAAAGAAAAATTAACACATATAAAATAAGGTGTAATTTATTGGAATCCTTCCTCCTTTCCTTTCAAACCATATATGTAATATTCATATAGTTTTGTTTATTGGGCCTCCGAGGAGCGGGCCGCCTCTTACAAGACAAAAGAGCATTAGACAAATTTATTTACACATCTTTCACACTTTCAGCTTCAGAATAAATTAATTCAGATTCAGAGAGGGTGGCTGAGAGAGCCAGGATTAATCCTGGCTCACATTTCACATTTTTTTTTTTTTTTTTATTCACAAAAAATAATCATACGCCACCCGCTCTATATGTTCTTCTGCCGAAAGTGTAAAAATTACGGAGAGATCCCCTCATCGCCCTATATGTCAAATCGTTTATTGTTTTTTGGGATATAGCCAGGGCGATGAGGGACTCCACCGCTTTATGCCACCACACTCCCTTCCACGAGAGTGTGATGGCCTCGACCCTGACCGAGCCCGCCCGACTCCAAATCGCTCCGCAATATTATCCACCAGACTGGAGTTGCCCCTATATTTTTCTAGTTTGTTTCAGTGGGCAACACCCAGTCCTGCAAGCGCGGAGACGATCTGGATGAGTTAAGGATTATTGGTCACTTGTTTCACATTAAAATTAAAAGAATAAAAGATGTAAATTTTTTCAATATATATATTTCGAGTTGTAAGCTCATCTTCAGGAAATTACAGAATTATAACTAATACAAAATTTGAATGCAAAGGTATTTATAGGTTTAATGAACAAGAGAGAGATTGTTTTCTTTCACAAAGAGAAACAAAGAGGTTGTCCTCTGCTTGATTTGTTTCTCTTTGTGAATCAACAACTCTGCTACTCTCGGCAAAACAAACTTTTTAATTGTTTTCTTTGATTAAATTATTTTAAGGGATAATCTCTTTTTTTGAGATAGACTATTGTTCAGTGAAAATTAAGGGTAGGCTCTAATGACCTAAATAAAGGAAAATTAGAAGTATACCTTGGTTATTATCTAAAGGCTAGGAATGTATTTTTTGGCTTTGTTATTAAAAGGTATATTATAATATTTTTCTTTAAATCTAGTTGATTATTGATAACATTTTCATTATTCGACAGGGCATATTTTATTTCAATGGACTCAAGAAGATCCAATCTTAATCCTTTTCTTTCGAAATGAATTAGGGTTGGATTAGTGTGTGATGGTGAGTGATCTAAGGAATATAGATGAAGAAGACAATAAAAGAGTGTGTCTTCTGCTGGAATTATAAATTTTATACTATAGTCTCGTTATAAATAAATAAAATGTATAATTCCAGCAGAAGACACTCTTTTATTGTCTCCTTCAATATATAAAAATTCTGCTACTCTCGGCACAAAAATTTTCAATTTAATGGAATATAGATGATTAGCAAATGCGGAAGTGCAATCTGAATTTGTCCGTTGATTTCTTATTAATTGTCTGTGGGAAGCTACATGTTCTTTATGCCGTTTTTTGAAAGATCGTCCAGTTTGTCCAATATATATTGTATCACAATCGTTACAATTTAATTTGTATACAAGAGATTTATTCATTTTATCAATTTTGTCTAGTTTGTTATTTATTAATTGGGAGGATAAATTATTTATATTATAAAGAGCTGGAGTGATTCCATGTTTCCAGAGAATATTTGCTATTGGATAGGTTATATGTTTAGAAATAAAGGAGATTCTTTGATAGATTTTTTCAGATTCAATTGTGAGAGAATGTAATTGCGAAAGCGTGTGTTTTTTTTTTAATTTTTTAATAATTTCATTACTAATATCCATTACTATATGCAATATTATAAATGGTATCGAGTTCGTTATTAAAGTTTGTATTGCTAAGAGGAGTTAAGATTAGTCTATTAATTAATCGTGTTTCCTATATTTGATTCAATCGCAAATCGAATGCAGATTTTTATCAAATATTAAGTGAAAATAATATCTGAACTTATATATTTCTAACTTGAAATAATGAAGTTAAATAAATTTATAATTTTCTCATTAATATATTAAAGAATTCTTAATCAACATATTAACGAGAATTGTTTTGATCACGCTTTTTAACAATTGTTTAATATATTAATGAGAAAATTATATCACGCTTTTTAACAATTGTTTAATATATTAATGAGAAAATTATAAATTTATTTAACTTCATTATTTCAAGTTAGAAATATATAAGTTTAGATATTATTTTCATTTAATATTTGACAAAAATCACCTGCATTCGATTCGAGATTGAATCAAATATAGGAAACATACGATTAAGGTAGAGGCCTATTTAGATCGTTTTGACAGCCTCGAAATTGGTTAATGAAGTTTGTTTCAAACTATTTTCAAAATAAAAAAAACCGAAACGTCAAAAATCCAATATAGAATGGTTATTCCTCAAGTATTAGATGAGATTAATCGCTATTTTTGGTTTAAAGTCGATTCCTCTATGTCTTAAGCAAAGGTAACGGATAAGAAAACAATGCAGTTGCTATGGTTACTTATAAAATTTCCTCCCAAATTTTGACAATTTCACAGAGAGAAGCCTATCCATTCTTACTTAAGCAAGGTTAAATGAGCTATATTAAAACGATCAAATGAATAAATTTTAAAGAATTTAAAATTAAAAATTAAAAAAAGTACTATCTTACTCTAGAGTAAAGTACTTTAAAATATAATTTTACTAAAAACTTGATTTAACCTTTTTGTGGTCCCCAAGGTACTTAATTAGGATATTAAATTTCATCAAAATTGGTTAAGTCATTTTCAAGTATTTAGAAAAAACTAAAAAAGTACTGAAATAAAGTACTGTTTGTGGACCGATATGTACCAAAAACTAATCAGCGCTTCATTTTGTTAAAAGAATGCTAGGTTTTCAATTTCATTTCATTTGGTGCAACGGTGTGGAAAAAATCGTGGGCCAAAAAAACGATAACATACATCCATTCATCCATCCGCACGCACTACATGAAATAAAGTAAAAATCGCACTTTTTGGCCTCTCGACGAGACCCCATGTAATTTTTGGCAAAACCGTCTCGTGCTAAAATTCAACCTAATTGAATACTACAATTTGTGACTTTAATTGAGACCATGGGTTCCGTAGTCTTTACCTGAGGACCCTTTGAAGCCACGCTTGCTTCGCATTGGATAAGTAAAAAAATATTTAGATGTACAATTTTTGCTCATTTAATAAGATGATATTTCCATTATTTTATATAAAAAATACTAATTTTTTCCCCCAGCATTATGCATAGTGAGGCCGGTCTTGGAAACCATGTATGATGACCTACTCTGCCCAGAAAGACCGGTCTTAAAGATAGGATTCGATAATGAAAATTTAGAAGAAAAAAAAACGTCAGATTCGGTTCGGATGAGGTGTGCTGTACAGTATGGTCGAGGAACAAAGACCCGGAGATGCGCAGGGGCGAGGCACCTGGACCTTACTGAACCGAAAAGAAACTCAACGCAGAATGGGATCACACACAAATTGATTTCAGGAAATCTATAGTTTAAAGGTATTATTACTAAAAGGTAAATTTTTTTGATTAAATCAATGATTAAATGATGGAAAAAATTAAAAGATTTTCAAAAATTTTCTATGGAAATTTTGGTGATTTGATATTTTTGTCTGCGAACGGTTTGAGCTAACTGGGTGCAGGTCGAGGGGTGAACCGCGATTGGAATTAGGTGTACACCGTCTTTGGAATTATTTGGAATTCATTAGATAATCTATTGTCATCTACTTGGAAATGAAAGTGGAAGTAGGTGTACACGATTTTGGGTCTCGGTTCACCCCTCGGTGCAGGTTATTAATACAAACTTGTATGGCAAATTTCAACTATTAGTTACAAATGTTCAAAAGTATAACGATACGTTTTTCTTAAATTGAAAGTTTCTTTTTGCCGACAGTAGCAGAATTTTTATAAATTATTGAGACTATAGTTTCGAGGGCTTTGCCCTCTTCATCAGTCTATTACAAGTGATTCACAAGTAATTGATGTTGAAAGTGAGTTTTACACGTGGTCTGGGTAAATTATGAATCACCATTTCACTGGTACAACGTGTAAAACTCACTGATGAAGAGGGCAAAGCCCTCAAAACTATAGTCTCGTTATAAATAAATTAAAAAATGTATTTTTCCAGCAGAAGACAGACTCTTTTATTGTCTCCTTTAATTGATATTTTTCTGATTAGAAAAAACAATCAGTCCCTCCCCCTCTGCAACATTTTAGTATCAGAACGAACTTTCTACAAACCTATATTATTGTTGTTGTAGAGAAATAAGGACAATAGCTTATGCAAGTAATTTTAATTTTTTGCCAACGTTTCGTCAACTTTGTTGACTTCCTCAGGAGCTCAAACAAATTAACTTCTTTGCATATTTGTCATTTTATAAATATTTATTCTTAGCAAACACATATAGGCCAGTCATCGAACAGATCTATCTCCATAAAATGACAAATAGGCAAATTAATTTGTTTGAGCCCTGAGAAAGTCAACAAAGTTGACGAAACGTTGGCAAAAAATAAAAATTATTTACATAAGCTATTGTCCTTATTTTCCTACAACTTATTAATTTAATCGATGGACATAAATAATCAAAATAACTATATTATTGTATTATCCAGAGTTGAGCAAACAAACAAAAATTAATTGCTCCACATTTCTAAGCATAAGTAAGCCTAAAGAAAGAAAAAATTGAGTGACTTCAATAGTCGGATCGTTCAAAACTCGTCTGGAGTAGCAAGTATTTTGTTTTAGAGTCTAAACTTTAGACCCACAATGGTGAAATTAGAAAATTAATGAATGAAGTGATTTTAGCTATTAAAATCACCTTCAAGTGGTGTGAAAAGTCAAATGGCTTTAGATGATCCAAAAAATTTTGTAAGAAAAGGTAGTATGAGATGAAAAAATTGGTAAATATGAAAATGTTTCTTACCTTAGACCGGTGCCAGACATTGGTTGCAATATTTGTTTTATGAACGTTTTTGAAAGGTTTAGATCCATTAATTATATTCTGCCTTTGCTTTTGTAAAAGGGCACAATCCAAAGAACGGCTCTCCCGTTTCATGGAATCTATTGCCATGGTCCGGGCAAAAGAGCTTTTAAAATAATTCGGCATGGAAATATCGCAGGATAAATCAAAATTGACTTTGGTCGGGGCATTGGGGTTGCCGGCCCCGTTGCTTTTGATTGGATTCATCACTGGAATTTATTTTATTTATTTATGATAAATAAAAAAATGTATTTTAAAATAATCACAGATAAAAAGCACTTTAATTTAGTCTAGAGCACATGATTCACTTTGTTATAGGGAGAGATTGAAAGAGCTCGACATGAGAGATTTGAACGACGAGGCTCGCTAGAGAAGTGGATAAAATGACAGGCGGGGAACGACTGGCCTGGGCGGCAAACTGGCTACAGCTGTTCGTTCCAGCGCACTCTTGCGGGCCATCCTCCAACCTCCACTTGTTGATGTTGATTTACATTTAGAAGTACCTGGAGGCACCGATGGATCCTCGGTAACTTCTTCCTTCCAGGGCCGGATAAAGGGCGATTGGAGCGATTAGGCCCAATCGGGCCCCGCATTTGAAAGGGCCCCGCGTTACCATCAAAATGAACAAAAAAAATTCGAAATTTAAAGCAAATTGCTTTTGACGATAATGGATAAATTATGAATTATTCACATAATTAAAAATATATTTATTTTAAGTTCGCATTGGGGGATGAAATTTATTAATGTGTTTATTATTATATAATTATATACTTTATAATATAGAAAACTGATACCCGTAAAAGTTCATGTCAAATGTATTGAATTTAATCGGGATAGTCCTATATTAGAGAGATATTGCACTATGCGTACGTAATAAAGTGATGAACCTATTGAAGACCCGATAAATGAATACAAGATATCTTTGTTTAATGTTGTTTTAGATAAAGCTACAGAATCACTAAAAGATCGTTTTGAACAATTAAAAAATCATAATGAATTATTTGGGTTTCTGGGAAAATTTCAAAATATGGAAAATAAGTACTTCAAAACATGCAGCTGAATTAGAAATTTCTCTAACAGATTCTAAATTAACAGAAAATGATGTACCAAAGGTGAAAGAAGCTGATATAGACGGAAAAATGTTAGTTAAAGAAATGGAAGCTTTGAAATATATTTTTCCTTCAGAATTTTTGAAAATCCGTTTAAAATGTTCAAATTTTTATCGGATAATGATAGAGCAACGGCATTTCCAAACTTGTATATTGCTCTCCGAATATTCTTAACAATTCCAGTAAGCGTTGCTTCTGGAGAGAGATCATTTTCCAGGCTAAAACTAATAAAAAACTATGAATCAGGATAGATTAAATAAATTGAAAGTTTTTGCCGAGAGTAGCAGAATTTTTATATATTGAAGGAGACAATAAAAGAGTATGTCTTCTGCTGGAATTATAAATTTTATTTATTTATAACGAGACTGTAGTAGAAGAGGGCAATGCCCCCTAAAATTTATAATTCCAGCAGAAGACACACTCTTTTATTGTCTCCTTCAATAGATTAAATAGTTTAGCAATTATGTCGATTGAAAGTGAAGACGCAAGGAAATTAGATTTTCAAACAATTTTAGAAGAATTTACAGAACAAAAAGTTAGAAATATGTAAATTCATTTATTCATATTCGGTGATGTAAATTTATATTCAATAAATGTTTTTGTATTTTGAACATTTTTATTTTTAATTTATGTAGAAGTTTACCTATCTGATGATCCATGACATTTGATATATATATAATTTTAATTTTATTTAAATATTTAATATATAGAGAGGGCCCCGTAAAAAAAAATCCAATCGGGCCCCGCACCTATTCGATCCGGGCCTGGCTCGGTAACTTCTTCCTTCAGTTAAAATCTTTATTTTAATATTATTTTTAATTTAAAATTCTGATAAAAAGGTCGATTTTTATTTGAGAGCCGTTTTCAAATTAAAAAAATACAAATATATTTATATAGTATTCGACCACTGTACCCCCCACCTCCACCCTGCTCGACCCCACCCCCGAAACCTCGCCCTACCCCGGATCCCCCACCTTCTGCACCCCTCACATCCTCCACCCCCCCCCCCCCCCCCCCCGCTCCGCATCAAGATCGCTTTCTCATCCTCAAAACTTGTTAATGGAGTTTGTTTCATCAAAATCGTTAGAGCCGTTTTTAAAATAAAAAAAAAATACAAATACTTATACTATATATATTTATCTAGATTAATTTGCCGCAACGCTGACGTAATGCTGCCGTCAGGGAGCGCTGATGCCGTCTTTGCGGCAAATTTGAAATATAATTGTAATTGAAACTCGAATTTTGGAATGAAAGACTCCAATTGATTTTAAATTAAGAAACATTAAATTTATTGATAATTATTCCCCCCCCCCTCACCACTCAAAAATTAAATATTTAATTCGCTTTTCTTTGCGCACAGAAAAAGAAATTAATCACATCTTATTTGATATATATTTTATATATTATTTGTTTATTTTTTAAAAATTTGCCACTTTTTTATAATTTATTAAAAATCTAAATTTTGTTATTCTTATTTTTTGATTTTTACAAAATTGAACGACTTAAGACACGCATGCCCGAGTTTCTCATGGCAATACTGGAGGGAGCAGCCTGTCATACAAACAACACCTGATTGTGACATATTATCGCACCCGCCGTACTCTCCAGACCTTGCCCCGCCCGACTATCAACTTTTCGCATCGATGGGACACGCGCTTGCAGAGCAGCACTTCGCCAATTTCGAAGAAGTTAGAAAATGGCTCGATGAATGGTTTTGCTCAAAGGATCAAACAGTTTTTTTGGGATGGCATCCATAAATTGCCAGAAAGATGGGCGGAGGTGTATAGAATCAAATGGCCAATGCTCTGAATAAATAAATTTTCCATTTTCTTAAAAATTACGTAGTTTTTTTCGAAAAAACCGGTAATGACTTTCCGGTACACCTAGTATAATATATAAACAAATATAGGAATCATGTTGCTAGGATCAGTAATTTTCATTTTATGAAGGAAAAACTGCATTTTTGCAACAAATTGCAGTTTTACAACAAAAATTTGGTTGGCCGGTCGCCAAACCTTGCTCAACCCTGGCACCGCCACTGCGGCTGCCTCCCCCCCCCTCCTTAGGAAAATTCCCTAACTACGCTATAGGGGTGGAATTTCGAAGACATGCATCATACTGAGAAAATCTATTGCCCTGTTTATATAGACATATTAAATTTGAATATCTGAAAAGATTAATTTATTTTAAAACTGTAGACGGTAGCAGTAATCTAGTGAATTTATAATAATAAGAAAAATAATCCTTAAATTTCAATATATGAGATTTCCCTACTAGTGCAGGCAAATTACGATTTTAACAGGAAATAATTCCCGGTAAAGATTTTATTGCTGGAATACCTTTATTGGTACTCCACTATTACTACCCTATGTTTTTCCCCAAATCTGTGTTGTGGAAATTTTTCTACGGGCCTCAAAATAAGAAAATTTCGGAGTTTTTCCAGTTTTTCTTGAATAACTCTAAAACGGCTTATCAAATCAAAAAGATATCCATTAGATAAATTAAAGATCTTTAAATTACGCGTAAAATTATACAAATTTCATCTATTTAGGTTAAGTAGAACCGGTACTAGCGCCTGTCACAAAACAGCCCCCGGTATCACTTTTGAATATCCCTAAAACTCGGACTTTTTTTCGATTTTTCCCCATTTTGAACATGAAGGAGCACGTTTTCGACAAAGACCACTTTATGCATTTTTAAACTAGATTATATTCGCTACAATTTAAACAAAGTTTCAATTTAATTGGATAATGGTAACCCGTGCCGCAATGGGGTTGTAGTTTGCAGTTTTTTGCAAAAAACCGCAGTTTTTCCTTCATAAAATGAAAACAACTCATCCTAGAAACTTGATTTTGTCTCATTCTCTAGTAGATTTTGGTGACTTGAACGTTTACTTGGACCACTTTTTTGATAAAACTCTTAGATTTATAGATATCCAGCATTTTCAATGACAGGAAATGATCCATTGTTTCAAAAATTTGCAGTTTTGCCTTCATAAAATGAAAAGCACTCGTCCTAGAAGTTTGATTTCTATCTCATTCCCTAGGAAGTTTTATTTACTTGAATGTTTACTAGGACCACTTTTTTATAAAAGTTTTAGATTTATAGATATCTTACATTTTCCAGACAGGATATGATCCGAATCCTCAAAAGCGTCATGGAAAATGCTGAATATCTATAAAGATAAGAGATATCTTTTTGATTTGATAAGCCGTTTTAGAGTTATTAAAGAAAAACAGAAAAAACTCCGAAATTTTCTCATTTTGAGGCCCGTAGAAAACACATCCCCTACAACTTTGCTCATAACAAAATTTGCCGTAGAGTTAATAGTTGAGGAGTTATTTGATAATTTCCATTATTGTGCCCCCTCCCCCTCCCAAAACCCCTTTTTGGGATCAAAATATCAAAACGTTATTTACCAACTTAAGTTAGAAGAAATCTGATCCAAATATGAAATTTCATAAAAATCTCTTCAGCCGTTTCTATGTGAATCGTGAGCAACTTTTCGTGGAAGCCATGAAAACATACAAACAGACAGGAATTTTGTTGAGGGTGTTTACGTTCATAACTTTGATGAATTGTACAGACAAAACCTTATTAAAAGATATTTCCCCAAGCTATTTTGAATAGGCTTGACCGAGGGGTGAACCGCGACCTAATATGCTGTACACCTACTTCCACTTGTGCTTCCAAATATTTCCAAGTACTTCCAAATATTTCCAAGTATTCCAAGTAATTCCAAATATTTCCAAGTACTTCCAAATATTTCCAAGCACATCCAAAGAGGTGTACACCTGCTTCCAATCGCGGATCACCCCTCGGGCTTGACGTTATCCCTATGCCGAGAGGCTTGTGTCTCAACCTCACTATAAAACAGACCAAAAGATTTATAAGTGAGAAACTTCTAATTCTTTAGAAGTAAATAAAATGGAGGCAGGGGGTAATTTTAATGAAAGTGGGGGAGGGGGGTAGCTTTCCATGAAACTGAGGGGGTGTCATTAAGCTAGGGGTTGCTGGGCACCCCTATATAATAGATATGTTTAAAAAAGATTTGCTTTAAAATAACGTGGTGGGGGTTCAGGTCCGTAGCCATTTGGCTAGCAAGAGGGCCGTCGAAGGAGGGCCTCGCAGCTAGTATATATATAAATAAGGTGACTAACTTTTTACTTTAGCATACAGGGAAATTCACTAAATTACTCTACTACTCTAGAGTTTCGGAATAAATTAATCTTTTCAGATATTCAAATCTAATATGGCTATATAATATGAAGCCGTTGGATGTTTTAAATTATTTGTGAGAAAATAACTAAATTACTTTGTATCTGAATACTTTGTTGTAGCTCTGAGAATTTTATTAACCCTCCTGTTTCTGTAGATACAAAAGTATTCCGATACAAAGTAATTAAGTTATTTTGGCACAAATAATTTTAAAAAATCCAAAGGATTCATCGAATATGGTAGCATTCGGGATACATCACACAATTCTTCTTGAAGATCATTTGCATTTATATCAGATTCATTTTCGACCGAAAGTAGTGACTGGAGACTGGTACATAATTTTCTAGCGTTTTGTCATCTAAATCCTAGTTTTAAAATGTCATTTAAGAACTGAAAATTTTTGCTATGGGTTTCCAGAAACGTGAATCGTTTATTCAGAGAATTAAGGCTAATGTCCAGAATATAATTGAAGAAGTTTATTTTAAATTTATTCTTCTTGGTTGAGTGTTCATCGACAGCTTCTTCATAGTCAATTTTTCCTTCTGGCTCTAACTTCGGTTTCGGCAGAAATACTGTACGGCATTCAAGATTCTCTGCAATCTATTAGCAACAATTTTCATCTGATCATTGTCTATAACTTTTCACTTTTTAAATATGGTTTCTGTTAACATCCTTACACAATCTGACAAATTTATAGATCTGTATCAGATTGCAATAGTTAGTGAATTTATTTCATATAAAATATCATGCCTGAAGAATTACAGTGCAAATAAACTTGTAATTTTTTTAATATTTTTTGCTAGCCCTCTTGCTTTTAACTTTTGTTTTTGTATCTCTGTTGAAGTCTTGTTACTTTACCATACAGGGTATGGTCAAGTATTGTAATCGTGCATGAAAAAAGTGGTTTTTTTCCTTCTTTTGTTTCGAAATATCTCAAAAAACGGCTGAAACTATTTTGATTAAAAAAATAGAGCGAAACCATGGCATTTCGCTCTACATAAAAGCTCTAATAAGTGAACATCGAAAAAATTATATTTTTCTAGATAATAAATGTTCTGTCAAAATGTCTGTTAGTCTGTTAGTTAGTTAGTTAGCCGCGCGTTACCAAATTTTTGTCGACGAGCTAGTTCAAAAACTAGTGTGAATATCGAAACCTAATTTCACACGTAGTTTTGGTCCATTGAGATTAAGAGCTGATTAGATTTTGGTGCATATCGACCCAAATTTAAGGGCGGTGGAGGGGGGTTAAAAATTAAAAATCTAGGCCGTTTGTGCAAACCCAACCAAATTTTGTATACATAATCAATGGAACTCCCAGAAGTCTAAAAATGCAAAAACTAACCGCCCGGAATGGAGGGGGTGGGAGGGTCAAAAAATTAAAACTTTTGGCCATTTGACCAAATCCTCAACCAAATCTTGTATACACTAATCAGTGGGCCCCCAGGAGTCTAAAAATGCAAAAACTAACCTCTCCCTACATGATTATAAATAATTTTATTAAATATTAAATATACCAGGTTGTATGGTAAAGTCAAGTGGATGGCCACATCAGAACACGTCAGTTTATGTTATTTGGAATAATGCATCATAGATTTCGCAAAGTTGAAATCGTAAACGTTTTAACGCATCTCCTCTGCTTGACCACCTGGAAGTATGCAATGGTTTTAGAGTTAATTGTAAAATATATTTTTTAGCCCTTCCCAAATTTTTGTAGAACCAGAAAAAGGCGTAAATTTCTTGTACAATAGAAAAAAAAAGTTGTTTCTGTAGAAGAAGACGGTGCATTATTCACAACTAGGTTTAAAGAATGACATGCTCAGGTCACATAAAACATCCTTGGATATTTTTCAAGTACTTATTCTATTTTGTACACTCTTTCTTACTCCTTTCGTATAACTCCGTTATCATAGCCTTGTCTTCTAAAACACTTAAACTCAAAACTTAACTATTTCAAATGTGTCAGAATAAATTTTATTAAACCCTTTCCGGTTGAATCACTAGCTTCAAAAAACCAATAAAGAATTCTTCAATTTCATAATTATTTTGAATGAAGTTAAAAGCATCAACTCTTATTGTTAAGATATGTTTTACGTCTGGGATGAAATCGACGATTATCGAAGAATATTCAGCGATTTTTGTTCGTTCGACAGTGTGTTGGATCGCTTTTCACGCTTCTTGTCGCTCAGCTCAAAATTGCCGTTTTTGTACCGATGAAACCAATCTCTGCACGTTGTTTCCGATAAAGCACTGTCGTCATAGACCTCCACAAGCATTCAGCAACAGATGTTTTCAAATTAAATCAGAAAAGCAGAGCTTCCCGCATATGCTTTTTTTCTGACAAGAAACTAGACATGATTACCAAAGGAAAAATGTATGTTGCTATATGAAATTGCTGGTGATTTGCACTAATTAATGTTCACAAATGTCAAACACAAAAAGAGGTTATAACCTGTCGGAAAGTAGCTTAAAACGCTCACTAACGCATACTATGAGCGATGTACCGTTTTAAACTTATACACCTGGTATATTACTAAATTGAAAAATAAAAATATGAACTTGAATTTGATGGTTGTTTGAATAGGCAATTCGTTTAAAATGAAATAATACTAGTTTAAAACTAAATAAAATTTCTTTATTATAAAAATAACAATTTAATCAAGTTATAATCTCATTAAACGTTTTAAATAAATAAAAAGTTATTTAAGAACTAGATTGATAAATAAACGTTCATATCACATTTTATATTATATATTTACATATTTATAATTAAGGAGAACTTTCAGGACTTAATGGAGGACTCTCTGGAGGTGAGCTGGGAATAAGTTTTCGTTTAGGTGGTCGAAAATCGCTTTTTCTCGAGAGACCACATCTTCGTTTTTTTAATTTACTTGACCCAATTGGAGCGAGACTAGGAGCTTCGCCGTACATTTCTAATTTAAATATTCTTCGTTGAATAGTGCTATTAAGTTGTTCATTAGTTGGAGATTCTATAGGAAGTTTCGGTCGACTTTTTTCCTTTAATAGAGACATTATCTTAGATTGACATTCGCTTGCAAATTCATCTAAATTCTGAAAATTTGATTAAAAAATTGAATCGTTTTAGTCATCTTTTTTATATTGATAGATGTTCATTTAAAATGTTATGAATTACTTTTGGGATAGCTTTACGAAATCTCTCTTGGGCCTCTGCTAAATGAATTGCTCTAGGATGCAAGGAAAAAGTGGATAATTCAGTCACATAGATACAAGGAATCCATTTAACAGACGTTCCTGATCTCCATTGTAAATTACTGGCTGTTATCAATGTTTTAGGTTTTATCAATTGTTCACAAGTAAATGCCTGAAAAAAGAAAAATTAAGACATAACATATTCAAATATGGGATCTTTAAAATGTCGTGTACATTTTAATTTTGATTATTTGTATTTCAAATATTTGAAGTCAAAGTATTTTGTAATTGTGCACACTACACTGGATGCAATGATTCAGAAGCGAGCAATTAAACAAATAGGAGACCCGGCTCTAACCAACTCACTCGACTCCCTGGCTCACCGAAGAACCGTTTCTGCCCTTACCCTGTACTACAGATACTATCACGGTGTCTGTTCAGTCGAGCTGAAATCAATTATCCCCCCTTATGCCCTCTTTACGAGAAACACGCGGTTTTCTAACGCTCAGCACCCCTGCAAGGTCAAATTGGATAAAAGTCGAACATACGCTTTCGCCAACTCTTTTATCCCTATGACCTCCAGAGACTGGAACTCGCTCCTGCCACCATCTTTCCCGCGACTTATAACCTTCAGCTATTTAAGACCCGTATCCACAGATACCTTCGACCCCCGCCCAACCCATAAAAAGTCTTTCTTCTTCTTTTCACGATGGAGGGGCCATTAGGGGTTGCACCTTTTTCGTGTAACTCCTTCTCTCATCATTATCATAAAAATAAAAAAAAAAAAAAAAATTGGTAATTCAGACATTAGTGCATAAAGAATTCAAAGACAAAATTGATACAGGTATCGAAATCCAAGGTCAAAAGATAGCTATGTCAAGATTTGCCGATGACATTTCCCTTCTAGGAAGCAACAAAAAAGAATTAGAGGACGCTCTGAATGGAATTAACCAAATCCTAATAGAAGAAATCAAAATGAAAATAAACAAGAATAAAACCAAGGTCCTAGTATGTACAAAAAAGAACAAACGAGACAGGAATGCATCAAAATTAACCAAGAAAACCTAGAAGGAGTTAAGGAATTCCGGCTACCTAGGAAGTAAAATAACATGGGATGGGAGGAGCGAAAACGAAATTAAATCAAGAATTGCCCAAGCAAAAATGGGGTTTAATTCAAAACAAAAACTACTATGCTCCTCCTCAATCAGCTTAGAAAACAGGAAGTTGCTATTGAAGACATATGTATGGAGCATAGCCATGTACGGGTGTGAAACCTGGACAATTGGAAAAGCGGGAGAGAAAGAGATTGGAGGCTTTCGAAATGTGGTGCTACAGAAGAATGATGAATATCAAATGGATGGATAAAATTACAAATGAAGAAGTTCTTGGAAGAATCGGAGAAAGAAGAACCTTGTGGAAGAGTCTGAAGAAGAGAAGAGGTCAGATGATGGGGTACACACTGAGACATGGGGGACTGCTTAGGGATATCTTGGAGAGGGAGGTGGGGAAGAAAAGGGGAAGGCCCAGATCAGAATATTTCAACCAAATAATTGGGGATATGGGATGCGAGACATTTAGAGAGGTCAAACAGCTGGCGGGGGACAGAGCCGAGAGGAGACGGGTGGTTGCGTCAAACCAGTCTTAGGACTGTATACTCAATGATGATAGTGCAAGTATTTTGTATTTCAAATAAATTTGAATTTACATTGAAAATGATTAAAATATTGGAGAAATTTTTGGAGACGGACTGATAAGTGAAATTGAGTGGATATTGATGAGGCAGTCCAAAAAAAAATTATAATTCTGGACTTTTTGGACTGCCTCATCAATATCCACTCAATTAAAATATATTTTATAATAAATATTTATGAATTCATAAATGTTTACCTTAAGACCTCCCCAAAAGCAAATTCCAATTATAATTGATTCTTCGTTTGACAAATATACAGTTTCAAAACTTCCTGGTCCTTCTTCCAAATGAACAACTAAACCAACAACATCTAGTTCTCCATAATATGGTTTGTAATCAGATTCATAGAGATTTCTAAAAGATAAAGCTTGTCGAGGAGATACAAGATGCTGCTTTGACAATTTTAATGGTTGATATCGAGTTGATCGTGTTGATGATAATTGAATTTCATTATCTCTGAAAAAAGAAATATTTTTATAATCACGAGACAAATAAAACTATCATAATAAATGTGAGAGGCGTGGTATCAAAGACAGCAATCTCCCATTTATTGAATTAGAGATATTGTCGATAAATCTTTAAGTTATAATATAAATTCGAAAAATCTGTAGATACCTATGTACCTATTTGTTAAAAGTTAACACTTAGTGTAAATGGATATGATGGATTTTCCCTTTTTTACTTTACCAAACAGGGTATGGTCAAGTATTGTAATCGTGTATGAAAAAAGTGGTTTTTTCCTTCTTTTTTTGAAATATCTAAAAAACGGCTGAATTATTTTGATTAAAAAAATTGAGCGAAACCATGGCAATTCGCTCTACAAAAAAGCCCTAATAAGTGAACATCGAAAAAATTATATTTTTCGAGATAATAATTGTTTTGTAAACATGTCTGTTAGTTAGTTTGTCGGTCAAAAAATGAAAATCTTGGCCATTTACCAAACTCAACCAAATTTTGTATACATAATCAGTGGGACCCCAGAAGTCAAAAAATGCAAAAACTAACCGCCCAAAATGGGGGGGGGGGGGGTAGGGTCAAAAAATGAAAATATAGGCCCTTGTACCAAACTCAACCAAATTTTGTATACATAATCACATGATTATAAATAATTTTAATAAATATTAAATATAAGTGAGGGGCCAGGTTGTATGGTAAAGTCAAACGGATGACCACATCAGAACACGTCAGCTTATTTGTAATGACACACCCTTAGGATTCACGGTTGTGTTTCTCTATACATATTTTCGTGCATGTTTTACTGAAGAATATTGTCAGTTTTGATACAAATTACAGACTTATTAAGATTAAAAGAGCGAATTTTGGTGGACATGCATAACTTATTTTGGCCATTTATGAAGATTTATAGCCTTTGAACCAGAATCCTCAATTGATTAACTATGTAATTTTATCCAGATTATCTCTGTTTCTAGAACATGAGAGGTTATAAATATCAAAAGAATCTCCTTCCTTTAAAAATAAAATCATTTCGTCTGTTGGTCTCCAAATACTTAACAACATGCCTCTGGTGGACAGTGGGTCATAAAGGTCCATTATCCGTACCTTAAGAAATGTGATACAAATTTAAATAATAAATTGAAATAATTTTAGTAATAAAATTATATTATTAAATATAAAAATATATTTATTTGAAGATTCGTAGGGATGTGGACGAAATACCTAGCTTTAAAGTAGTTGTTCCGCCAAATGGGTTTTCTTAGGATTTTTTGAAATTTAGACAGATTATTATTTAAATACATCTGCATCGATTGGTGGCAAAACGAAATTTATGAACAATATAGTTCCGGAGATATTAAATTTCAAAAATAGAGTTTTTCAGACTCTTATACATTGCACTATACGGGATATCGGAAAATTTACATACATATTTAATTATAATTAAGAAACCCTTCTTACCATTTTTATAAAAAACTAAAGCAACATTAAACAATAACCAATACATATTTTAAGACAATTTTGATTCATAGTTACAACACAGTTTCTGAGATAATAATGAATAAATAATTAAAAATGTATAAAAAAAATTTACACTAAAAACAATTTGGCAACAGCGCATTTATTTAACCAGCGAAAGGTGTATAAAGCGCGCATGCGCTAGATTTTTTCAAAATTATAATTTTCATAAGGTGTAACGTAGGAGTTGATTACATTTGTTAAAAAATAACAAAACGATTTTTATAGAAATTTTTTAACTTTTAAAATGTATTTTATCTGTCATTTTAATATAAAAATATTCAATCTCTTACAATGGTGCCAGATTTGTCAAACGAGCACGGGATTGGCTAGTAGTGGTATATAAACAGCAAAAAAGTTTTGGGCTTATGAATTATGAATCCTTATTGTCTGTTCTATATACTCTAGCATTAACTTTTTGCTAGTATTGTCGCGAAACAACTACCTTAAAAAAATTAATGAGTGTTGAAAGTTTCGTCAATTTATTACTTACTTCATCAGCAGCTTAGATTTTATTGTTTTTAATGTTATGAATGAATTCAATTAAATAAATTAAAATTCCTTAACCATAACTAGACAATTAATAATTATTTAATATAATCTTTTTCAGCTTCAAATACTTTTCAATGAAAACGTGATATTAAAAACAATAAAATCTAAATTAGTGATGAAGACGGAATAAATCGACAAAACACTTGATTAATTTAATAAAAAATTATTTTACCCACTTCACTATGAATTTTCAATTAAATTTGTAAATCTTGGACAAGAATCATCCTATTTAAAAATATATATTACTTTGAATAAAGTAGATATGTTTCTTTTAACATGACATTTATTTTTCTCTAAATATTCTTTTACTTTTAACTCAATATTTTCAAAAAGCTTGACTTGTTTTTCCTCACGGTAGCTTTCGAGCGCTCTCATTTGTTGGCTACTCAACATTTTCTAAAAAAAAATATTCAAATTAATAAATAGTTTATTAATTTTATTAATTTGTAAATTTTAAAGTTACCTGGTAAGAAGATGGGTCGGAAGATGATTCAATTGCATAACAAAGGTCTTCTCCTGCACTTAGTATAGCCACCTTGTCAGGATTTAATTTTTGAGCTTTTTTCGGTGGTTCATTCTCTGAAGTTTCTAATTCAGCTCTGGCCTTAGCATAGGCATCTTCCAGACTAGATTGTCGTTTACGTTCGAAATTAGCAGCCTCTTGTTTTTCCGCACGTTCCGATCTCGTTACTAAAATGTGCATGTAAAGTAAAAATACTTTAATAAAAAAAGTTCAAATTGCTGATAGTTAATTGTAGATTGTCAACTATTGAATTTGAGGTGTTAGGGATGATTTTTATTATTTATTGTTGATTTCACCATGCCATAAATGCTATTTACGGGCTATTGGGTTTACCTTCAAGTATAAATATTAACTTTAGAAATGTTTAATTTTAAAAGTAAATTAATTTTCTATAAAACTATAAAAATATATTTTCTCTTAAGTTTAAAGTTTTGCCAATAGATTTTGATAAATTTTATTTCTTTTGTTCTCTATATATATACATAGTATATATAGAAAGAAATGTTAAATGTTCCCAATGGAACATTATCACTTAGGAAAAGACGGGAAAGGAAAGGAAAAGTAACATTTTGGTTAGAAGAGGAATCAAATTGAATTGTTGCCTAGAGTAGCAGAGTTGTTGATTTTTAAAAGAAAATTAAGTATTAGTATTTGTTTGAAGTTAATTGAACTTAATAGCCGGATACTGACTGAGCGAGCAGCCTCGCGAGGCTGCCTCGGGCGTTTGCTGCAGAACCGTCCTGAGTGAACGCAGGAAACGACCCGAGGCGCCTTTGAGCATTCACAAACCGACAACCGATGGATCGGGCTGAGGCAGCCTCAGACAAGGCAACGGGCACTTTTGCCTTGGGCGTGGCGCGTACTCGACCAGGCATTTTCCTCAAGGGGCTGGCCTCGCGAGGAAAATTCTCAGTCAGTATCTGGCTAATGACAAATGAATTTCCATTCAATCGGAGTACTTTGTGACTACGAAAAAGAACAGATAAAATATTTTTTAAAAATGACCGGATATGAAGGCCAAACCTTCGAAACTATAGTTTCTAATAAATAAAATGATTAATAATAGTACTTGAATGGCAAACATATGTAAGAGAGATTTTTTTCATTTGCTCCATTTGTGGTTTTATTGCATTTCTTTATATTTAAACATTCTACTGGAGGGGTCACGGTCATGGGTGTGGGCGGTTATCGTCTCGAAGTAAATGGGTTGAATAATGGAAAATTTGTCAATGTACTTAATTGGTACTTGAATGGCAAACATGTGTAAGAGCACAATTGGTAATATCAATCAACACATTTATTTGCTTATATATTGTAATGTAGATCTGTTACTCAATTGTTGAAATGTTTGAGATAATTGCTGTGTCATTTAGTTTTTTAGACTGAAGATGGTGATGAATTAAAGCAAAAACATGTATCATGATTTGTAATCATTAAAAGAAATTAATTAATCATCAGGAGTTTACAGATTACAAACTGACATGAAACTATACTACCTTTACTTTATTAATTAATATCATGTTTCACCTAAAACCTACACCACTTTCCCTAAGTAAAACATTAAAAGACATTTTCAACTAGCATTGGAAAAAGTTTTTATTTTACATCAAGGGATCTACAACTACTCTATAGGCAAAAAATAACTCATAAAGTCGGATAATTTCCATATAAATAAAATTATATAAAGAGAGTCATTCACTTTCCCACATAGTACTATACAAATTCGCTTTTGAGATTGCGCCATATAAGTAATGAGCATACCAAGACCAATGCACACATTTTAGAGGTTTTTTATAATACATAACAACTCTGTCTGCACTCAATATATTGAATTTGCAAATATTCTCATTAGAACTGAAGATGGCATTATATAATTAATGCCGAAACTGTTTTCTACAATTGGGAGTTTTTATTCGACAGAGACTTCCTTTACTGGCTGAATTCTTACTGGCTGAATTCCTCTCTTTCCTAATTAATACTATACAAAATCTATAGAAATAAATGAAGGATAGCGTCTATTTCTATGATTGATTCATTTTTTAGCGCACTATAGCTAACCGAGATTTCCTGATTTGAGCTGTAGTAATTTAGTTTCTGTGGGGACTTGGAGCTCCATTCCTTCCTTTATTTATTAAAAATCGCTCAAAACAAACTTATTAAAGTGTATAATTTGAATCTGTTTTAAATTATGAGATGAGAGTTGATTAGTCGTGTAGCAAAAACATAAATATATAGGGTTTACTACATGACTTCCCCCTACTATCACAAATGAGAAAATAGAAATACACTCTTATTAGGATGAGCAAATGTATACCTAAAGAAACATTTCTAAAAAAATTTCAAGCAAAAAATAAAATACAATATAACTAATTAAAAAATGTTTAATTACCAGATCTACCATCAGGAAATTTTTCTACAAAGAGTAAAGGATAAACTCTTAGAATCACGATTCGAACGCGTCCAATAATTCCGCCTTGAGGTATTAATGATGAAAGTGAAATTAGAAACGGGCCTGGATTTTGGCAAAAGCCAAGCTTTGAGTCCCATCGAGCACGTCGAGTACTATTTGTTGATAATCGAAGTCTTGCTTGATTAGCTTCTGTTTCTAATGGCATACAACCTTGTTGGGCTCCTGATAATTCTGCGCCATGAAACAATAATTTTGTGCCAACGATAATTTTCTCACGAGATATTAATGAATTCATTGCAGAATCAATTGTCGCCCAAACGCTATACCAGCCATCAGTGAGTTCCAATTCGTACAATCCTGAGTTTTGAAATTGTAAAGAAGTATTTTGTAAAGAAGTATTTGATGATTGATTAAACTCCAACTGAAAAGGTAAATAAAAAAATTGATTAAAATTTAATTTATAATTATGAAAATTGAGTTTATTTAAATTTTGGAAATAATCGATCAAAGTAAAGAATTTGTTTAACAAGGAACTATTTTCATTTTGTTTTTAAGGTTTACATGTTAAAAAAATAACAGGGATTTTTGAAAGAATAATAATTTTATATTACAAGATAATCTAAACAGCCACAAAAATATTGTGTTTTTATATCAATTGTATTATTCTGACGTAAAAGTTAAATTAATGTTTATTTAATAAATCTAATGAGAAACTTTAAATATATAAAATAATATTAATAAATTTAAATTGAAAGTAATGGAAGGCAGCCCAGAGGTAGTGAGGAAAGAAAAAATTAACACATATAAAATAAGGTGTAATTTATTGGAATCCTTCCTCCTTTCCTTTCAAATCGACGTTTCGGAGGATTTTTCCCTCCTTCTTCAGGGTTTCAAGCGGTCAATGAACGAAACAAATAAAATGTTTCCTTCTTCTCTCCACAGTAGTGTTCAAAAACTTTCTTCATTTGTAACAAAAGGCCATAGAAAGAAAGGAAGTGAAAGGAGGAAGGATTCCAATAAATTACACCTTATTTTATATGTGTTAATTTTTTCTTTCCTCACTACCTCTGGGCTGCCTTCCATTACTTTTCAATTAAAATTTCTACCAGTCCGTCTCTCTCCAGAGAAAATTTCGTTGCAAATAAATTTAAAAATATGAAAAAGCCACAATAGAAAGAAGAAACGATGTTGTTGAATTAATTACTTTACCATACAGGGTATGGTCAAGTATTGTAATCGTGAATGAAAAAAGTGTCTTTTTCCTTCTTTTTTTCGAAATATCTCAAAAACGGCTGAAACTATTTTGATTAAAAAAATTGAGCGAAACCATGGCATTTGGGTCTACAAAAAAGCTCTAATAAGTGAACATCGAAAAAATTATATTTTTCGAGATAATAATTGTTTTGTCAAAATGTCTGTTAGTTAGTCTGTTAGTCTGTGCGTTACTAAATTTTTGTGGACGAGCTAGCTCAAAAACTAGTGTGAATATCGAAACCAAATTTCACACGTAGTTTTGGTCCATTGAGAATAAGAGCTGATTAGATTTTGGTGGATATCGACACAAAATTAAGGGGGTGGGGGTTAAAATTAAAAATCTAGGCCGTTTGACCAAACTCAACCAAATTTTGTATACATAATCAGTAGGACACCAGAAGTATAAAAATGCAAAAACTAACCCCCTCCCTACATGATTATAAATAATTTTAGGGGCCAGGTTGTATGGTAAAGTCAAGTGGATGGCCACATCAGAACACGTCAGGTTATTTTTGTTTTGATTTTTACCTGGAATTCAAATACCTAAGAATCCATATTTGAAATTTAATAAGCCAAGCAAGTGCAGTCGCACACCCTAATATAATTTCTTAATCTTAACCTTTGATAAATAGAAATCCTTCTTTGTATTTTAACCCTTTCTCCCACTACTTTTCCCCTACCCCTTTATTGTTAAGTTAAAAATTTACCCCTAAACAATTTTTTTTGGTAAATTTGATAGGTTTAGTAGTGTCACTTCAATGATTAATGAATTAGGATGGTCTAGTTTATTGGAGAGAAGGGAATGGGCTAAATTGAAAGTGATTTTCAAAGCCTATAAGGGTTTTAGGAGTTGGGAGGAAATAACGAATAGATTTCAGGAACCAAGTTATTTAGGTAGAGCTGATCATAGAAAAAAGATTCGTAAGCCAAGATTCTTGAAAAATATCGGTTTACATTCATTTGTAGGATCTGGCATTGATTTGTGGAACAGTCTGTCTGTTACTACTTGGGATTATAGTCCTCTGCCCCTATGATTAAATCAATTATAAATTTTGTCAAGTCCTAATGTCCTAGAGTTGTGCAAAATTTTATTTAGTTCTCACAAGCAGAGATTAGGTGAGGTAGAGAGAGGTCATACCATCCTTGTTAAGGTTTTGACCAGGTTTCCTTAACAGCTTATGGCAAATGCCGGGATGGCTAATGCGTCGCTTGCTCCTGGTATCGGGTTTTTGCGCGGAATTTTTAAATTACTTTTTGTCTTTTGATGGAAATCTATGGTCATGTTATTTGTTAATGAGCATACATTTCTATTTTTTTTTCTTTTTTTTTTTTTACTTGTTTATTATTTGTTAAATTGTTGTAATTAATTTGTATTGATGTTTATTAATGTATTGTAGCTAGATTGTATTGATGTTTGGAGGACCTAGCCACCGAGGACTTGTGCCTCTAAGCAGGTCGAGAAATAAAGATTTATTTATTATTTTTTTATTTATTTATTTTTATTTTTGTATTCAGTTTTCTATGTGAATTCCTGAGATGGGCTTGTACCCCGAAATATATATAGTCTTGCTAATAGGCATTTTGTCTTTTATTTGTGAATAGGACTAGTAATTTATATTTTAAAATTTTTATTTTTATTTATTAAAATGTTTCACCTAGAACAGGGATGGCAAATAGGATTTGATCGCTGTGCCAAATTTGGATAAAAATTCGTTACAATTTTCTTCCCGAGCCAGTATCTATGGCCAATATTTATTATATATAAATAAACTATTGCATAAAATAAGTTAATGTAATTATACTTAATGAATATAAAGAAATAGTAAAAAATAAAAATTAATGTAAAGAAATGAGTATCTATTTGAGAAAGAAAGATGGAATATTTTCTCAAAATCAACTTGCGATATATAATCAATTATTAATGAAATGAAATATATCTATTAAAATCTTTGATTCGACCTAAATACATTTCATAAAAATTAATTTATAATTAATTTATTAATTTTATTTTTTATTAAAATTTTTTTAATTCATTTTAGTTGCAAGGTTTTTCATATCAGGCTGGTATGTTGTCGATTGCAAGGTAATAAATCCATACTGCCGATCTTCCTCTGTTAATCTGTTTCTATTTTTTGAATGTAATTGATTTAATTCAGAAAAAAGACTCCGAAGTGGAGGAGAAAATAGTTAACAATGAGATTACTGAAAGATATTAATTTCCCGATGGTAATAGATTCAAATTTACAAGAAATCATAAGTTGGTGTCATCTATTAAATCCGATGGAATGGAATATTTTTAATTATATGTCAGAGGGGTTGTTTTTTCATCTCCATTCGAATTTTGAATCTCTTCAAAATTCGAAACACTCAACGACCTTTATTTAAATTATATGGCATAGCTATATGTTTAAATTTAGAATCACTAAGTATATAGCGAAATTTTACAAATTAAGATAACAATCTTTGAGTAAAATATTTTACGCGTGTACATATATCAGAGAGGTTCGCATCCTGCGGGTGAGCCAGGTGGCCCGGATTGCTGTTACTGGCACTCGGGTTCGATTCCCGAGGGGTGAAAAACAACCCCTCTGACATATAATTAAAAATATTTCATTCCATCGGATTTAATAGATGACACCAACTAATGATTTCTTGTAAATGAGATTACTAATTTCTTAACAGAACCAAAGGCATCTGGCATACTATTCCACGCTTCTAGAATTGAGTTTTCAATGCGCCATTCTGATTCTCCATCATGTGATAATCGATAACATTCCATTTTGGATATGTTTCCGGATATTTACTGATTTTTCTACCCAAATGGGATTAGATTGAAGTCGATAATTTCCATTTCTAAATTTTCTAGTTCCATCCAATTAAGGTAGTTGTTTCGCGACAATACTAGCAAAATGTTAATGCTAGAGTATATAGAACAGACAATAAGGACTCATATTTCATAAGCCCACAACTTTTTGCTGTTTATGTACCGATTCTAGCCAATCCCGTGCTCGTTTGACAAATCTGGCACCATTGTAAGAGATTGAATATTTTTATATTAAAATGACATATAAAATACATTTTAAAAGTTAAAAATTTCTATGAAAATTGCCAAATTGTTTTTAGTGTAAATTTTTCATTATTTATTCATTATTATCTCAGAAACTGTGTTGTAACTATGAATCAAAATTGTCTTAAAATATGTATTGGTTATTGTTTAATGTTGGTTTAGTTTTTTATAAAAATGGTAAGAAGGGTTTCTTAATTATAATTAAATATGTATGTAAATTTTCCGATATCCCGTATAGTGCAATGTATAAGAATCTGAAAAACTCTATCTTTGGAATTTAATATCTCCGGAACTATATTGTTCATAAATTTCGTTTTGCCACCAATCGATGCAGAAGTATTTAAATAATAATCTGTATAAATTTCAAAAAAATCCTAAGAAAACCCATTTGACAACAACTACCTTAAGAAGATTATTATCAAAATCCTGTATATCAAATAAGTAAAGATAATTCACAATCTTGAATAGTTTCTCAATTCTTTTAAATCTTTATGAGAACTGATGTTTAATAGAATCAAGAAGTTTTGAAAATGCATCTGTAAAATTGTTTTTCCAAAAATTTATGTTTCATCCACAAATATTTTAATTTTTGGAAAATATTTAATTTTTTTTTATTTGTCGGGTGCCGTACAAAATCTCTTGCGTGCCAAGTTTGGAACGCGTGCCATGTATTTGCCATCCCTGACCAAGAACCTATTCCATTCTCCCTTAACAAAATTAATAAAGACTATCAGTGGGACAATTGTAGAAATATTCAAACCTCTTATAAGTCTCATTAAAAGAAAAAGGTTGATATTCTTTCAGAATAAATTAAATATTAAATCTATACAGTTATATAAATTTTCTTGAACAAACTACTGAGAATAGCAGCCAATTTAAATTTAGCTATGGAATATGAATCAAATATGAATTCCTTTACCAAACAAGAATTAATTTATGTCTTAACGCCTAAAAGATCTCTTACGATGTTAAAACAATTTAAAGTAATATTTCTATACCTATATAAAGATAATAATAAAAATTATCAATAACAACTCGTATTTTGTAGATGACCACCTCTCTTAATTTTCTATAGAAATCTTAACTCTTCTATTATCTGCATTTGTCTTTTATCTTCTTTTGTATTTAGTCTATATTCCTCTTCATGTATAATGTTTTTAATTTTTTGGTAATTAAAATTTTTTTTAAATATTGAAACATGAATAAATTCCTGTTTGATAAAGGAATAAATTTTTGGTATCATATTCCTTTGCTAAATTTATATTGGCTTCTATACAAGGTAGGTAGTATGTTTAAGAAAATATATATTATATATCTTTGCAGTTGGGCAAAAGGGGTTAAGTCAGGTGATGCTATGTTTTCAGTACAAAGTAAATAAGGAAAGGTTTAGTTTCGGAAAGTCAACATTTATTAATAAATTAACTATTTTCCTTGAAAATATGCAGGTTTTTATTTATCATGTTATTTTTGAGATAGTAAAAAATGATTTATTAAAAAATTCAAGATGACATAATTTTATTCTACCAAAAAAATGAATGATAACTCCTTTGTATTTAGTGAAATAACAAGTGAAGTAAATTTTTCTGGTTTAAACTGTTTGTTCATAAAGAGAAACAAAGAGGTTGTTCTCTGCTTGATGCAAATAAACATACACACATATATATCGAAATTATATATCTGTATATATATATCCATGAAAAATAATATTTATAATTAAAAAAGACTGATGATGAAGACCAAGTCTTCGAAACTATATTCTCAAACAAATAAATAATATATATTTATATATATATAGATATATAATTTCGATATATATATGTGTGTGTGTGTTTATTTGCATCAAGCAGAGGACAACCTCTTTGTTTCTCTTTGTGAATCAATAACTCTGCTACTCTCGGCAAAATAAAAACTTTTCAATTAAACTGTTTGTACTATTTGAAAGAGCGGATTTTTCTGATACAAAAGGCATCAAGACCTCAAAATGAAAAAAAACTTGACTTAACCCCTTGCCCAAACTGCAGCCAAGACACGAAAATCTCAATTTTCAAATAACATTTTATTATATACAATCATATTTACTTTTTTTATTGAAGCAACACACAGGATCATTCTTTTGTTTGCAGAATCATCTCGTTCTAAAATTTTTCTTAAAGCAGGTCGCTCAGCTTTATCGATCTCTCTATCGTATCGATATTTAAGTTGAAGCAGAATATGATTAGGAGTGAGAGCTCGAGTTCCGAAATGATAAGGGAATGATCGTTCCATTGCGGAGAGTTTCCAGACTAACCATCGATAATGATTTTTTATCCAATCATCAGGGACTAGTGATGGAGAAATTCCTGGCGAGGATAAAAAGGCAAGAGAAATCTCCTCTAATCCAGCTGTTCCATCTAAGGCTGGTACTAATTTTGATCCATCTCCAACTTCAATTCCATCCATATTATATGTGCAGGTAGATTCACTATAGTAATCATTCAACTTAAAGCGGAAATCAATGGCATTTTCCGAAGTTACTTTTATTACATTCTTTCTTACGCCTAATTCAATAAGTTTTTCATAAGAATGTTTTGCAGGTTGTTCACCCAATGTAATTTCTTTCCATGATTTATGATTTTCAAATTGATTTATTTTTCTCAAATACCAACTGCCTGGTAGTGGTTTAATCGATGATGCTTTTCGACGAGAAAGAGCGATTTCACGACATTGTAATTTCCTGGCTTGTTCCCGGCCCTCTTTTACTTCATCCATTGTTGGTAATTTTGTAGATTTCATTTGATTATCTTCCACATTTTCTTTGTGGAAAATATTCTTAAATTCATAGGTTTTAATTTCTATAGAGTTATTAGAAGGAGGTAATATTTCCCCAGTTTCATTAGTTTTATATGGAACCTGTAATTAAAATGTTTTTAAATTTAATTATTAGTTATTTTTAATATAATATTAATATAATTCATTATATAATTGATATGTGCAAATAGCTCATGAAATGATAGCAGTAAAAATAAATTTTAAAATATATGAATTTCAAGTAGATTTATATTTTATTATGAAAAGAAAAATTTATTTAGTGATTGTATAGATAATATAAAATTTCTAACATAGTTTTTAAGGAATTTGGTGTTGGTACTTGGTGAAACATTTTTTAAATTATTGGATAAAAAATACTTAGTAGGTTTTACATTAAGATATTAAAATAAATTCGTTTTATTTTAATATCTTAATGTGAAACCTACCAAGTATTTTTTTATCCAATAACTTACCTAAAAACCTTAAATTTAAACCAAATATATAAATTATTGGACAAAATGTTTCACCAAGTACCAACACCAAATTCCTTAAAAACTATCAAATATATAAAACTTACTTTAAAATTAGATGTTGAACATCCTGCAGGCAAATTATTCCCTTTGGTTGAGTTACTTAGCATTGCTTTAATTTTAGCTAAACGCTCTTTATTTTTACCCATGCGATCAAAACTATTTAAAATAGGACTTGTAGAACCATTAGAGGTAGGAGAATTAGATTTTGATACATAGGGGGTGCTACACCTGAATGTCGATCAAGAATCATTTCAGGTTCTGAAATTACAGGAACAGTCCATTTCATTGTGGATTCTTTAAATTCATCTTGCATAAAAGCTGCGGTTATTTCACTAACTTCATTATCTAAAGAATTAGCAATTCCGAAGGATTTGTTTTGTTTCATTTGAGAAGTTAGAGGTGTTTGTTCATTATCTGCGAAAATCACAATTATTGTAATTAATAAAGTGAATAAAATTTTTAAATTAGGAACTCTCAGGCTAGAGTAATAAATAATCAAGTTAAATATGATAACTATTAAAGAAATATTTTTTAATTTAATTATCTTGAGATAAATTCAATTTCTTAATTACTTTTAATTTATAAATTATTTGTAACAAACTATTAGTAGGTTAAAAAAAATGATTAATTTAATTGAAATTAAAAAAAGTGTTTATTTATGAGGTCGCCTTAAAATCTCAATAAAACATTCAAAATAAGCTGACGAGTTCTGATGTGGCCATCCACTTGACTTTACCATACAACCTGGCGCCTCATTTATATTTAATAAAATTATTCATAATCATGTAGGGGAGGGGGGATTAGATTTTCAATTTTTAGACTTCTGGGGTCCCATTGATTACGTATACAAAATTTGGTTGAGTTTGGTACATGGGCCTAGATTTTCATTTTTTGACCTTACACCTCCCCTCCCCATTTTGGGCGGTTAGTTTTTGCATTTTTAGATTTCTGGGGTCCCACTGATTATGTATACAAAATTTGGTTGAGTTTGGTAAATGGCCAAGATTTTCATTTTTTGACCCTACACCCCCCCCTTCCTCCATTTTGGGCGGTTAGTTTTTTGCATTTTTAGACTTTTGGGGTCCAGCTGATTATGTATCCAAAATTTGGTTGAGTTTGTCCACCAAATGGCCTGGATTTTTAATTGTTAACCCCCCCCCTCCACCCCTCTTAATTTTGGGTCGATATGCACCAAAATCTAATCAGCTCTTAATCTCAATGGACCAAAATTACATGTGAAATTTGGTTTCGATATTCCCACTAGTTTTTGAGCTAGCTCGTCCACAAAAATTTGGTAACGCACAGACTAACGAGACAACCAGACTAACAGACATTTTGACAAAACAATTGTTATCTCGAAAAATATAATTTTTTCGATGTTCACTTATTAGAGCTTTTTTGTAGACCGAAATGCCATGGTTCCGCTCAATTTTTTTAATCAAAATACTTCCTACCGTTTTTGAGATATTTCGAAAAAAAGAAGGAAAAAAACACTTGGGCGTACCGAGTAAAAATAAATCTTAATTATTTTATATTTCTAATAGTATTATTTATTTGACAGTTTTTTGTTCATTCAAAATAAAAGAAATTTATATACCATTGACATGAATATCTTTTTTCTCGCTTTT
This sequence comes from Forficula auricularia, assembly GCA_024734495.1. Classification (NCBI taxonomy): domain Eukaryota; kingdom Metazoa; phylum Arthropoda; class Insecta; order Dermaptera; family Forficulidae; genus Forficula; species Forficula auricularia. The sequence goes on along the minus strand of JALMQS010000228.1, from coordinate 1,640,634 downwards.
CTTTAATGCTTCACAAAAATCTGAATCAGAAATATCATCTTCAAAAAGATCTGAAATTAATTTGTATAAATTCATTCAAATGATATGTAATTAAATTATAAATATTTTGTATACATACCTTGTAAATTTTCATTATAAAAATTTTGTTCATCTTTTGAATTTCTTCTTGAAATGCCAAATTTCTTTTCTGAATTATATGAAGATTTTGGAGTTTCATATGTGGATTCTGGAAATGGTTCCTGACACCTAATACTTGGCGAAAATCCTTCCTTTCCAGGTTTCCGAGTTTCATTAGCATTATCATTTTGTTCAAATCTCTTCATTGACTTGATAAGAACATTTTCATTAATATTCAATTTATTTTCAGATGAGGTTTCAAATCTACACGCAGTTGTTGATTTTGGAGTTTCATCAGATGATTCAGCAAAGATTTGTCTAGCTTTTTGAAGGCTTTTTTCAGTTACTAAAACTTTTTTTCCTGAAGCAGTGGAAAATCCTCCCTGGTTTTTATCTGTTTTCGGAGTTCCATTATCCATATCACCAAACAGTCTCTTTGCTGATATACGATTATTTTCTGAAATGTCAAATTTTTTTTCAACTGTTGTAAATCCGGACTTCGGAGTTTCATTGGTAGTTTCAGCAAAGATTTGTCTGGCTTTTTGAAGGCTTCTTTCAGAGAAATCAACTTTTTTGCCGGAAGCAGTTGAAAATCCTGTTTGTTGTTTTTTAAATTTCAAAATTTCATCGCCATCATTTATTTGTTCAAATATTTTATTTGCTTTTCTAAAATTATTTTCAGACATATTTAATTTTTTTTCAGATGCAGATGAAGAGTTAGGTGTTTCATTTTCGGTTTCAGCAAAGATCTGTCTAGCTTTATATAGGCTTTTTTCAGAAAAGACCATCTTCTTGCCTGAGGCCGTACTAAATCCTAACAGGTTCCTTATCAGATTTTGGTGTTTCATTATAGGAAATTATATTAGAAGACTTAGGTGTTTCGTTAGATGCTTCAGCAAAGATTTGTCTAGCTTTTTGAAGACTTTTATCAGAAAAGACTACCTTCTTGCCTGAAGCGGTAGAAAAGCCCATTGATTCTGTATTCGATTTTCCTGTTGTACTAACAAATCTTGACATATTTGTCGATTTAGGTGTTTCATTATCGGTTTCAGCTAAGATTTGTCTAGCTTTTTGCAGACTTTTTTCAGAAAAGACCACCTTCTTGCCTGAGGCCGTACTAAATCCCACAGGTTCCTTATCAGATTTTGGTGTTTCATTATAGGAAATTATATTAGAAGACTTAGGTGTTTCGTTAGATGCTTCAGCAAAGATCTGTCTAGCTTTTTGAAGACTTTTATCAGAAAAGACTACCTTCTTGCCTGAAGCGGTAGAAAAGCCCACTGATTCTGTATTCGATTTTCCTGTTGTACTAACAAATCTTGACATATTTGTCGATTTAGGTGTTTCATTATCGGTTTCAGCTAAGATTTGTCTAGCATTTTGCAGACTTTTTTCAGAAAAGACCACCTTCTTGCCTGAGGCCGTACTAAATCCCACAGGTTCCTTATCAGATTTTGGTGTTTCATTATAGGAAATTATATTAGAAGACTTAGGTGTTTCATTAGCTGCTTCAGCAAAGATTTGTCTAGCTTTTTGAAGACTTTTATCAGAAAAGACTACCTTCTTGCCTGAAGCGGTAGAAAAGCCTAACGATTCTGTATTCGATTTTCCTGATGTACTAACAAATCTTGTCGATTTAGGTGTTTCATTATCGGTTTCAGCTAAGATATGTCTAGCTTTTTGCAGGCTTTTTTCAGAAAAGTCCACTTTCTTGCCTGAAACGGTAGAAAAGCCAACCGATTCTGTATTCGATTTTCCTGATGTACTAACAAATTTTGACATATTTGTTGATTTAGTGTGTTTCATTATCGGTTTCAGCTAAGATCTGTCTGGCTTTTTGCAAGCTTTTTTCAGAAAAGACCACCTTCTTGCCTGAAGCAGTAGAAAATCCGGTTTGTTCTTTATCAGTTTTTAAACTTTCGTTATTCAAATCATTAAAGAGCTTCCTTGCTTTTATACATTTATTTTCAGATATAATCAATTTCTTTTCAGATGCAATAGTAAACCCAGAAAAATTATTTGATTTGGGTGTTTCATTAGTTTTTTCAACAACGATATGTTTTGCTTTTCGAAGACTACTTTCTGGAGAGTCAACTTTACTTGTGAATCCCCTTAGCTCTTTAATATTTTGAGGAATATCCTTATTGTTAAATTTTTCGAAATTATTTTCTGAAATATTTAACTTGTAGTTAGCTCCTGTTAGCTGGTGCGTAGAATCTGATATTATTTGGTTAGGGAATTTAATTTCTTGATGATCTTGATCTAATTGATTTAATTTATTTTTACTATCTTTAATAAAAGAAATTGCTCTTTTGGTATATGGTGGTTTATTACAATCATTTACTTCTTCATTATCTTCCTCCAACTTTTCAAAATGGTTAAAAAAATTTAGACTTTCAGGAAATAATTCATTATCATTTTCTAAAAACATATCCTTCGATTCATTAAGTAAATTTTCTGTAGTATTATTATTTTCTTGATCTGTGGTATTTTTGTTTTCTTGAAAACAATCATTAAAACATAACTGTCTTCTAGATTTGGAATTTTTAATTTCATTTCCCAATGAATCGCCTGACGAGTCATTTTTCAATTTATATTTTGTTTCAACTTCAGTAAAAATTTTACATATTTGAGTGTCGGATAAATCGATATCATTGAATTCATTTTTAGAATCATCTATTTTATTAAGTTTAGCAGATGAAGTTATTTGAGGAGATGATAATGGCCTTTTAATAGAATTTTTTTGATAGACATTTCTTATTTCCCCATTAGTTTTAATATTATTTATAAGACTACTATGGTCTTCTTTTGGTAATTTAGAATCGGATTTATTGTCTTTGATTGGGTCATTTTCTTTAATAAATTGACTAAGAGATACAAAATCACTCTTCAATGATTTAGATATTTGGTTTGAAAACTTGTTACCTTCATTAATAACAACAGATTCCAAAAGTTGGGTTTGGTTTAGTAGAGCATCCGATGTGATTTTTTTCTGATGATTAGATTGGGTACAATTTTTCTGGGAATAGAATTGAAATTCTTTTTGCTTTACATTTTTAATATGGTCTACTCTATTTGATGATTCGTCGAGGATATAAGAAACGTTTTCAGATTTATTGTCTAAAGTTAAAATATTTTCAGATAATCTTTCTATTTTTTTGTTAGTAATTGTATGTTCATATTCCATCATTGGAAAATGTATTCTTTTTTTAAATAAATTATTAGACCTATTGGGAGTTGAAGTATGTAGAATTGGAGATTTATTAATTTTTGAATATTTTAAAGGAGAATTTTCATGAATGCTATTAAAATTCTCAATAGATATGTTTTCTAACATCATTTGAGTTGGAAGATGATTATGAACATTTAATGAATCGACTTTTATGTCTTCATTTAGAATGTTAGAGGAATTTTCCTCATTTTTCTGATTATAATTTTTCGAAAATGAAGGTTTATGAAATCGTTTTTCTTTAACCATCTTTGATATAATTGGAGATGCATCAGTAGTTATTACAGCTGATAGCGGTTCAATTTCCTGAAAGATAAATTTCAATTTGAATTAATATTGTTTCTAAAATTTATCAATAAAAGAATAAAATTATATTACATTGGTGTCTATTACTGCTGTTGGAGGAAGCGTATCATTTCTTTTAGAATCACTTTCATTAAAACCTGATGACAATAAAGATTCTGAAAATATTGGATCATCTTTCGTCAGTCCAAAGAGAGAATCAGATATATTAGGATAAGTTTCGGTTTTTATGGGGCTTAAACTAAAAAAAAAAAAAGAATCTAATAAACAATGTAAAAATTAGAATAAATTAATTATTAAAGTCCATAGCATCCATTTTATTTAATTAATCAAGTAGATTTGCAGGTATTTGAGTAAATCAGGTATTTAGGTGTAAATCAAAAAATTATCATTGATTTTTGCGACGTTTCGCCAACTTTACTTTGGCTTCCTCAGGCTTCTCAATGAATATGATTAATATAATTATATTCATTGAGAAGCCTGAGGAAGCCAAAGTAAAGTTGCGAAACGTCGCAAAAATCAATGACAATTTTTTGATTTAAACCTTCCTGTCCAAATAGCTGCAAACCTACTTGATTAATTAGAATAAATAATTTGAAAATTATTTTTTTAATTGAAATTTCACTTGTTTCCTCAATTCTCTTATAAGTATATTAAATAATTGGGACTTTTTCAAGTACATTCAAATTATTCTTGAATATGATATGTTGTTTTGCAAGAGGAATCGACAATGAAGGAGACAATCAGACTTTATTATAATTTAATATACAGAGTGTTGAGGGATCCACCGATAAATATGGAATTAACACATGAGGAGGAGTTAATTGATGGTGAGTTGACAATCATTGATGAACAGAGAGCATACGAATGCGATGATGAAAAACGGGGGAAGAAACTTCTACAAAAAGTGAAATCATTTTGCAACAATTACAAAAATGATTTTACACTGCCGAAGAATTAAAGCAGCAACTTATGGACTTTGTATACAAACCTAGAAAGCCGTTTTTATTAATAAGGCATTAAGCTGATACAGAGAGTTGTATGAAGAAAAAAAACAAAAGAGACTGCTAAATACCTCAAAAAAATTTGTGTTAAAAGATCTTCATTAATACATTTTAAATTTTATTTTCCATTAATTTAAATGGCGCAAAAGCAGAGCATAGAAAAAAATTTTCATGAAGACATTTAGTTGGATGAATTATATTTTACATTGCAATTTTTTCTTAATTAACACGGGAATTAATTGGGATTAATTAATCGTGTGTATAGCCTCTATCAAGTAAATATGTACCTATACCTTTAAATATTCATCGATATATACCCAAGTATATGTTTATATGAATCAAGCAGAGGACGCCCATATTTATTTATTCTTTTACATGTTTTGCTTTTTTACTTGATCAAGCTTGAGTTGTTTTCCATAAAAGAATTTAGTCTTTTTGATTTTAAGTCGATTCTTCCACGTTTTCAGTAGAGGTTGCCATTAATAATCAAAAGATCAAAAATGGAATGCAATAAGGTTATTCCTCTAGTATTAGATAAGAATCGATTGTTATTTTTGATTTTAACTCGATTCCTCCATATCTTCAGCAACGGTTACCAATAATAACCGAAACGTTTAAAATCCAATGTAGAATGGTTATTCCTCGAGTATTACATGAGAATCGATCACTATTTTTGAATTTAAGTCAACATAGACTGCAAATAGCAAGTGATATCTGATTAATAATAAAGGAATAAAAATAGCAATATTTCAAATTACTTTGGAAGTTTAGCAACGATCCGTTGCAGTTTATTTAGAAAAGGTTAAACAAAATCAGAAGTACCCAGCCCTAAAGTATAAGGAAAGCATAAATTTGCATAACTGTTGTTTTACATTTGACCAATTTACTGAGTGGTTCAGTCAACATTCGGTAAATTAAATAATTGAATCGGTCATTTCAAAAACCACCTAAATCACACAATCAGAACTTTTCAGGAATCAATAAAAACTGTGTAATTCACAAGTAAACGAATTTTCAAGGAATTTTTAGGGCTGAATATAGTGTTTGGACTTAAAAGTTTGTGAACATCGAATAATCTTTAAAAATAAATAATAATTGAAAGTAATGGAAAGCAGCCCAGGGGTAGTGAGAAAAGAAAAAAATAACACATATCCAAATAAGGTGTAATTTATTAGATTCCTTCCAAATCGACGTTTCGGAGGATTCTTCCCTTCTTCCTCCGGGTTTTAAAAGGGTCATTGAAGGAAACAAATAAAATGCTTCTTTCCTCTCTCTACAGCAGTGTTTAAAAGTTTCTTCTTCCTAAACAGAAACACTACTGTGGATAGAGGAAGGAAGCATTTTATTTGTTTCCTTCATTGATCCTTTAAAACCCTGAAGAAGGAGGAAAGAATCCTCCGAAACGTTGGTTTGAAAGGAATCCAATAAATTACACCTTATTTGATATGTGTTAATTTTTCTTTCCTCACTTCCACTGGGTTGCCTTCCATTACTTTCAATTAAAAGTTCTACCAGTCCGTCTCTCTCCAGACAAAATTTCGTGCAAATAAATAATAAATTTAAACAAAAAAAGCAGAAAAACTATTCTTGTCTTATATTGTTTTAGCAAGAAACAGGGTTAGGTGGTATTAAATTTAAACAAAACAATCATATTAATCAAAGTTTTAATCAAAATTAATGAAGATACACTTAACAGTTTGTGAATATCGAATAATGTTTATAAATAAATAATAAATTAAAAAAAAAAAAAACAAAAAAAAACAGATAAACTGAGTGGATATTGATGAGGCAGTCCAAAAAAAGAAGATAATTTAAACTATCTTTTTATTAAATTGAAAGTTTTTTTGCCGAGAGTAGCAGAATTTTTATATATTGAAGGAGACAATAAAAGAGTGTGTCTTCTGCTGGAATTATAAATTTTATTTATTTATAACGAGACTATAGTTTCGAGGGCTTTGCTCTCTTATCATTCTATTCATAAATTAATTCCTGTGAATCCATTGTAATAGACTGATGAAGAGGGCAAAGCCCTCGAAATTATAGTCTCGTTATAAATAAATATAATTTATAATTCCAGCAGAAGAAACACTCTTTTATTGTCTCCTTCAATATCTTTTTATTCATAAACCGAGGTTTCGGAGGTTTATTCCTCCTTCTTCAGGGTTTTAAAAAGTAAGTGAAGGAAATCCAATGTGACATTCCCCTCTGTATCCTCTGTCAGTGGCAGTAACAATAAATAATATATCGTATCTCATTTTCAGCATAATTATAGTGTAGATAAACTATTCTTGACTTAAGTTGTTTTAGCAAGAAACATTGGAGGAAGGGAAGGAGTTATGGGGGGTTGAAAATATAAATATTTGGGTGTAATATCTAATAAAGATGGAAATAGCCGCATGGAAGTAAATGAAAGGATTATAAAGGGTAGAAAGATAACAAGGGCCTTGCACTCAGTTTTATGGGACAAAACGATTAGGAGATCCACAAAAATGAAAATTTATACCAGCCTTTTGGGGCAGAGGTATGGGATATCGGAGTTAGAAACCGAGGCCGACTTTTAGCCACTGAAATGGATTTCCTAAGCAGAAGTTGTGGGTTGACGAGAACTGATAGAGTTCGAAACGAAGAAATAAGAAAACGAATGAAGATGGACGAGGATCTTATTGACGAAATCCAAAAAAAACAATTAGTTAAAAAGGATGGATGAAGAACGAATACCAAAAAGGGCTCTAGAATTGATATGGATCCCCCCTGAAAGACGAAAAAGAGGTCGACCCAGGCGCTCTTGGATAGACGAGGTGAACGAGGCTATAAGTTCCAGAAATCTCGAGATTGTGGATGTCTGGGACCTTGAAACTTGGAAATTGGGAACGGAGAAGCGTCGCCAGACGTAGAAATCCGGAAAGGTGGTATTAAATTTGAACAAAACAATCATATCAATTAACTGACTTGTGTTGTTTAAGCAATGAACGACGACTTCGGGGTACTGTTTGAAGAGGAAGAAATATACTGACATGCATGGTTTTTACTCAGTTTATGGGTTTACCTTTAAATAAGTGTTCGCGACAAAAAAACAATGTTTAGAAAATTTTTGACTTGTGTGGTTTTTGAAATGACCGATTCAATTAGGATAAATAGTTCTTAGGTTATTAACAATTTCTTTTATGATACGTTATTTTGTATCCTTATATTTATTTTTTTATGAATTATGAAATTAAAAAATATCAATTATTATGTATTGCCAGATAAGATACCTATTTAAAAAATGTAGTGTTTGGTGGGATAGTGCACGATTATTTTTGTAAAGATGTGAATTGTTTTTATTTAATATATTATTTTGGTTTATTAAACCAATTTTTAGTTCTGGCGAGTTATGAAATGAATTATTCAAATCCAAATCTTGCTTCGAGGACATTCCTTCATCGTTTGGCATTTCTAAATCTAGAAAGAAAGAAAATCTATCATTAAAAATGATTTAAAATAAAGTTCTTATTCAAAAAAGTTTCGACATACCCATGAGTTGATCTTTAAAGAGAGAATATAGATTGAAATTCGCAAGATTACTTTCATTGACTAAGGGTTTATTATAAAATTTGAATTGTAGCATATCATTGGGAGAACTTATATTCCTGAGACATTTATTGTCATTTTTTTTTTTAATTTTAATGTATTTTTATATTTCTAAAAGAACAATATATTATATGTAAGAAAATAGGATATAAAATTGATGTCAAGATGTAAATTATTTGATAAATTAATTAAAATACCCACTGAAACATTTGAATAAGATTGTTAATCAAAACTTGATTCATTTCTTATGAAATGATAAGATGTCACATTAGATTGATTTTTTTATTGTGTAAAAATAACAAATGAATTCAAGTTGTCAAATTTAAAATGGAAGCAGAAAATAAATTGAGATGAGAAAAGACACTAAATGTTTGAATTTAGGGGGAAATTTGAATTTAGAAAAAAAAAATCAAATTTAAATGTCTTAAATTAACTAAAAAAATAAAATATGAATAACAAAACAAAATCATAATAATCAATCACATTTCAAGATTTTAATAATTCCCATTAATCAATTATTAAAATCTTATGAAAAGAAGATATGTGTTATAATTGACCTTTCTCCTGTCCTTAAGAGAACGACCAACGTTTTCCATGTGTTTTTAAAAAAGCCTCATTTAAATTATTATAATAAAATAAACAATCATAGTAACTTTATCTATTTAAAATCATAATAGTTATAAGGAAATCTATATATATAAAATTAAGGTTTTGTCTGTACATTGGTCCAAATCACGCCAAATTTTGGTTGCACACGTTTCAAGCAAAGTTATGAACGAAAACACCCTAAACAAAATTTCCGTCTGTCTGTATGTTTGTCTGTTTCCGTGAAAAGTTGCTCACGAACCACGTAAAAACGGCTGAAGAGATTATTATGAAATTTCATATTTGCATCAGATGTCTTCTAACTTACGAGGTCACGGGGTGAGGTCCGGGGTGGGTTGGGTGCGGGGCTGGTGGTGTGCAGGGTGGAGGCGGGGGGTTCAGGTGAGGGTCTAGAGGCCTAGAGGGGTTGGTGAGGGGTGGGGTGGGACATGGTTCCATGGTGCGGGGGGTGAGGGTGTGGTTCGTGAGTTGGGGGTCCAGGGGGCTTGCCCCTTGATAACAAGAGAGCCGCCGAAGGCGGACCTTGCAGCTAGTTATTTAATAAAAACAGAAGCAAATAGTGTAGCAGAAAAATGGTCTTTCAACCCTGAATCTCCTAAAAATCGTCAGAGAAAGGTGAAACGTCATTTTGATGAAATTTACGAGGATGAACTTCTCCAAAATCCCGAAATCTTGTTAAAGTGAACGTACCTATTCTATCGTATATTGGACTTGCACATATCATCATTAATCAACTGATATCGCGTTTCCATGGAATGAATCAAATTGTTTCCAATTTCAGTGTCTTACAATCAATCGTGTAGTTAGGAGGGGGGGCACTGCCCCTGTATAATAGATATGTTAAAAAAGATTTGCTTTAAAAAAATCCTAAATTTCTTTATGATTTACTAGTAAAAATGTTAGTTTTTCTTTATAACTATTAGGTCGAAGAAAAGTTCGTTCTTATGCTAAAATAGTTATATTTCCAATACAATTATTAATAATTAATTGTTTTATAATATCTATTACTTAATTCGATATTTAAAAAAAATTCAACGGGGTTATTAGCTTTTTTCAAATTGGACTTCAAATAAACTACCCTTTAAAATCCAAATATCCTAATTAAAGTGATTTGATATAAAAGGTAAAAGTAAATAACACACAAATATGAAATTTCAATAGATTTGAATAAATATCTAATGAGAAAAAAAATTAAACTTTTTGCCATTTCTAGTTGATTCGATCCTGTGGAGAAGAAATTGAATCTTTTCATAAAATTTCTTTTAAACTACAAAATTCTTAATCAAAATGCTATTTTCTTATATTAAAAAGTTATTATGAACCTCAAGATAGATTAAATCGATAGATTTCTTTCTTATTTATAATTCTTTTGGTCTCTTTTATCAAGAGGCTGGGTCCTGGGTCTTTCTTGCAAGTCTCCCGGCCTAAGCATGACGTCACTCAGCGACCTAGCCAGGTGCTAGAGTGCTAAGCCAAGCTATTCGTCTTCCCTAACAAATCTAATAAAAATACTAATACTCTTAAAAAGTATTAATTTTTGAGATAATATATCGTGTTTGTGTTTTACATTTTCATTAGAGCGTAATTTTGAAATGGGGAAAACTAGAAAAACTAGTTGTCAACCTGTCATTTGTCAAAATTGACAGCATTGAATGTTTCAACCTTTGAAAGAACTGAAGATTAAATATTATCAAGGTATTTGATTTGATCCTTGTTTTGTACATCTATTTTATTATTATAGATACAAGATATCTGGTAGAAAATTTGCAAAGGGATATAAATTAAATAAAAGACAATACGAAGAATGGATTGTTCACAGCGTAGCTAACCAACTCTCTTGGACTATATACATTTGTTTTTGATAAATATCTCGTTTACTACTAGGTATCCTATAAAAAACTAATTTATAAAATTTGTAAATTATAAAATTCTCTTTAAAAATGTTTCTATTCATTTTTTTCATTAGAGGAACAGCTTTAGATCTTTCTTTAGTCATTTTTTTCAAGAAATTTTTAACCGACTTCAAAAAAGGAGGAGGTTCTCAATTCCACTGAATTTTTTGTGTCTATGTTACTCGATTTCTTGTTAACGATTTTTTTTGCATTGTGTTGAGTATAGTTTCCGATTGGTAAAAAACTAAAGTTCATTGGTATTGAACCTTTTTTGTTATGTATGTTCACCCATAATTTCTTTGTTTATGAACCTGTTTATTTCTTTGTTTATGTTTATGTTTTGTTTATATAATTTTGAAGTCTGTTTTAATTTTTGTAAAATAATGTTTACTTTTATCATATATTTGACATCAACTATTTATCTTTTGTTTTAGACTTTTATTGATTTATTGGAAATTATTTTTAATAATTCAAGGATTAATCATTAACCAAGATTTTTGAGTTTGAGCTACATATATTTTGCTAAATATCTAATTATCAACTGGTTATGTAATAAAAATAGTTATATTCAAATTTCTAGATAATGAAATTTTTATAAAACATCTTATATATCTTTTCTCTAAAGGAGAAACGATTTTAAAAATAATACTAAGTTAACTAAATTTTTTTATTTCAGGAAATATCATGTATTTGTCTTTTCCTTTGATCTTGCTTAAAATTTTTCTGTGGATTCCTGGTTCTTGAAAACATCTACATAATTATGTTTTTGGTAAATATTTCTGTTTACTATTACTTATTCTATAGGTAATATAAAATTTGTAAATTATAAAATTCTCTATAAAAAAGTTTCTATCTACTTTTTTCATTAGACGAACTGTTTTAGAAATAATCCTAAGTTGACTCATTTTTTTTCCAGAAATTTTCATATATTTAACAAATAAGTACATCAACTATTTTTATCTTTTCTTTTACACTTATTTTGATTTATTGGAAATTATCTTAAATAATACTTCCTCTGTCCGAAAATATGGCACTTATACATTTTAATATTTTTCTTGTCCGAAAATATGGTATACCTATTATGTGTCTAGATTTCGAAACCATTTCAGCTTTCACCATTCACTTACACTCATCTAATCATTCTCCCTCTATTAATAACCCTAACCCTATACATTTTGAAAGAAAAGGCCTTAGATTGGATCTTTTGAAGTCTACAGAAATTAAACTAGCCCTTTCAGGTTCATTCCATGTCAATTCTCCAGGTGCATATATAGGTATATATATATATATCCGATCGGGTTCTCGAAAACGGCTCTAACGATTTGGATGAAATTCACGGGTTAGGAGGGTTTTGTTTTATTTTAAATCAATAGACGGACAAAAGTGTCCTTGTGTTGGACATTCGATCTGTCACGGTCTCATCTCCGGCTAAGTTGTTTTTGATGGGTTTTTTGTTAATTGAAATAATTATTCACAGGTGGTTGTCTCGATAAAAATGTTTATTTACATTTTTATTCAATTTCATTTTAATAAATAATTGGTTTTTTAATTTTATATCCCACAATAAGATCATTATAATTATTATTATATATTAAAAGTTGGGCAATTTAATTGATTAAAAGATTGGGGGAGAAATGAAAATATGGAATTGGAATAATAATCGGAAAAGAGGTTTTTTTATTTAATTAGTTTTTTCCTCTTATTAAAAACAAGGACTAAAAAGATGATCAAGGACAGTCGATGGTGGAGAAGTAATCTCCGGAGCCGACGCTCAAATACAATGTATATTGGTATATTGATTCATGTAAAATTGGTTTAATTGATTAAATACCGAGTTTTAAATCCCACAAATATTAATTTGACAATTTAATTGATGAACTCAAAAATTGTTATTTAATTAAAAAAAATAATTATACCGTATTTATTTATATACTTATATATACATAATCTGTAGGCCACTGAAGGCTAGAAATGGAAAAACTGGGTGCGTGGGCGGGGGTGGGGGTAGATGTGGGGGTGCAGGAGGTGGGTTGCAGTGGTCGTGGGGGGTCCGGGGAAGTACGGTAGTATAATATATAGCTATTAACTGAAGCAAAAAGTTACCGAGCATCGCTCGGTGGCCAGGTACTATTTATTCATTATAGTAGTACATAGTACCATATTTGGGTATACCATATAATTTAGATTTTACTAAATAAGTTGAATCCTGATCCCTTGTGGGGTTTCTGGTCTTCTCTTTCTGTCGTCCCTTCACTGTCCGTCTTCTCCTCCTTCATCCTTCTGTTCTTCATCAATCTTTTTTATTATTTCAAGTATCATTTTGGAGTTTATAACTTACTAACGCTAAGATATAGCAGTATTTATCTTTAAGAAGGATCTTATTAAATACACAAACGTTTCTGGAGAAATTCTCTCTTTATCATAGTTGCTTTATTATTATTATTATATTCGAGTTATTGCACTTTCTATTATTATTTTTTTTTTTTTAAGGGAATTGAATGCAAGAAGGGACGTAGCATGAAGTTGCAGCCCCTATGGCCCTTGCAAGGAAGGAAAATTGAATGTGAAAGGGTAGAGACGTAGGCGTAGGCGTTTATGCACCCATGTTTGAAAGTTTGAAGATTATAAGTGTCGGGAAAGATGGAAATCGGGGGAAAGTTCTTGTTCCTTGAATTCAAGAGGACAAACGAATAGGTGAATGAAGTGGTCCGTCACTTTTCCAATTTAACTGCGAAAGGTGAGTTGGGAATCGGCAAAACGCGTTCTACGAGAAAAGCATGCATTGAGAGAATTACTGATTTTAACTTACCAGAGCACCTGCCGTGATAGTATCAAATATAATTATAATTTATTCTTAAAGAAACTATTTTTCCAAATTTCAATTGATAAAGGAAAAATGTCTCCGAAACTTTTAGATATTTAATAAACGTTTTGAGATTGTTTTAATAAAAGAATTGTATTTATTTAAAACAAAAAATAGATATTAATTTCTCTTTTGCTCGTCTTCTAGTGAAAATATACAGATATAATATATAATACATTTTTATTATTTTCTATTTTTTTAGAAACTAACATTATTTGGTATAGCTATATACTATATTCTTTCAAGAGAAAAATAATATAAAGTAATCGCCCGATACGACAACCACTATAAGGGAAAACTCGGAATGGAATCGTTCTATCATATTATAATATTGATAACTTTGCTGTTTGGATTGAACATTAAAGATTTTATATCTTGTAACTCCAGGGATGTAAGTATAATTAAAAACAGTAGCAATTTTAAAATATTATTAAAATTTACAATATTTTTTTTGTTCACTTTTAGGACCCAAGCTTAAATTTCGCACTGAATTCTGCTCAAACGGAGATTATTTTATGGCTGAAGTTGGCCCATCCGATATTATATAGGTATATATTCAGGATTTCTGCGGCTTAATGGGATAGTTGAGATCATTTTATGGCGAAAATGTTATACGAAACTCACTTGTAACATGTACCTATCAGATTAATTAATATGGGGCTTTTAAGCAGATAATTGTCAAGATAGATTATTATTATTATTTTAAATGGTCTCATTTAATACTACTTGACTACATACTCTATTATTATTTATTCATAGTAGTGTAACTAAACATCTAGTCTTAAGAAAATTATCAATTTCATGATGAAGAATTCTTTGTGTTATTTCTATTATTAGTTGTCTTTTCTGTAATGGGCCATGTTTGAGCTCCATAAATTAGAACCGGTATTACACATGCTTTACAATTTTTTATCACGGAGATTAGGTCGATGTTTTTGTTACTTTTTTTTTAAGATGAACTTTAATGACCAAAATTTATTCCAGCCCAGGTTAATTCTTCTTTCAATTTATTTCTTTACTTGTTCTGTCGTCAAAGCTAATTATTTGCCCCAAATAGATTATTTCAGATTTATATTCTACTGGTCTATATGATTTGTTGTTTTCTAACTCGATATTTGGTTGTAATCTGTTTGATATAAATACAGATTTTATAATTAATTTCTAAACCAAGTGTTTTGCTTTTTATATTAATTTCCAATATCATTTCCTTTAGTTCTTCTTTTGAAGTTGCTATTAGAACCAGATCGTCAGCGAATCTGAGATTATTTAGATATGTTCCATTTATTTTTATACCTTTGTTAGTCCAATTTAATTTTTTGAACATATCTTCAAGGGCACAGTCAAATAGTGCCTGCGACAACGGATCGCCTTGCTTTTAACGCCTCTATTATAATTGGAAAATAAGGCCCGTTTTCTTCTAGAATTATTCTTGCTTCCGAATTTGTGTAAATTTCTTGAATTAGTGAAATATAATTTTGATTTATTTCCTGAGAGAACATGGACTTGAAAATATAGCTTTGTTCAATGGTTTCAAATGCCTTTCTGTAGTCAAGAAATGTTAAAAATATATCTATTTGATATTCACGACTTTTCTCTATCAATTGATTGATGACTTGTAAATGATCATATGTAGAAAATCCAGATCTATAACCGGCTTGTTTGATCTGTTGGTTAAAATTCATTATATTTTTTAATCGATTCTCAATCAATCAATGCTTAATCAAGAATTATGTTCTTAAAAAAAAATTTCACTTTGTCCAATTTTAGAGTTAAAATCACCCATGATTATTAGTTGGTTGTACTTAGGTGTGTTATTTCTTATTGTTTCGTTAAGTAATTTATAAGATTTTTCGCAGGTTTCTTCATTTGATTCTGAAGTAGGTGCATAAACTTGAATTAAATTCAAGAAATGCTTCTTTTTATATTTAATTTTTAGAGTTGCGATTCTGTTAGAAATATCCTTAAATTCTTTAATCCTATCTGCCAGATCCGGACTTATCAAGAACCCTACTCCTCTCTGACCTGAAATTGTTCCTTTGTGACATAAATGTATCCACTTTTTCTTTTAACAAGACCTCTTATTTCTGCCAGTTCAAAGATATTGATTTTTGAATCGTACATAGCATTTTCTTTCCAATTCCAATATTTTTTCTTCACCCTTTAAACTTCGAACATTTAGAGTGCCAATTTTGGAAAAATTTCCCATTTTTTTGTTTATCTTTACTTTGTTCTTAACTTTATCTTTATTTGGATTACTACTGATTTTATTGCACTTTCTCAGCATTGCTGCTGGAAAACTATACACCTATCCCTTGCATGGAGTGGGATTAGGCTCTGTCGATGCGGAAAGGAAATTCATCCTGGCTCGTATGACGATCCTGATGGTCTTAATTCAGGAATTTCCGCACAATGTGGCATGTCTGTAGAATCGCGATCTTCTGGGTCGTTTTGAAGGTCCAATTTGGCATGCCTATCTTCTCTAAATTCCTTATAAAATTAGGAGTAACAACTGCCTATGCGAATATTACTAGAGGAATGGTTGTGACCTTGTTTAATTTCCAGATGTTTTTCATCTCTATCGCCAGGTCTTCATATTTTCTTATTTTTTCGTCCTCTGTTGACTTGATGTTATGCGTCAAAGGGATGGCGATGTCGATTAAGATGGCTGTTTTCTCGATTTTGTCGAGGATGACAATATCTGGTCTGTTATGGGCCACTCGCTTATCTGTGAGAATGGGTCTGTCCCAGTACATCAATTAGTTTGGTCCCTCAAGCACTCGGGTGGTTCATATTTGTAGTAAGACAGTGTTTCTTTGCCCAACATTCCACATTTGATTCTCAGTTGTTGGTGTATTAGTTTGGCGAATTGGTTATGACTTCCAAGATATGCGTTGTCCGCTAATGCCGACAGAATCCAGACATGATGTGTTCTATGGTTTACCACATTTTCTACAAATAACTGCTACGTTCATTTTCAAGATGTGTTTCTGGGAATTTCGAATTTTCATTACCCTATCTTGAATAGCGAAGATAAACCCCTCTGTCTCTGGATATAGATCCTCATGCAGCAGCCATCTCAGCGATGCCTGCCGATCGATGTCTCTGTCGTCTATCAACCCCGGGAATCTTCCGTGCATCTCTTTGCCTCTCCATTTTTATATCTCTTCGCTGATCGATGGTGATGCAAATAGAGGTTCATCTTGTTGGAGTCTTAGAGGTGTATATCCCACATCAGCCTCCCACATGAGCTCACAACTCGAAGATTTTAATGTGACTCTCATTTCGGACTCAATGTCACTGCATTGATTAAATATTTTAATCAATCCTCTTCCTCCTTTCTTTCTGGGTAAATAAAGTCGTATAGTGGATGATTTTGGGTGTAAAACGGAACTTAGTCAAGATAGTTCAAGTAAGGCGATTCAATCTCTCCAGGTCCGTATTGGACCATTTTAAGATCCCAAATGAATATGTCAGGACCGGTACAGCCCATGTATTGATGGAGTCAACTATACGTTTACCTGTTTACTTGGTGTTGCAGATTTTTGTCACACATTTTTACTTTATTTGTATTTCTCTCCGAAGTCATGCTTTAGCTGAGTGTGGTCCAGTTTGGCAGTTTGCGATACTCCCAGATATTTATAGACGGAACCATCCTCGAGCTCACGAATTCCATGAGATCCATCCCCATCCTGGACGACCGCACCTTTTTTGATGTTAATGATTGCGCATTTGTCCAGCCCGAATGATATTCTGATATCTCTGCTGAATGTTTCGACGGTGGTGAGAAAGATTCCGAGCTTCTGCGAGTTTCAGCATATAACTTGAGATCATACATCAGCAGTAGGTGGTTTAGTCTTTTTGGAGCATTTCTGGAAATATTATACCCAATCTTGGTGTTGTTAAGTAGATCTGAAAGCTAGGCAAAACCAGAGAGGAGATAGTGTGTCTGCCTGAAAAATTTCGCTTTTAATGTTAATCCCTCAGGTTTGTTGTTCGTTCACCATCAATCGATTTTTCCATGTTTTCATCATACTAGCTAAGTGGTTCTTAATGTTCGGTGCGATCTTGTAGATATCATTGACCTTGAGCAGCCAGTCTTGGGGGTCGCTGTCAAAAGCTTTAGCATAATCAATATATGCCAAGCTCAGATTCCGACGCATAATTTGGGCTTGTTTCAACATTACTGCATCGATTTTAAGTTGATGTTTGCAGCAAAGGGTCTTCCTGATGCATCCCTTTTGTTCTTCTGCGATGATCTCATTCGTTTTACAATGTTGGTAAATTTTGTCATTACTACTATTATTATTACAGGAAATGTCGCTTTTATATTTAGTACTTATATTTTTATGTTTAATTTTATAATTAGTATAGCCATTCTTGTTAGAGCTAAAAATTGTATTGCAATCAGGATTATTTGATTTATTATTAAAATTATTCTCTGATGAATAATTATAATGTTTTGTATTTTCGGGATTTTTGTGATCAATATTCCTATTTAGGAGGTTTTGGTCTAAATCACCCGGGTTGACCCGACCTACTGGGTGGTGAATGGAGCTCTTAGTTGGTGTATTTGAGGGCCCATGGCAATATTTCTATACTGTAGCTTCAGGGTTAGAATCAGAGTTTGAATCTCTTCGTGAATATATATTTTCTTTTATAAATTCAATGGTACCATTTTCTAGTTCAATTAAGTTTTTTTCCTTCTCCTCTATTCCATTAATATATTTTTTGCCTTAGTTTCCCTTTCTATGTAGCAAATTTTCCTTTCAACCCTAGATAATCTCTCCTCCATCATCACTCCAATGCTCTCTCCCAAAATGTTGATTCTCCTAGATTCATCTATCATTTACTCTTATCTTCATCATTTCTTTCTTCAAATTTGATAAAATTTCCATTAGTTCTTTCTTGTTCATATCGATTGATATAATTAGCCGTTAAATAAGAAACGAGAAACACAGTAAAGAAACGACAGATGCAAAACTCACCCAGTGGCGTAAATAGGATTTGGTGCCCCCCCCCCCCCCCACAAACAAAATGTAGGCCCCGATAAACTTATATGCCATATATGTTGGTCGTTAGTTTTTCGCCCGTTGTTTCATCATGGCAGAACGTTCTTTCTTAGAAATGAATGAACTATTGAAAACCATGGAACCCTAGACTTATATATGTCATCAGTCCATGCTCCGGATTTCTTCAAGTTCGCAATTTTTTTACTTCCTGATAATAGGAAGATCTAATGTTTTTAATTTTCTGTGCGTCTTCACGAATACCAAAACCGTCAATTTCTTGTAATGCTAGATTCCTTGCATCTCGATTTTTGTAATCTTCTGAATTTATTTTCCACAAACATTCCTTTTCGTTATATAATTCTACGAACTTCATCACTTGCACATTATTCATTTTATATACCCACATGTTGTCAGCTCTTCGGTAGGAATACGAATAAACGGTCGTGGTCTTTCCAACCAATCGGAAAGATTACGGCTCGCCTATTCGAGGTCGAGCACGACCTCCACTCTCACTACCGATAGTTCAGACGAGGTAGTGAACACGACCGGCTGGCCTATGAGTAGTGTTCTCGCCCGTTTCACGACTCCGTGTGAACCCGCCTTTATGTTTATTTATGTAAAAATTAAAAATCTGATTAAATTGAATATGGTAGAAAACGGACTTGTTATTAATTGAAGAACTAAGGGATTAAGCTAAATTAAAAAAAAAACAAAAAAAAAACAATGCTGAAGAACTTGTTAGACAGTCCTTTGTTCATATGTTGTTCATTGGTTTTGATCAACCCTTCATGATAGGCTGTGTTGAAAAAATGAAGATACTATGTACAATTATGCTATAAGATATAAGAGATAAATTTTACAATGATTTCCCTAAGTTTTATTAATTTTTAACTTAACATGTTCATACACTCAGGTCTTTTTTCTTTATTGATTGAAAATCATATACTTATATATTTATTATAAAAATTTTATATAAACGATAAATTAATATTATGTCTTCTAAGTTCTGAATGTTTCATGATAATTTAAAGAATATTCATTATACTAGTATACCATACATGCATGTATAAAATTAACATTAGATTAAATTTGAATGCAAAGCCGTTTAAAATATTATTTAATATATATTATATAGTATTATATATAATCTCAAATAAATATTTACTAAGTATAATTTGAATAATTATTTATATCAAACAGAGTCTCAGACTGGTTTTTTCTTATAAATTTAACAAATTTGGTACTCTCAGTAAAAATAACATTAAGACATTTATGTTTATGTATGTAGAAATTATTAAAAATTGTTGAAATAAATGTTATGAAAAGGAAAGTTTGTTTCATTCTCTCAATTAAGTTTGTATATTAATAATAATAATAATAATAATGCCTTAAACCTCTAAACATATTTGGTTTGATTCAATTTAGAAGACCTTAAGAATTGTATTTTTGTGAGTTTCTTAACAATACTTTCACACAATATTAGTAAATATAAGTATAATATTTATGATGAGAGTCACGAAAGGAAAAGAGAGTAGGTATAGTAGATTTTGCTCATTTTTCTATCTTGAGATAAAAACTTGAAGCTGGAATATCTGGAAGATAGTCCCCACTTATTTCATATTTAAATAAATTATTTAGCTGGTTTAGCTAGTTTTACGAACAAGATGTCCAATACAAAAAAAGAAACATATACAAGATACAATATTAAAACAATATAGATATAATACAATAACAGGTAAGTATCAAAAGTATCTATCAATGGCGTTGGTTTTACCGAAGCTGGTCGAGTGATGTGGAACTACTTTATTATCTGAAGATAGTCACACCTTTTAATACTAAAGTGTTGATCACAAAAATCACTACACGCCATATTCCTGATCAGCAAGAAACCAACCTCCGTTATAATAGAGATTAGTAAAAATATATCGCTGTTTATTTAAATAAATGGCCTTTCAGGGATCCCTGGTAATGGCTACTCTGACCCCCACTTTAAGAATCGCTGGATTAGGTAATGGAAATAAAATGCGTTTTACAACTATATGTTTGCCTTTGCTTATTAAAGCTGAAAAGTTTTTTGTAGCAAAAATTATTTTATGTAACTGTATCCAAATGTAACGGCTGCATTTATGGACAAACTTTATATTTTAATTCATAAGTTGCCATATGGCAATATTATTGTTTTATTTTTATTAATTAATAAATATTTTATCAAAGTTTCAATTGGGATTTCACATAACTTTGTAATTGAAATTCCTCATTTATATTCTAATAAATTTAACAATTAAAATTTATACCTGGCCATTTAATCCAAATATCATTCTCTAAAAAATTAAGAACTAGCATACTTGTGTTAGAGGAGTTTATCTCAAAGAGAATGGTGAATTCGCCTTGGAATTTAAGGAAGTTATTAACGAAATATTATTTCTGGATATCAGCTATATAACTGAGAAGCAGACTTAAACTAAAAACAAGGGACTGTCTCGATATTCAAAAAAGTACATCTTTTTCGATGTTATGACTCAAAATTCAAAACATCACAGAGAGTTAATGATTGCAAAACAATTTAAAGTTAGATTTAAAAGATCGCATCACTGATCTTATTAGATATCTTAATATGATGTGGAAATTAGCCATCGCCCCCTCGGGAATCAAACTCGAGTTGACTTGCATTAGCCAGACTGAGGCTCAACTTTTACGATTCCCGAGAGAGCAATTGCTAATTATATATTTGATGCGGCCTTTTTGAATCCTTTGATTTGCTCAATAACTTTGTAAAATGGTGATAGTTTCCGGACAACCGCACCTCTTGAAGACTTGGTTTGTAACATTTATAAATTTATTCAAAAAATACATATAAGTAAAATGAAATCATTCTAAATCTTTGTCATTCGTAAGTAATTTTAATTAGCTTTATTAACATTGTCAAATTAGGGCTTCCTTTCATGAAATTATCGTATTGTAAATCGTTACTTTTCATGAAACTGAAGGGGTAAGTCCATTGGCGTAGTTAGGGAATTTTCCTAGGGGGACAGCCGCAGTGTCGGCGCCAGGTTTGAGCGAGGTATGGCGACTACCCAACCAAATTTTTGTTGAAAAACTTCAATTTTTTGCAAAAAATCGCAGTTTTTCCGTGATAAAATGAAAAGCACTCATCCTAGAAACTTGATTTCTATCTCATTCTCTAGAAAATTTTGTTGACTTGAACGTTTACTTGGACCACTTTTTTGATAAAACTCTTTTATAGAATATCCAACATTTTCCATGACGCATGAGGATTCGGATCATATCCTGTCCAGAAAATGTAGGATATCTATAAATCAAAGAGTTTTAACAAAAAAGTGGTCCAAGTAAACGTTCAAGTCAACAAAATTTTCTAGATAATGAGATAGAAATCAAGTTTCTAGGCTGAGTGCTTTTCATTTTATGAAGGAAAAACTGATTTTTTGCAAAAAATTGCATTTTTTTCAAAATTTCAACCTCATTGCGACACGAGTTACCATTATCCAATTAATATGAAACTTTGTTTAAATTGTAGAAATTTAATCTAGTTTTAAAATGTATAGAGGCTTCTTTGTTGAAAACGTGCTCTTTCATGGTCAAAATGGGAAAGAAATCGAAAAAAGTGTGAGTTTTAGGGAAATTCAAAAGTGATCCTGGGGGCTGTTTTTTGGATCTCCATTAAAAATCGAACTACTTGACCAATTTTGCATTTCTTTTTTTAATCAACGCGAAAATTTGTCGTCTTTAATTTACTATAGAACGGTTATTTATAAAATATGAAGTGTTTTCGAGTTATAAACGAAAAACTGGAAAAAGTCCAAAAAT
This sequence comes from Forficula auricularia, assembly GCA_024734495.1. Classification (NCBI taxonomy): domain Eukaryota; kingdom Metazoa; phylum Arthropoda; class Insecta; order Dermaptera; family Forficulidae; genus Forficula; species Forficula auricularia. The sequence goes on along the minus strand of JALMQS010000228.1, from coordinate 1,618,216 downwards.
GTCGAGGTTTTTCGGCCGCCAGACTTTCGAGGTCGCAAACTTAGATTTGCCATACCCACACCATACCAAACGACCCTAAAAAAAACTTTCCCGCAATTAATATAAGGTAAAACCCCCCTATTTACTGGCCTATGTGGGAAGATAATTTTTTTGAGATCTACATTTTTCAATCTGAATTGATTTTTTAAGAATAAAATTAATCTCATAGCATAAATAGTTATTGAAATATTGACTCGATTTTTCTAGGGGGGAGGGGTAAGGAGTTTTCTAGGGGGCAGTGCCCCCTTAACTACGCGCATGGGTGAGTCATGATGCTAGGGAGGGCACCCCTGTATATATATGGTATATATATATTCTTTATACTAGTAGAGGTATATTATATTTATATGTGTTCATTTGCATCAAGCAGAGGACAACCTCATTTATTTCTCTTTATAAATCAAATTAAAATCAATGTAACGATTAGAGTATGATTAACAAAATAGAACAAGCTTGAAACGTTGTATATGGTATGTTGTAAAAAGTTTAACACACATTTCTCATATGTTTAATATAAATATTCAATATTTTATTAATGGTAATTTTCAGAATACTTCAAAATACTCAAATTTTTTATTGTCATGAATTTACTTCCGACAAATGAAAGAAACATCCAATTTTATTTCCTGATATTAGATAATATTTTTATATAAACAAATTCCCCCTTATCTGAGCAATCATTTTTTATGAATTCGATTTAAACTTCTCTATCGAGAATCCTTTTGGCAGCTATTTGTGTTCAAATGTTACATTCGTAAAATTTATTTCAAATTCCTTTAGGAAAATAGTCTCTAATTATAATTTACCATCTATTAGTATTAATCAATATAGATTTTACCTTAACATAATGATTTTCATTTTTTAACCGACTTCAAAAAAAGGAGGAGGTTCTCTATTGGACTGAATTTTTTTTTTTTTTTTTTTTGTGCCTATGTTACCTCATATCTCCGCCAACTGTGAACCGATTTTGAAAAATTTTTTTGCATTGGGTCCAGTCTACGTTCCGATTGGTCCCATTTTTTTTCGTAGGTATTAGACCTTTTTTGTTAGGTTTGTTCAGGACTAACTTCTTTGTTTATGAACCGATTTCGAAGATTCTTTTTTTATTGGAAAGGGGGTATCTTAGGGATGGTGCATTATTAATTTGGTCAAGTTATGATGATAGGATCACTATTAATAACACCACTAAGAAGAGAAAAATAAAAAATTTTAAGAAAAAATAAAACCGACTTCAAAAAATTAAATGCAACAAATAAAATACACTAAAAGGTATAAAATAATTATTATCTTATTTAGTTACAACTAAACGACGAAATATTAACATGAAATTACTTTTTGAAGTCGGTGCCAAACATATACCTTTTATGAATCGCACTCGACGGATCTTACTTAGTACGTTTGGCGGGTACGCTCGCTTATAGGTATAGTTTGTTTGGCACCGACTTCAAAAAGTAATTTCATGTTAATATTTCGTCGTTTAGTTGTAACTAAATAAGATAATAATTATTTTATTTATTTTATTTTTAATTTATTTTATTACGTTTAGCTGTAACTAAATAAGATAATAATTATTTTATACCTTTTAGTGTATTTTATTTGTTGCATTTAATTTTTTTGAAGTCGGTTTTATTTTTTTCTTAAAAATTTTTATGTTTAGTTTTTTGTAATGAGACTAGAAGGGCCAGTTTTGGATTACCTACTCATATTATTATTTTTCTTCTTCTTATTTTTTATAAACTTTAATTTACTTAAATGGAGAGTGGTTGAAACTTCTTTCTTCTTCTTCAAGTGCCATACTCAATCGAGCGTCGGCGATTACTAAGGTATCCTCTCCATTGTAATTTTCCTGGGGGAAATTTTTCCACAGGGGTGGTTTCCCGTTGCCTTTCCCTAAAAACTTCTTTATGGTATCAAAATATCTTTATTTCGAAAATGAAATTTTATTTTGATTTGGATTTTTTAGAAAACCAGAAAAAAATCGACTTGTTATGTTGGAACACTATCAAAAGGTTAAAGTTAACGACTCGTAAACATATTCCTATTAATAAACTGCATGTCTTACCAAGTTTCAACTTTCTAGCTCAAATAACTGTTCAGTGAGGAAAATCACCAGATCGCTAAAATTTACGGAAAACTTTCAAAAAGTTTTCACTTTTTAACCGACTTCAAAAAAGGAGAAGGTTCTCAATTCGACTGATTTTTTTTGTGTCTATGTTACCTGATATCTTCGCTAATTGTGAACCGATTTTGATGATTTTTTTGCATTGGGTTCAGTATAGTTTCCAATTGGTCCCTTTTTTCATTGGTATTGTACCTTTTTGTTATAGTTTTTAAGGAATTTGGTGTTGGTACTTGGTGAAACATTTTATCCAATAACTTTTTTGTTATGTTTGTTCAGGCATAAGTTCTTTGTTTATGAACCGATTTTAATGATTCTTTCTGCGTTTGGATCAGTATAGCTCCAAGATAGTCAATATACCTATTTATTTATTTATTTTATGTACGTTCAGTGAGAACTTTTTGCCACGTGGACCGATTTCGATGATTCTTTTTTATTGGAAAGGGCGTACCTTAGGAGTGATCCCATATTAATTTGATCAAGTTTTGATAATATGATCAATGACGAAATAACGTAAATCTCCAATTCTTATGAGCAAATAATCGAAATTATAATAAATAAAATCTTTTATAAAAAAATCTTAAAACATTCATTTAAAACCCGCAAACGTTTCGAGAGAATTTCTATATTTATGAATTTTATTTTATTATCATTTTCTGAATCATTCGCCCGACGCTTTCTCCTACGAGATGCATTCAAGGTATTATATTAAGTCACTATTAATAACATCACTAATAAAAAGAGAAAAATAAAAATAATTTTTATAAAAAAAAATAAAACCGACTTCAAAAAATTAAATGCAACAAAAAAATAAACTGCAACGGATCGTTGCTAAACTTTATCCAAATTCATTTGAAATATTAATATGTTTGTTCCTTTATTATTAATCAGATATCACTTGCAATTTGTAGTTCATATTGAAATTAATTCACAAAATAATTCTCATTTAAGAGTCGAGGAATAACCATTCTACATTGGATTTTTGACGTTTCGGTTTTTATTGGTAACCATTGCTGAAGACATGAGGAATCGACTTAAAATCAAAAATAGCCATCGATTCTCATCTAATACTTGAGGAATAACAATTCTACATTAGGTTTTTGACGTTTCGATTATTATTGGTAACCATTGCTGAAGACATGGAGGAAACGACTTAAAATCAAAAATAACGATCGATTCTTATCTAATACTAGAGGAATAACTTTATTGAATTCCATTTTTGATATTTTGACTAATATCTACTGAAAAATGTAGAAGAATCGACTTAAGAATCAAAAAGACTAAATTCTTTTTATGGCAAACAACTCAAGCTTGAGTTGTTTACCAAAAAGAATTTAGTCTTTTTGATTTTAAGTCGATTCTTCTACATTTTCAGTAGAGGTTTCATTAATAGTCAAAACATCAAAAATGGAATGCAATAAGGTTATTCCTCTAGTATTAGATAAGAATCGATCGTTATTTTTGATTTTAAGTCGATTCCTCCATGTCTTCAGCAATGGTTACCAATAATAATCGAAACGTCAAAAACCTAATGTAGAATTGTTATTCCTCAAGTATTAGATGAGAATCAATCGCTATTTTTGATTTTAAGTCGATTCCTCTATGTCTTCAGCAATGGTTACCAATAAAAACCGAAACGTCAAAAAATCCAATATAGAATGATTATTCCTCAAGTACTAGATGAGAATCAATCGCTATTTTTGGTTTAAAGTTGATTTCTCTATGTCTTCAGGAATGGTTACTAATAAAAACCGAAACGTCAAAAATCCAATATAGAATGGATATTTCTCAAGTATTAGATGAGAATCAATCGCTATTTTTTATTTTAAGTCGATTCCTCCATGTCTTCAGCAATGGTTACTAATAAAAACCGAAACGTCAAAAATCCAATATAGAATGATTATTCCTCAAGTACTAGATGAGAATCAATCGCTATTTTTGGTTTAAAGTCGATTTCTCTATGTCTTCAGCAATGGTTACTAATAAAAACCGAAACGTCAAAAATCCAATATAGAATGATTATTCCTCAAGTACTAGATGAGAATCAATCGCTATTTTTGGTTTAAAGTCGATTTCTCTATGTCTTCAGCAATGGTTACTAATAAAAACCGAAACGTCAAAAATCCAATATAGAATGATTATTCCTCAAGAACTAGATGAGAATCAATCGCTATTTTTGGTTTAAAGTCGATTTCTCTATGTCTTCAGCAATGGTTACTAATAAAAACCGAAACGTCAAAAATCCAATATAGAATGATTATTCCTCAAGTACTAGATGAGAATCAATCGCTATTTTTGGTTTAAAATCGATTTCTCTGTCTTCAGCAAAGGTAACGGATAAGAAAACAACGCAGTTGCTATGGTTACTCATAAAAATTCCTCCCAAATTTTTAGCATTTCACAGAGAGAAGCCTATCCATTCTTACTTAAGCAAGGCTAAATGAGCTATATTAAAACTTTCAAATGAATAAATTTTAAAGAATTTAAAAAATTAAAAAGTACCATCTTACTCTAGAGTAAAGTACTTTAAAATATAATTTTACTAAAAACTTTATTTAACCTTTTTTGTGGTCCCCAAGGTACTTAATTAGGATATTAAATTTCATCAAAATTGGTTAAGTCATTTTCAAGATATTTATAAAAAACTAAAAAAGTACTGAAATAAAGTACTAATGTTTGTGGGCCGATATGTACCAAAAACTAATCAGCGCTTCATTTTGTTAAACTAATGGTAGGTTTTCAATTTCATTTCAATCGGTG